>CM067367.1:26203915-26396415 GCA_034401795.1 Chaetoderma sp. LZ-2023a
GCGGGCATTTCAACTGGTATAAACTGTTTAGCCATTTTAACATTTGCTTCTTTCATTTTCTTGAAGCCGCACTCATCGGCTATTGCATCTGCTAGAGCGTCATCAATCTCTACATTGAGATACTTGGCGATAAGACTGACATATGTTGGCAATTTCTGAAACACAAGGGCATCCAGAAAATACCAAGATGATGAATATATTGACCCCTGTTGTGTCAACAGCGCCTCAAAATGCGACTTGTATCCATAAAGCTTTTAATTTTTCAAGAACTTTTAACAAAATTGAAATATTTCCTCAGTGAATAACCATTTGCTTGCCAAGAGATTTCTTTTTGTAAATTTACCACTGGAATATAGGAAAATAGTTTTTAAGAGGTGGATTTTGACTGGCATGACAACTAAATGATTAATGGACAAGAAAATCTAATTTTTTGCTTTGTTGGTTGCCATTTACAGGCCAAAGGGATGACTATTTTATTAATTTCACAACTAGTGGTCAGTTGTCAAGAATTCTCTTCTCTCGGCCTGTAAATGGAGAGTCCTCAAGACAACTGCGTGGGTATTATTGCCCAGTTTTACGGTATTATAAACGACAAGTTGACACAATAGGAGTTAAAAACAACCATTGCCTGAAATAAAAACACACAGCCAATGGACGGATCAGAGCTGTCATTTGTGTATCTGTTGTCATAATCAAATACATCACTTGTTAGCTGATATCACAATCAAAATCACATGGGCATAACCAGCACTGCACAGTTAAATTAGTTTCAAAATAGTTAACACATTAACTGTACGTTTAGGTTCAGATTTTAGCATCTCGATTCCATTCTAACACGCGTATAGAGTCTGCGGGGATTAGCTAAAAAGGGATTTACATAGATAGAAATGTATTACTCTATCGAATCAATAATGTCAACAATAGCGACAGCGACGGCGACGACGACGATGTCGACGTCGTCGTCGTCGTCGTCGTCGTCGTCGTCGTCGTCTAGTAGTAGTAGTAGTAGTAGTAGTAGTAGTAGTAGTAGTAGTAGTAGTAGTAGTAGTAGTAGTAGTAGTAGTAGTAGTAGTAGTCAATATTGTCAAAGCACTGGCTCAGAATCTTCAATAATTGAAAAAATTCAAAAATTTAAGATATTTTGGTTTATCTTACTGCCTGGGATTTGGCATTTTGTTTGAGGAAAGTCATATGGCATTAATATTAACCCTTTACTGGTTCAATTTGTTCAGTAGAATCCAAATATTCGCTTACTTATTTAATGTACATTTGCAGGCACAGACAAGGTCATTCCCGAGAATATGCCACTGGAACGACTGTCTCGGTTCCCGAGCCAGTCATTACAGCGGTAAATTTTCAAAAATACTCCAATCCCTGCCGGCAACTGGACATTGCTCAAGAACACTAAATTGACCGGTTTTGGCTGACCATCATGCAAGGGTTAATGGAGAATGATTGAGATGGATATTCTGGATAGCTATTTGAGTTTTGCTTTTACCAAGATGTCACGTAGATTCGGATTTTTCTTAAACGCAATTACTGGACGCTTGTTAAAGGGTTGTTTCAGTTTCTCCTGTAGGTTTTGATACTCATCTTTCAAGATTTTTGAAATTTCAACCTTTTTCCGATTATAGGTCAGAATGAATGGAATTTTGTCACGTTGATCAGATAAGCCTGGGTCCGAGTTTATTCCCCTTGGCCACTGTGTTTCGAGTTCTTTAATCCAAAACGATTCTCGAAGTTTTCTTTGTTTATCAGTTTCTTCTGCCGTATCTGAAAGGGGTGGCTGTTCAATCGGCATAATTTCAAAGTCACGAAGGACTAAATGGTCAGGAAGATTAAAATGTTCGGAAACATGTGTGTCTTCCTCTAGCCTAATATCTGAGAGTTGTCGAGTTGTCCGCCATCTTAATGGACATTTGGTTTGGCCGACATAATGTTTTTGGCACAATTTGCATGAAATTAGATAAATAACATTTTCTGAGTCACACTCTAGATTAGACTGAAGTTGGAACTTGCTTTTGTTCTGAAAGCTCGTGAAAGTATTCTGGTTTGGGAGAAATTCATCTAACTTGCACCTTTTCTTTTCGCATTTGCGAGATTCGCCTACACCTATAATCGGACGATTGTGAGAAATTTTGGTAGGCCGACGATTTGAGGCATTATCTGGAATGGTTTCCAAGCCGTCCAATGTTTCAGATTTGATTTTGCGCAAGAATCGTGAGGAGTAACCTCGTGGTTTGAGGGGTTTGAATACGGTAGAGCACACTTCTTCAAATTTTTTCCTATCACTCGAATTCCTGTGAAAACGGATTATTTGTGATTTTACTATTCCTTTAAAAGTATGCTGTGGATGGAAAGATTTTTTGTGCAATAGCTGATGCGAATCGGTTGGTTTGAAATACACATTGTAGTCTAAGTAGCCAGTTGTTTCATACTTTAGACCTTTATATACAGTTACATCCAGGAAATCTACAGACATCTCATCAATGGTTGCTTTTAATTTGATATTCGGGTAGTAGTAGCAGCAGCAGCAGTAGCAGTAGCAGTAGGATTAGTAGTAGTAGTAGTAGTAGTAGTAGTAGTAGTAGTAGTAGTAGTAGTAGTAGTAGTAGTAGTAGTAGTAGTAGTAGTAGTAGTAGTAGCAGCAGCAGCAGCAGCAGCAGCAGCAGCAGCAGCAGCAGCAGCAGCAGCAGCAGCAGCAGCAGCAGCAGTAGTAGTAGTCATTGAAAGCTGTGCTGAATTTGGCTCTGCTAATTCTGACGAATATTTTCGTCACCACTGCTCATTTTCACTTTATTTTTGTTTTGTTTGCTACATAAGCGTATTTAGTTGATTTGGGTATTTTCTGTGTGTGTGTATTTCGTTGATGTTTGTCATATTCTGCGGCTGTAGTTTTGAATTTTCGAAAACTGGAGTCGGTGAGTAAGCTGTCATTGCCTTGCATTGGCAGGTCTCGTTTTGTTTTGTACATAAGTTTAGTTGAGATCTTGGCCGCCGTATCTACGTTATTACCAAGAACATTTTAACTCGGCGGGCTTGGTCTTCTATTCAGACGTCTCGCTTACTTGGCTAGCTAGCGGGAGGCGTACATGCATTTATATTCACTAAAGCAGACAGGTGTATATTTCAATCTAGGTCAATGTGAACGCTCGCGTCCAGCATGTCAAGCCGTTATAAGCAGCTACTAAGCCTTCGGCTTACCACTGCTGGTTTCAATGTTGGCGCTATTGATGTTTACCATGTCATAAAAGACACTGTGGGCGCTGGACCAAATGTATTAAAGGGACTAATTACTATTAGCAGAAATGTATGGCATTTAACCGTCAGTTCCCAGGGAATTAAAGAAAGGTTTTTGGAAGAGGGCCTGATTGTCAATGGACAAGTATGTAAAATCGAAGAGGTTGATTCGGATAAACTGATTGTAAAAGCGAAGGCGCCTCTCGAAATTCCGAATGAGCGCATTACAGCGGAAATGGGAAAATATGGGCAAGTTGTGAAAATTGAAAGAGAGACATACGCCTTCGATAGGACGCTTGAAAATGGTATAAGACGGGTGTGGGTGGAGAAGATAGATAAACCAATTCCAGGCACATTGTCTATTGATGGGAGATTTTTCCTCCCTGTGTGGTATAGAGGCCAGGTTAAAGAATGCCGTATCTGCTCTAGTACCGACCACCTAGCTAATACCTGTCCTTATAGAAATAAGTGCCTATTGTGTGGATCATCGGATCATTTTAAATGTCGATGTGATAAGAGATCAACTATGAATGATGCTAGTAGGCTTAATGTGGAAGAAGCCAGGGCTAGCTATATGACGCAAATGGCTGCATCTCTCAATTCCAGTGAAGTGCCCACTAGTAGCAATGCACCGCACACCTATGCGCATGTTGTTAGTAGGGCTGCATGCCCCATTGATAGTCAGACTGTGGACTCCAATGTTAGTAAGATTGGGGGTTCCATTGTTACTAAGGTTGGGGATCCAGTTTTGGCAAAACATGTTGATGAGATTGAGGTTCTGGAGACAGGCATATCTGCTACCCCTCCAGCAACGGTTAATGAAATAACCCGGGAAAATGATGATGCTGATGCTGTTGATGACTCACAACGTTTAGTACTTGGACAAACAAAATTTGCATCTCAGTCAATGGAAGTTGATGTACCATGTGATTTGTCACCACTAGCTGAATCTGATTTGGTAATAAAAGATTCTACACAGGTGGATGGACATGATAATAGTACTGGTGGTCTCAAAAGAGTGATAGAAGACCTGAGCTCTGAGGCCGAGGATAGCGAAGATGAGAATTTTGACGATGCCATCTCTGTTGCAGAGTCTGATACCTCGACCCAAACACAGGAATCCCAGCAGCCTGATGAAATGGTGTTGTATCGCTCTGAGAAGGGCGAGGTTTTGGTTCCATATATAACACGTGTAGGCGTTCGCTACAGGCACTTGCGCAGTGATTCTGATATTTCCCGGTATCAGCATCTGACCATTACTGATCTGTCAAATTCAGAGTTTATTATGAAGATTGGCCAATGGGCCAAACGGGATAAGAATACTAAAAAGATAAAACCAAACTAGGCATTATGGGTATTATTTATAGATTTTTAATCATAATGATAATTTGCTCACTCAATTGCTGTGGTTTGAATGATGGATTTAAGCAACGCATGTTGCTAGAGAAACTATCTGATTTAAAAGCTGATATCGTCATGCCTCAGGAAACTAAGTTCCATAATGTTAAAGTACTAGAAGACTTCAAACAACTCTCTAAGGGTGAAATATTTTATTCCAATGCCACTGATTTAAATACAGGAGTGGCGATCTTGTTTTTACCCAGGTGTTTGAGTTTATTAAATATCATTTCAACGGAAGCTGATAGTAATGGCAGATGGGTCGTGGTGACTGTTGAAATGTCTGGTTCAACACTAAATTTGATGTCTATTTATGCCCCTGCATCCCATTCTCAACGAGGTGCATTTTATTCAGCTCTTCGCCCAGTAATTCATGATAGATCAGAAAATATTATTATTGGTGGAGATTTTAATTGTGTTTTAAATCCAGAGAAGGATAGGCGTTCGCTATCAATATACTCTGATACGTCTCATCGGCGTTTACAGGAAATATGTGACAGTGAGCACCTTTTGGATACTTATAGGGTTTTAAACCCTGAATGCTGTGAATATACAAGAGTAACAGCAAATGGTCAGACAGCCTCTCGGTTAGACAGGATTTATGTACAGAGAGAGCTAAAAGGGTTAATTTCGGATACTGGCATATATCCCGTACCTTTTTCTGATCATTGCCTAGTTTCCACTGTGTTAGATAATGCAGAATGGGTTACACGTGGTCCAGGTTTTTGGAAACTTAATATTTCCTTGCTGAATGATTTTGAGTACCATCGATGTATTGAAAGTTTCTGGCGTTTTAAGCTCCGCAATATATCAGAATTTGAAAGTTTGATTTTTTGGTGGGAAGATGTTAAACTAGGGTTTGCTAATATATCAAGGCAATATTCTATTCAAAAGGCAAGGAAAATGCGCAAAGAGGAGAGAAGGTTGATTCGTCTACAAACCTTAATTTTTCGCAAAGTTTCAAGTGCCGATATTCACTTGACTGACGTTTTGGAGGAGACCAGGTTAAAATTATCACAAATGGAAATATACAGAGCAGAAGGCGCAAAAGTAAGATCAAGAGCCCAATTTTATTCTGAAGCTGAAAAGCCAACAAAATATTTTTGTGGCCTAGAAAAGTCTAGAGGTGTGAAAAAGATAATTAGGGGCCTTGAAATAAATGGGCAAGTTGTTAATTCAAATAAAGATCTACTAGAAACTGTTCAGACATTTTATGAAAATTTATATAAGTCTGAAGAAATTGATGAAGAGTTGGCAGCTGAATTACTTGCTAATATTAAGGAAACATTGACTCCTCCGTTGGCTGATATTTGTGATGAATATTTAACCTTAGAAGACCTGACTAAATCGCTTAAAACAATGAAGAATGGAAAGTCGCCAGGGGGAGATGGCCTGCCTGTTGAGTTCGACGTTACTTTCTGGCATCTCATTGGTCCGAAATTCTGTGAGATTGTTAAAGGAATTTTCCATCAGGGAAAACTTCCTTTGACAATGTCTCAAGCACATGTACGTCTGCTATTTAAAAAGGGTGACCGGAGTGATATACGGAATTATAGGCCAATTTCTCTCCTTGGAGTTGATTACAAGATTATTTCTAAAGCTCTTTCACTAAAACTAGGTCAGGTGCTGGGCGACGTTATTAATCCTGCTCAGACATGTTTAATACCTGGTAGATCAATATTAACCAACACTGCGCTCATTAGAGATCTGATTCAGTTAGTTGAAAAGGATAACATTCCAGGTGCCATTGTGGCATTAGATAATGAAAAGGCTTTCGATCGTTTGGAGTGGAAGTTTTTGTTGATGTCATTAAATCGATTCGGCTTTGGGCCCAATTTTATTAAATGGATCCGAATATTGTACAATGGCATTACTAGTAGATACCTTGTGAACAGTTTTATAAGCCAGCCAGTTGTCTTACAACGAGGGGTTCGACAAGGTTGCTCACTGTCAGCACTTTTATTTGTAATTTGTATGGAAACCTGGGAGCGACAATACGAGAAGATATACATTATCATGGACTGTGTATTCGTGGTCTTATGGAACCAGTGAAATTATCACAATATTCCGATGATACGACTATTTTTGTTGGCCAAAATAGTGATTTTAATCGTTTACATCTTACTTTGGAGAATTTCCAAAAAGCGTCAGGGCTCAAAATTAATAAAGAAAAATCAGTAGGTTTGTTTTTGGGTTCATGGAAAGATCGAAATGATCAGCCATTAGGCATCAATTGGTCCACTGACATAATACAGATCTTAGGCATTCATTTCAGTCGAACACACCATGGTTCCATTAATTGGACAAACTTGCTTTCTAAAATGAGCAAGAAAATTATTCAATGGAAACATCGACGTCTGACTATTTTTGGCCGGGCAATAGTGATCAGTAATTTGATATTGTCACAACTTTGGTATATTGCTGCAGTTGTTAATATGCCCAAACATGTTGAAAAGGAATTACCAAGATGATATTTGATTATTTGTGGGAGGGTAAAACACACCTTGTCTCACAACGTGTCTGTACTAATAATAAGCTTGATGGTGGGCTTTCCATTCCAGACCTAAGAATTAAATGCGTCTCGTTAAGGCTGAATTTATTCGATGATTTACTTCATTCAGATAGTCAGTGGGCAAATGTGTCTAGATGCCTTATAGAAAGGTATATTGAGCCATTTTCAGATAAATCCTTTTTCTGGTCTTCTAAACCTCCACCGAATTAACACGGATTCCATCGATATTTTTTACATTAAAGCTGCTTTAGCTAAGTTTGTTCGCAAAGAAGATTCACCTCTTTGCTGGGAGCATGCCTCCAGCCAGTATCTATGGGGGAATGATCATATTCTATATGAAGGCAGAGTTTTATATTACACTTCTTTTGCTAAGCATGGTATTCAAAATGTGTGTGATATTGTGGATGTGAAAACTCGAAAATGGAAATCACTATATGACATATCACGAGTAACATCTTTACGCCCAATTGACGTGCAGCGCCTTCTAAAACGGTTACAGGAAGCAATTCCAATAGAATGGTTTCTTCTCCCTAATGGGTCTGTGAATGATGCTTGCTCCAAGTTAATCCTGGAAAGTACTGATGGACGTTTTTCATATACGTTAAGGAATAAGGGGTGGTATAATATTTTAATGCTGCAGAATATTACTATTCCAAAGGCTGTCACGGCATGGGAAAGGACTGAACATTCTCCCCAGAGTTGGGATGTGGTTTGGAAAAATATCCATTCACCACACATACCTAATCGAGCAAGGGATGTTGTCTGGCGATTGCTTCATAGAAAACTATGGGTGGGCCCCCTCCTCAAGAAAGTTGGCATAGCAAATAATGACCACTGTCTATTTTGTACAGACACTGAGGAAACCATTATCCATTTGTTTACAGAGTGTTTGCCCGTCTCCCAATTTTGGATGTACATTGAACAGATATTTAGGAAAATTGTTACAGTTGATATCAACATAATCCAAGATGCAATTCTATTTCATGAATTAGACGCTTATAATCTGACTAATAATGCAAAGAAGATCTTGTTATTTTGTTTGAGTGTGGCGGTCTGGGCAATTTGGAAGCATCGTTGTACGATAGTTAGTGACTCATATACAGGGTTTAACTCCAGGACTTTTGAAAAGTTGAAGTGCGCTTTTCGTGCCTTGTTCTCGTATTGCCTTAAATGTGAATTTCATGATGCAGTGACTAAAAATAGATTTCCATTGTTTCGACAAATTTGATTTTTTATTATCCACCGTAATTGGCCTCTGGAGTGATTTATTAAATAATATACATGTATGTGTGCGCTTGGAGCTGTGATTTTGTTTCAAACTACTTTGTTTTGATGTTTTCTATATTTAAAAGCTAACTATATATTTTTAAATTATTATTTTAAAGCACATGCAAAATTAGTGGTTTTGGAGTGCGCGTGCGTGTGCATGCATGTGCGCTGACTGTTACTATGTGAAACAGCAGCATTTACTTCACGCAGCAACAGCTCCAACACGCGCATGCACTCTAAAACTCTGCTAATCAGTTTGAGATGAAAATTGCGAGTGTTTGCTCTGAAAGGGTTAAACCTTGTCCCTAAATTTAGGTGGTCGTTTGAACAGGTTAACTCATTTTGGTTTTTTCAATGTTAATAAACAATCCAACATTTTTTATTAATAATGTTTGTTCCGGGGTAATTTTAGAATCCGAATCCAAAAGTTAATTGCTTTCGACTAAAATAAATTTAACATTCAATGTACTGCTTCCTAATAATAGATTGGAAATACTTAGCATGTATACATATAATTGTGTTTGTCCCGGGATAATTATGGAATCTCATTTTCAAGGTAAATTGTATTGTTTGAAATCGTTTGTTAAGTTTCAACCCTCTTCAACTATGTAGGTTACATTGCCACTTCACTGAGCTCGGTGTAATATCTTAGTGTTTACTTTTTATAGATTATCCTGCGGGGCGTTGATTATTGATTAATTTGTTCCCAATTGACTGTGTGTGTTAAATACGTCCGATCGCTGTGTTTGTTTCACAGCCTAGGCTCACGTGAGCTTTATAATTTTAATGGAATGTTGTTGAGATAGTTACTTGGAATTTTTAAAGGGACATATTTAGCTGTTTTGAATTTTTAAATTAATCGTTTGACCACCGTATATTTATTGTTTATTTATACACATGACTGATATAATCATTTGTTCTCTTTGATTTATTCTATGTTTAATGTTTTTCAGGCAGTTTATTTTTGGGTATTATGGATTTCCACACGATCCATTGATCGTGTTACCAAAAAAAAAAAATAGGTGGTAGCAGTCGTAGTAGTAGTAGTAGTAGTAGTAGTAGTAGTAGTAGTAGTAGTAGTAGTAGTAGTAGTAGTAGTAGTAGTAGTAGTAGTAGTAGTAGTAGTAGTAGTAGTAGTAGTAGTAGTAGTAGTAGTAGTAGTAGTAGTAGTAGTAGTAGTAGTAGTAGTAGTAGTAGTAGTAGTAGTAGTAGTAGTAGTAGTAGTAGTAGTAGTAGAAGTAGTAGTAGTAGTAGGAGTAGTAGTAGTAGTAGTAGTAGGAGTAGAAGTAGCAGTGGCAATCGTAGTCGTCATCATCATATAGTGTATCAGTGAGGAGAGAACAGAAACTTGATTCAGCGACACATCACAATGGGACAAGGTAGATATATAGAACAATTTCATCATGGGATGTTCTCCGTACCTCTTTCACGTCTTCATAGTACAGGATCAGTTGACGATCTTTTGGGTATGTCTGAAGAAACTTGTCCCAGGCCAGCGTGTATTCAAACCAGGAGCCATAGTCATCTGTAGAAATAGCATATATATATATCTTGCTTGAGAACTGACGTTAGATGCTTCAGGTATAGATGATAAGTTAGCACAAAATTTCTATGCAGCTATGAGCATGCTAGTTGGGTCTTGGACTGGTAATACTATTACTCGACGTCCTAGCCATACCAATGCTAGTAGATCGTTTGACCTTAAACTTCTGTATGTGTATGGTTATCTAGAATATATTGTATACATCACTTATATAAGCAATCTCAAGGACAGATCTGGAAAATGTCAATACCAAGTAATTAATCAATTAGTTTCTTCTAGGCAAATCTTGGAGCTACGGATTTAATAAGATGTTACAAGCAGCAAGTTCACTTCATTTCAATTTTGGAACCCCCTGCCATAACTGGAGTACCTCGCAAACGAGTAAAACACGAATTATGTAGAAACAGGCTGATGATGTATAAATTTACAATTATTTATTCGAAGCATATTCATATGACATAGCTTTGTTGACTAATATAGTTAAAACAGTGATATTTATTTTTGAAAAGTGATATATTAATGTATAGTAATATAGTATTCTATGAAATGATACTATATATATTACTATATCACTGTTTGAATATAAATCACTATTTTCCCACAATATTACTATCTTAATAAGTACTATCTGCATTAGTCAGCAGTGCTATGAATGTGCTTCGAATAAATAATTGTAAATTTATACATTATCGTTATGATTTAGTCCTCGAGGTCCACTTCATCAAAACTGCTCCCCATCCTCCACCTCGCCCCACCCCAACCCCAACTTCCACACGCACCAAAATATTTAGGCTTAGGACCGCCAGATCTTAGGTTGGGGCCCCAAATTTCAGAGTAAGTGGTCCCTGGAACACCCCAAAATCCAGGTGGCATGAGAAACACTACAAGCATGTGTGCAATCGGGCATCCCCACTTTAAATTAGTTCAATTATTAGCATTTTGGCTAATGGATCCTTCCAGTTTTACCTATGCCCCGCCCATCTCTAGCTAAGCTTCACCCACACCTTGCTCGTGTTAGGCTCGATCGATCGCTGAGATCCATGACTATCAATTTCCAGAAAACTAAACAGGTAAACTGTTGAAAATTTTGAAACTAATTCAACTGAGTGTTGATGCTGCCTAATTAGATTCAAGATAGTCAACAGCATGTTTATTAAATAGTAGGAACATACAATTCGCACAACAACGCTTAGTCCGTCACCAATTAACGTTCTTGACGACCGTATCCACGTAATGCATGATGTCATTTATTATGACCTCATCCTGCACATCACGTAGTTGAATGTAATGTCATATGATGGATGGACAAACTGAAAAGGTACATTGTCTGGCTGGTATATCGGTGACTGCATCCAGACACATTACAACAAGTACTCGTCAATATGACAATGCTGTAGGGAATATGGAGCGCAATATTTAGACAGCGGTTAGGACCACAATGAACCAAGCTGAAGCTTTAAAAAAGATGACTATCTTCTTGTATGCAATGGTTTCCAAGCATTAGTTATATGAAGAAACGTGTTTGCCATTAGATAGGACTTTATATTGAAATGATTACTCACTTTTCCCATTTAAGAAAACCTCAAAATACCCCTTGAACGTGCCATTCTTGTATCCATAATGTGGAATTCCTTTTGTATGATGGTAAAATGACACAGTAACGTCTTTGGGATTTCTTAGCATCACAATCAGTTTGGTTTTCTTCTCAAGTATCTGCTTTGGCATACTTTCTGGCAGAACGTGTGTGTTGATAACTCTGGGTGATGCGTAGCTGTCCAAAAGCCAAGGTGGAATGAATTCAATAAAACCTTCAATTTTCGTTGAGTTTGACGGTGCTGCTTTCCTACGTAGAATCATAGTGCAGACCTCCCACATCCAATGTGTGCCTTTAATTTTAATAAAGGTAAATCATTGCTAGTAACATTGAGAACAAAATATTATATATTCAACGTTTAAAATAATATAGTAATACACTGTGTAGAATCCAATATCCTGATCTCTGCCCTATGACTATTAGAGGGATACAATCTGTCACCCAAGTATTTATTTGACGTCTTAAGCAATGGATGGATCCATTATTTTGCTATGCCCCAAACATCTCTCGTTAAGCGCCGCCCATCCGTGTTGGAATCAATCCAACCCTGAACTCCATGTATTTCAAATTCCAAAAGGGTATACCGGTAAGTTGTTGAATATTTTTTAACTAATTTGACTGGGTGCTGTTGCTGCCTATCAACAGCACCCAGTGAAATTAGTTTCAGAATATTCAGCAGAATGGTTATTAAGTAGTAAAGACATACATTCGTACACATGACGGACTATTGAGCGTTCATGATGGACTTAGATCATGGCATCATATACTTGATTTGATTCCTCTATTACTTTGAGTGTAGCCTGATGTCACAATCATGAAGTCATGAAGCTCGCGGATTTACAATGTTGTAAACAGTCTGTTGAATATTTTTTGAAAGTAAGCAGCAGCAGCAGTTGTGGCGGCGGCGGCGGCGGCAGTGAAAACACTATCGTCGTCGTCGTCGTCGTCGTCGTCGGCGTCGTGCGTTGTTGTACGAATTATATGTCTTGATTATTTCTTAAATATCTTGTTGAATATTTTGAAACTAATTTGACAGGGTGCTGTTGGTGCCTTAGGCAGCAACAGCGCCCAGTCAGATTAGTTTCAGAATGGAAATTGATAGTCAAGAGGTTCCGGGATCGATCGTTCCCAACACGAGCGAGGTGTGGGAGGAGTATAACGAGGGATGGGCGGGCCATAGCTATAATTGGAACGGTGAACGGCAAGTCAGGTTTTAGCCCAGTATCGGTAATCACAATAATGCTGAATTCTGGATCACAGCAACTTAAAATGTTGCTTAATTCATCATTTTCTTTCTTTCAATAGAGATGCTGTATTCAGATGGATTGCACAAAAACGTCATATAGTGGTAATATCTGTAATAATAGTAGGATTGAATTGATTTGTTAGTATATAGTCGCAACCCATGATGTGCATAATTTAATTAATGGTTCAACATGAGCGTCAGGTTGAGAGAATGTACCCTGAGTGTGTATGTGTGTGTGTGTGTGTGTGTGTGTGTGTGTGTGTGTGTGTGTGTGTGTGTGTGTGTGTGTGTGTGTGTGTGTGTGTGTGTGTGTGTGTGTGTGTGTCTGTGTGTGTGTGTGTGTGTGTGTGTGTGTGTGTGTGTGTGTGTGTGTGTGTGTGTGTGTGTGTGTGGTGTGTGTGTGTGTGGGTGGGTGGGTGGGTGGGTGGGTGGGTGGGTGGGTGGGTGGGTGGGTGGGTGGGTGGGTGGGTGGGTGTGTGTGTCTGTACATGTGCTGTAGTTTACACCTAGGATAGTTAGCATGAAGTAAACAGCATCATAATAATGAAGTGTGCCATGTTAATGTGAATGCCTACTATACCGCCACTCTTTATAGCGGCCCTAAATATTTACATTCACACGGAATAGGTTCCAAGTATATAACAACTGTCAACTTGCTGAGAATTTGAATTACCAACTCCAAACTGTAAATACACACTACTAAAAGGAATCAAAAAACAATGCATACCATTATCAATAATACAGTTTAATACACGCTCAATATTAAAAAAAGCAGACAAGTTACATAATTTTCTTAATCTCCCCATGCATGATTTTCCACTAATAGGAATACATGGCTGACAACTAATTCACCAGTAGAGTTAGTGAATAAAGATGGATACACCTTTGTGGAACCTCGCAGGAAAAACAAGACGGGAGGCGGAGTAGGCATCTTCATAAACAATAATACTGACAACAAAGAACGACGAGGCCTATCACTATCAAATACTCATATAGAAACTTTGTTTATTGAAATTCCGGATAACAAAAGTAAAAATACGATATTTGGAGTCATTTATAGATAACCTGGAAAGGATACTGAGATCTTTATCAACGTATTTGAAGACGTACTCAGAATTATACAAAAGGAAACTAAATTATGTTATCTTGCAGGTGGTTTTATTGTCAATTTACTATATACTAATTCAATGCATACCCAAAACTTTACTAACTTGTTAAACTCGTATACCTTCATACCAACAATAACAAAACCGACAAGAATAACAGAATTTACTGCGACACTAATTGACAACATTTTTACCAGCAACATCAAAGAATGTAAAAGTTCGGGCATTTTTGTGTCTGATGTCTCTGATCATTTACCTGTTTTTCTTCTAGAAATTAAAATCAGTTGCTGGCGTTAAAACCTCAAAAAGTGAAATTATTAATTACAGCGATTTTAGTAGCTCCAACATGGACTCCTTTAAGCACAAAGATATGGAACAGCGTTGGGAGAAAGTAGTGTCACGATGTTCTTATGAAGATGCCTACACTGCATTCAATACCACTTGCACACACATCTTTGAATAATGTTTTCCTTTCAAAGAAATAAAACGATATAAGAGAAATCCAACAAACCCATGGCTTGAAAATGCCAAACAATTATAACTTAATAACAAATGGAAAGGAGATTGCAAATAAATTCAATGATTATTTTATAAACATAGGCCCAACATTAACTAATACAATCAAATCAAGCGCAAGCTTTGATCAATATGTGAATGATAGTTAATACGTCCTTCCAATTTCTAGGTTCTGCTGATCATCAAGAAATCATGCAAGTAATGAATCATTTTGAGTTAGCAAAAAGTGCAGGCATTGATATGTTTAAATGGCGACTTTTCAAAACATGCTCTGCAGGAGTTTTATTACCATAAAGCCATGTTTTCCACCGCTCACTTACACAGGGAATATTGCCATCAATGCTGAAATCTCACGTATCACTCCTCTATATAAAGTTAAAGACACATAGATATTTAGCAATTACAGGCATGTATCAAATTACTAGAAAGAGTAATGTATAACCGTTTAATGAAATCGTTAGATAAATACAAAATACTATATTTAAGACATTATGGATTCAGAAAGTAACATTCTACTATGCTGGCCTTAATAGATATATTAGAGAAGATTAATAATTCATTAGAAAATAAACATCTCTCTCTCTCTCTCTCTCTCTCTCTCTCTCCTCCTCTCTTTCTCTCCCTCTCTATCGCTCTCTCTCTCTCTCTCTCCCTCTCTCTCTCCCTCTCCCCTCTCTCTCTCTCTCCCTCCCTCCCTCTCTCCCTCTCTCTCTCTCTCTATCTCTTTCTCTCTCTCTCTCCCTCTCTCTCGCTCTCTCTCTCTCCCTCTCCCCATCCCCCCACCCCTCTCCCTCCCCCTCTCCCTCTCCCTCTCCCTCTCCCTCTCCCTCTCCCTCTCCCTCTCTCTCTCTTTAATAGAATATATAGAGAAGATTAATAATTCATTAGAAAATAAACAACATCTCTCTCTCTCTCTCTCTCTCTCTCTCTCTCTCTCCCTCTCTCTCTCTCCCTCTCTTTCTCTCTCTCTCTCCCTCTCTCTCTCGCTCTCGCTCTCACTCTCCCCCTCCTCCCACCCCTCCCCTCCCCTCCCGCTCTCCCTCTCCCTCTCCCTCGCTCTCGCTCTCTCTCTCTCTCTCTCTCTCTATCTCTCTCTCTCTCTCTCTCTCTCTCTCTCTTTCTGTCAATGTATGTATATCGTCCTGTGTTTAAACAGAATAAAAGTAATTAACTTGAATTTGAATGATTAAAATGAAATTATAGTTTGTTACACTGAAAACACGCTCATCAGACTTTTCGAAATGCACATGGTCAGTAGCTGTTACCTGATAGCATATTACGAGTATCATGTCTCCACAATATTGACATAATATTGCATCATGGTTTGATTTAACATGTCTATCACAACATACATTAGGTATGGGACAAGGAATATGGGCTATTGCTAACTGGATTAAAGTGGCGTGATACGTCGCCAAATTCACCAATCCATCAATATCGACCACAACATATTGTGCTGTTGTTGTTGTTGTTGTTGTTGTTGTTGTTGTTGTTGTTATTGATATTGTACGGTTATTATTGTTGTAGTTGTTGTTGTTGTTGCTGCTGCCCCTGCTGCTGCTGTTTTTGTTGCTGTTGTTGCTTTTGTGTTGTTGTCGTTGTTGATGTCGTCGTCGTCGTCGTCGTCGTCGCCGTCGTCGCCATCGTCGTCGTCGTCGTCGTCGTTGTCGTTGTTGATTTGTTGTTGATTACCAGATTTCGGAAATGCAGAAATTAATACGTCATCATCTCTTATTTTTACATCCGGCAACTCTGCGAATCGTTGCCTTAGTCCAGGAAAGCATCCCATTCGCGTGCCCTCAATCATCTGATAAGTTATTTGCTGCCCTTCTCCATCAGTTTCCCATATGTCCGGTTTCATTTCCTCCGGATTCTCTTTCATAAACTTATCTGTAAACATACAGAATTTCGTTCAATTACTTTTATAGATTATAAAATAAAATAAAATATATATTGTAAGGGAGTTAGCTGACGTTGGCGTGGTTTCGACTACTGTACGATGTGAAAACCCGATGCGTTTTATCCAAAAGACAAAACCTCAGCATTGATTATGACGTCATTAATCAAATGTTTACTGGATATTTTATTTTGCCAAAACGCTGAACCCAAAATGGAAACGATAGAACAGATGGCAGGGTTAGCTAAATTATTTCCATTATAAATGGTTAACCGTTTTACTAGAAGGAAAGCTTATAGGGCCGATTTGAGGTGACTTCTAACACTTCCTTATCTTGGCTCGATGTATGGAATAGTAATCTGCATTAGCATTTGAACTTTAACTTATTGACTCAAAAGATGGTGGTAATTAAGAGGAAATAAACGAAGACAGATTTGAAACAAATATTATTCATTCATTCTTGCTTACTTTCTGATCTCTGTTGTATAGTCATAGCAGTATTGCACAGTTGGCATAATTGTTATAATTGATAATTTATATGAATATAAATGAGTCTGTTAATGCAGGATTTCAAAATGTATAACTACTGAATTCCTCAATGTACGTTATCTTACGTTGAACAATCGTAAACTAATTTGACCCAAAACAAGAACGCTAATCCTTGAAGTCACATCTAGATCGAAACGACCATTATCGATCCATATTGGATTGATCGTGGTTGATCCAATACCTGCTCTTTCTTTGAGTTTTGATATCAATCACATCAAATAGATTTTTCGATCCGATGTCATTTATATCAATCCTCAAAGAATATCACAGATGATTTAGTTCACTTCAGAAATCATAAATGCTCTAAATTAATGGAAGATGAGATCCGGGTACATCCACTATCCAAGTTGAAAATGATCCCTATTCGATCTGATCCATGTAGACCACTATCGACTCTTGAATCATTTAGAACATGGGATGGATATTGACCATCCGATAATCACTTGACTTTCTGGCGGCATGTATGATTTTATGTCGATAAAAACTTCAGACTTAACGGTTCTTGGTTCAGAATCTAACTTTAAAAATATCAAACTAATTAATGTGGTAAACGTTATGACACCAATCAATATAGAATTTACGTATTATAAATCAATAATATGCTACCTGAATGTAGTATAGCTGTTGTAAATGCTCAATGGAAACAGTCATTTCTTTGTGGCTTAAAGACGAAAGGGTCCTGCTGACGAATGATCACAATACAAATTCTGATATCGTATTGAAGATGATGGAAAGATGCGGGTGCACACAGACGAACGCGTAACACACAAATATAAACGACCGGAATTTATCTTACGACGAAGGCGGATCTGAAATGCTGAATAGGTCTGGCCACGGGCCGCCAGAAGCTAAAGATGTGATGGATTAGAGAACGGCCAGAAGCTGGGGATCTGACCCACAACCACGTTAACCAGGAGCTGGTTATCTGTTGATAGTTAATGATTACCTGGAGCTGGAGACCTGGTTACGGACGCTATTACCAGGAGCTGGAGTCCTGACTACAGATGACATCACCAGGAGCTGGAGACCTGGCTATAGATGACATTACCAGGAGAAGGAGACCTGGCTATAGATGGCATTACTAGGAGCTGGAGACCTGGCTACGGATGCTATTACCAGGAGCTGGAGACCTGGCTACAGATAACATTACCAGGAGATATGCGGACGGCAATTACAATGACCCAAAGTCATGGAGAGATTCTTAAATGAAAGTTCATATTGAGCCCACAAACCAAAACGTATATTGACTGGATAAACGTGAATTAATTGTTAATGGGCCTTAAACTGAGATGGCGCCCATATCTATTTACGCATCTGTATGGTGACTGCTTACATGGCTGATAAACTTATTTTGATAATTGAACTTCACGTTCGAAACTTCATTCTCTCAGCCACGCCGGTGTATGTGGCCGGCGCAGAAATATATACACTTGAAACGATGGCTGCCTACATCACAACTTCGATAAGGTGCGACTTACTCTCACGAAGGCCAACCACCGAATGCTCGTCGAGGTGACGATTTTAACACACGCACACAATGTATTGTGACCCGTCTGGAGCACGCGGATATACAACAACATGTTGACTTGTAACTCCTACATAACTGCTAAAATAGAGATTCCATTCATTTTATATATATCGTAAGGCCATACACAGCAATCACATTTCCATACAATCACGTTAGCTTATGCTATCCGCACCATATTTGGACTCCAAATCCGCTATAATATAGGTAGACAGATTGTTATTCAGTCTTTCACGCTTTCTGCTGTATATACTATATATATTAAAATTAGCGTATCCCATCATGGTTGCATATTCGCTGTCAGCGACGCTAGGAAACGTGTATGGTGGCATGGGGCATATAAGCGTGATTACGCCTTATTTAACTCAATGAAAATATTTCTTTTGCATTATCTAACCAATGAAATCTGTTGTAGAATATTATACGTGTGTTCATATCGAGAAATATTAAAAGAGCTGAAAGCAGTGTTTAAATGATAAATATACATTTTCATATCTTCCCGAGGATCCAGTAAGTCATATCCGATTCCTCTTGAATTCATGGGCTGATTTGATCGAGTGTTCGATGGAAGTGCCTTGCTGACTTGCATTTTAAGGTCAACGGTCAACGATTCCAACAATGGCAAGTAATGTATTAGATGTAAGCATAAGCTTTGTGTATGTACCAGACACAATATCCTTAATAGTTAGCCTGTTCCAGAAGTTCGCCTAAGCGTATGCATCCAGATTGTATACATCTATCTAACTGCATAATAATATGTCATCATAGTTACTCAACCTCGATACCCGCCGATAAATCTGGAAGTTTGAATATTAATATAACGTCACAGTTTCGCAATATTTCATAAATAGTTGAGGACAACCATAGTGGGTTTATTTGTGAGAAATAGCCTACGTGGGTATCTAGTCAACTAGATATTTCACGTAAGAGCTCTAAATTCTACAGTCCAATATGAATGCTGATGGTCTGGCACTGCAGGCAGTTAAAACTTAGAGGCTTAGGGGGAGGAATAGCTCTAGCCAGATGCAACCGACTTTGAGATATCATTAGCTTTAAATCATAATTCCATATATGAATGTGTGCAATTACTGGAAAATTGTCAATGCAATGAGATCACTTGTGTAAATGTATCACAGAAATTGAGATGCTCTTGAGATTTTCTTACTTTCTTAAGGGGGTGGGGGGTATACACTAGAGCGTTTGCGTACGCGTTATCGTCTGGGGTACACGTATCAGTAGACGTTTTAGTCGCGTGGTGTGTGTTCTTATGCACATCTTAATACCATATATTGTCTACTACTTACGACTGGGTGCGTGGAGCCATTTGCATTCCTTTAACACGCGTTTTGGGTTTTAATAGGGCTTTCCAGTTTTAGCTATGCCCCACCCACTTCTAGCTAAGCTCCACCCACACTTCGCTGTGCTGGGATTGATCGATCCCCGAATGCCCTGACTATCAATTTCCTGAAAACTATACAGGTAAGTTGTTGAATATTTTAAACTAATTTGACTGGGTGATGTTGCTGCCTATGGCAGCAACAACGCCCAGTCAGATTAGTTTAAAAATATTCAACAAGATATTTATTAAATAGTAAGGACATACAATTCGTACAACAACGCATAGTCCGTCTTCAAACATGCGTTCGTGACGTACTTATCTACGCCATTCATGACGTAATAATGACGCCATTGATTGTGATGTCATTCTGCACGGCACGTAGTTGACTATGACGTCATGTGATAGATGGATACAGTGGAAAGGTCCATTGCGTCATGAAGCGACCAAAAAGTCGCGTATGCCAACGTCTCTATAATCCCATACGCAAACGCGTTTATGGACATAGTCTTATTCAATTTAATAGAAATTATTTTAAGAACAACCGCTCTAATGGACACAGCCCTTTACTTGTCCTGGGGTGGCATGAAGATGCATCGTGTTTTCTATTGCCATTGGTATATCCATTTTAGAAAGCAAATAAATAAGAAAGTAGGGCCTATTATCATTCACATATTCTTCGAAATATTGAAATAGGGCGGATGACTGATGGAGCGATATCGTTTCTAATAAGAGAAATCCAGTCGCTCATATGATGTTAAAATCAACTACGTCACATGTATGCGGACGTCGTAATCAATTATGCCATGAATGACGTGATTAAGTCCGTCACAAACATTTAATAGTCCGTCAGGATGTACGAATTGTATGTGTTTGGTATTTAATAAAGATTCTATGTTTGTCACGAACGCGTAATTGATGACGGACAAAGCGTTGTTGTATGAATTGTATGTCAAAACTCATGCATTTTAGTCAGAACATGTTATAATTGTTGTCCTGTTTAATACGGGAAATGTGTATTGTAACACAAAGTGATTCTTCAGTACGTGTCTGGTAGTGCTCATGTTTAATACCCAGAGCTAAGAAATAGTATCTTGTCAACAAAACGGAGGATTCCAGTTTATCCATCAATAATATGACCTTATAATCAACTACGTGGAGTGTATGATGACGTCATAACCAATGGCATCATGAATGGCGTAGCTACGTTCGTCCCGAACGCTTAATTGATGACTGACTATATATAAGCGTAGTTGTACGAATTGCATGTATTTTTAATAAACATTTTGTTGAATATTTTGAAAATAATTTCACTGGGCGTAGTTGCTCTACCCAGTTAAATTAGTTTCAAAATATTCAACAACTTACCTGTATGGTTTTGCTGGAAATTGTGATTCAAACAGTGCACGGGCAAAGCGTGGGTGGAGCTTAACTAGAGATGGGCAGGGTATGGCTAAAACTAGATTCCTTCATTGCCTCTCTAGTCATAATTGTCTTCTTGATCAGTGGACTCGTTTCTTATAATGGCAATACGATGGACCTTTCCATTTTTAGCCTTGCCCCACCCATCTCTAGCTAAGCTCCACCCAAAGCACTCTCGTGTTGGGATCGATCGATCGATATTTGAACTTCCTGACTATCAATTTCCAGAAAACTATACAGGTAAGCTGTTGAATATTTTGAAACTGATTTGACTTAGTGCTGGCGCTGCCTAAATTCGTTTCAAAATATTCAACAGCAGGTTTATTAAATAGTAGAGACATACAATTCGTACAAACTGTCGGACTATTAAGAGGTAAAGACGGGCGGGGGTGCATATAGAATCATTTATGACGTAATTATTATGACGTCATCCTACAGGCCGCGTAGGTGATTATGACGTCATATGTCATGAACTATCAGTTCATGACATGCTGTTGTTTCTACAGTCACAGCCGCCTCGACGATATGTTGACCTCTTGCAGTAACAGTCTGTCAGATCAAGAATACCTCCATTGTGGAGGATGTTTGTCAAAAGCGCAGTGATGATTCGCCATCTTGAGCTTTCCAGCTATAACGCCAATTATACCCCAGATAACGCAGCTTACTGGGCCGATACGGGGCCGATACCTTGCCGTTGCTTTCAGTATCGGCCCCGGCCCGGTAGCGGCCCAGCATCGGGCCACTAAGCTGCGTTGTCAGGGATGTAAGTAACATTTGGTAAAGAGTTGAGGAAACGCATGGTGGTTTTATTTTGGTAGAGATAGCCTAGATGTGTGTGCTTCCAGGATAATGCAGATCATATATCAAATCATCACATTGCCATCAATATTATACAAGCTGGGGACCGTTTCAACGCTACAACATTTCAGATCGCGTAGACCATGAAATCAAGCAGGGGATAGGGAATGGCTGTCCTTCATTGGGCCGCCTCTCATAGGACAATTGTCTTGCGTCTATCTGGTCAACATGGCTCTGAGTATTGAAAAAGCATATACAGTCAAAGATGCCTATGAAATGGCATGACACCATCTACCCGCTGAAGTAAAAAGGATGGGTGTTTTTAAGACCGGTGGTCAATAGTCATACAAGCTGTGCAAAAGAACCACCCATCACGTGATCTCAACATGGTCTTCGTGTTATAAGTTTGTATTAATATGGCATCTGTTTTACGGGCAATTCGTGAATCAAGTTTCTCATCCAATTATATGACGTCATAATCAACTACGTGACGTGTAGACTGACGTCATAATCAGTTACGTCATGAATGGCTCGACTTAGTCAGCCCTAAATGCTTAATAATCCGTCCAGTTGTACGAATTGTATGTCTTTACTATTAATACTAATAAACATATTGTTGAATATTTTGAAAATAATTTGACTTGGCGCTTATGCGGAAAGATTAGTTTCAAAATATTCAACAGGTTACCTGTACAGTGTTCTCTAAATTGAAATTCAGAGAGTGCAGGAATCGATGGATTCTAACACGGGCAATGTGTGGGTGGAGCCTAGCTAGAGATGGGCGGGGCTTAGCTAAAACTTGATTCCTCAATTACGGTGATTCTTAAGGCTGTTTATGCATGAATTGGTTGAATTTAACCTATGCGACGATGGATAAGCAATAGAATATATCACGCGACTATTGATAACGTGGAAGAATTCGCACGCCACCCCTCATATATACATATAGGCCTATGGAGGAAATGAGTACATTATTAAACCCAATAATGTGTCATCGTACGGGTAATACGCCGCATACATAGCATGGGCTAGCCTCTCGTATGTATTGAGTAGCCATTGCCTTAGTGGTTTCCACAGAATATGGTGGCATAGAGAATTGAAACTTAAAAGGACACGAGCGCTACTCTCTTCATTGCAGACAATATTAATTCACGTAAAACGAGATGATGTAAAGCCAATAGTAGTCTGTATGACAAGTAGTTAACAGAAAAATAGTCCCTCTGAATTCGTCGTAAAATTCAAGTCTGTCGCATACAAAATGAGGTCAAGATTTTGCTGACTTGTGTAGATGCAGATATCACACGAACCACTGGATGGATCGAGGCGATTTTAATGTCTGTACCAAGCTAGTGATACAGACGTTAAGATGATACCACAATCAAAACGATCTACCGTGTTGCCTTTACAGTCCGCTACGGAGAGAGACTGGGCACCGATCTCTCAGGTATCCGAAGTTGAATCTGTTTGACAGTTTAGTCGTTGTGATGACGTAATAAGATGGCCGGTCATAAGACCTACATTAGAGGTGTATTCTCGAAGAAGCCACGCCTCTAATTTTAGATTGGTAGACTACAAGATGAAGCAGTCAATGGCCGATTTTTGTATCTGCTATATAATACTAATCATACACTCTAACCAGTCCCTAGTAGTTAGTATTGTGACGCTGCTCTATATAGATTCTAATCTGACTAGGAGGTTAAGATATTTCGGTCAAAATACTCACTTGGTGAATAGCATGCGCATTATATAGCCCGATGTCATACATCACACACCCAAAATATGACAAAAATAGGGTCATTAACCGTACTTTTGTCGCCAGCGCTTTAACGCCCTCAAAATGCTATTTAGGCCATATTGATGGACCGTTCCAGTTTTAGCTATGCCCCGCCCATCTCTAGCTAAGCTCCAACCATACTTCGCCGGGTTGGGATCGATCGATCCAGAAAACTATACATGTAAGCTGTTGAATAATTTGAAACTAAGTTGACCGGGTGCTCAGCGCCCAGTAAAATTAGTTTAAAATTATTCAACAGAATGTTTATTAAATAGTAAAAACCTACAATTCGTAAAACAAAGCATAATCCGTCTTCAATTAATCGTTCGTGGCGTACTTATCTACGTCATTCATGACATCATTGATCACGACGTCATCCTACACGTCACATAGTTGATAATGACGTCATATGATGGATGGTTAAATTGGAAAGGTCAATTAACTGGTCAAGATTTTAAAAGAAAATTATATTTGTTGCATGCCACAAAAAGACTAATTTTGTCAAGTTTCCAATGAAATGTACGAAGCCATCACGAGATATTAGTATGGTGAGTGTGTATTTCTATACTATAATGCGGGTATAGTAATTTTCTGTGGTAGCTGGTGCGCTTTTTAATGCTTATGGCAAGACTGGCATTAAATGATGGCATGGTGGTGCGAGGGTACTGGCAGTAGTATGGATTTAGGGAGGTTATCATGGTGTAGTTGTCTTAGCAATGTATATGATTAAAGGGTCCCAATATCTGTGAGTTTCAGCATGTCTTCTGTCTTGAAGATGTCTTCACCCTTTGCTGTTTTAGAGAACATTTGAAAACTTTTATTCTGTAACCGTTTCAGCCGTGTTAGTTTAATTTCATATACACCATTCCAGATTATGTTACAATATGTGCTATGTGGAGGTATGAGAGTAGAGCTTTAATAGCGTCAAGTGACGGGTAAGGATTAAGTCGTTGGATGGTACCGATACCTTTTGATACTTTCGCTGAAATTGTTTCAATCTGTTTATCCCAGGTTAGCCTAGGGTCAGGATAAACACCCACAAATTTAGTAAATATGGCTTCCTGGATGTCTTGTTTATTTATATAAAGTGTTGGTTTATTTGTTATTAATTTCTTTGAATTTGTAAAAAGCATGTAATTGGTTTTATCTACGTTTAATGCGAATTTACTTATTGCAAACCAGGTTGTAGCCTCTTCCATTTCTCTATTAGCATTGTTGTATAATCTATGGATATCAGTAACACTGTAGAAGGCATTTGTATCATCTGCGAAGAGAATTAGTGAGATAATTCTTTGCAGATAACTGGTAGATTATTCATATACAGTATGAAACAGCAAATGGCCAAGAATGTATCCCTAGGGAACACCGCAGGCCAAATTTCTGGTTTCAGAGTATACGCCTTTATACTGAACGTATTGCGTTCTATTTGAAAGATAACTCTGAAACCAGTCGAGTGCAACACCACGTACACCATAATAATTCAGAATTTCAAATAATATGTTATGGTTTATGGTATCAAAAGCTTTAGACAATTATAAAAATTATATATTTAATCGCTATTTATTACTAACTACATAAATAATTATATATGTAATCGCTTACCCATAAACTCATAAAACTGTACAACGTTAGACATCTTGCTGCCGGCGTGTGTCTCCTGTGAGTTGTGTTAAACGTGAATAATATTTGACTAATATTTAACAATTTAACACTCATATCAGCCAAAAATTGCCTCTGCAGTGGTCACGAGAATGGTTCATTTGCTGACCAAGTGAAGATTATTTTTGAAAATTTACCACTGGAATGACTGGCTCGATAACAGAGCCAGTCATTCCAGTAGTAAATTTTCAAATATAGTCTTCTCTTGTTTTGCAAATTGATATATTCGATGAGAAAATTTAAATTTTCTTCAACAAATTCGACGGTTGAATGGTTAACGAGTTTACATTTGAAATTCTAGTATCTCAATTTCAAGGTAACTATACGGGCAATGCATCGAATATTTTGAAACTAATTTGACTGGACGCTGTTGTTGCATATGGACATCTATATTCAACAGAATGTGTATTAAATTTCTTAATTTACCAAAGACATACAAATCAAATTTGTATCACTTGACCAGCTGTATTTTTTAGCCTTACATGTTGGCACATGCAGTGTCCGTTATGGGCAGGTTTTGGTGCTCGGCGTATAAATACGGTCAATTGCGAGGTCAGTATTTTGACCAGGATGAGAGCTAAACTACGAGGGAGCAAACACCTAGGGGCGCTATTGGGATACAACACTGGAGAGGAAGGACTTGAGTGCAATAGCCCTTGCCTCCACCCCATCCACCACCCCCACCACCATTTTCCTACGCATATGGGCGTATATATGGTTAAAATAAAAACAGAACCGGTTTAGTCAATGGTGTTTACATTTACGGCGGTGGGTGGATTGGGGGCCTATTTTATATTTTTATAATGTTGAAAGATGGATTAGCTGCGTTGAGCAACAAAATATACCGCACTGAAAACGTTATAGGACGAATGTGTCGATAGTGTTAATAACGCAGACAGAATGATAGAAAGATGGATGGACAATAAGCAAATAAACCAACAATAGCACTGGCGCGTTGCCTACCATCATGTTGCTTTTTCCTGTATTTCAGAATTAAAGATTGAAGGTCCTAGTTTAATGAGACAAATTCGCCACTGTTAAAATTTGGCACAAATTAGAGTACTAGATTCACGGTGACAGACACCACTGCTCAAGCAATCAAGCACGCAGTGGAATGATGTCATAGTCAAACACTTGTTAGTGTGACGTCACAAGTAAAATGACGTAGGTCCCTCACCAAAGTGTCTGAATTGTATGTCTTTGATGAATTTACAATTCAATCAACATTTCATTGAATATTTTGTAACTAATTTGACTGGGAGCTGTTGCTGCCATAGTTTCAAAATATTCAACACTCACCTGTATATTTCCCTTGAAATTGAGACTCAAGAGACGGTAAGATTCAAAGTGTTAAAACCTATTCAAACGCTCAGATAACGTGGGCGGAGCTTAGCTAGAAATGAGGTGGATCACAGAGTTCTAGCGTACGCGATGGGACGTTGGTCATGATCCTAGTTATATATGGGGATTACCTCGCCACCGTCACAAACTAGTTTTCCATCCCGGATCTTTCTTTTAGTGCCGATATATTAAATTGATGACACAAGACTTTAATTTCGTGACGACTTATTTACTGAATCTTTCTTAATTCTATGCTTTACAAATATAATTCCGAATCTAGTTACGTGTCCGCTTACCTATTCTAGGCGTGTCCTAATTAACTACAATGTCACCTAGGAGAGAAGAAGTCTAATCGAACACCACACAGTTATATATATCCTTCTCTCTATCCAGGTAAATGGGTAATAGAGAAATAACGTCATAAACAACCACGTCACATATAGCCCGACGTCATAATAAATTACGTCACGAATGGCGTAATTAAGTCCGCCATAAAGGCGTAATTGTCTTTACCATTTAATCACCATTCTCTTGAAAATTGTAACACTAATTTAACTGGACGCTGTTGCTGCCATAGACAGCAACTGCACCCAGTCAAATTAGTTTCAACATATTCAACAGCTTACCTGTATAGTTTTCTGGAAATTAAGATTCAGTGAGTGCATGGATCTGGCTATCCCACAACGCTCAAAGCATGTGTGGAGCTTTGCTAGAGATGGGAGGGGCATAGGTAAAACTGGATTCATCTATTGCATAGCTGAATAACTTTCTAATTATGTAACTCCCTCGCTTGTCGTCGTCTTCATTCGTCCACTCTAACATTATGTAGTTATATCAATAGACTTTACACCCTGTCAATGACGTGAATGCACGTGCGTAAGCCTACTTTGCTAATTAATGCATTAACAATTATACGACACACCAATTGCAATAGTATTACACGTATCTTAAAATCGAATACACAAATCCTCTGATAATAACTAATTGAATAAGTTTGTCCATTGGTTGTCCGTAGTGCAGGAACCTTGGTTCTTCGTCTATTCCAAGCAGGTAGTTGTCACGTGATCGTAGGCGTGGGAGTTGTCGTCCCCTTATGGCGCTCATGGCGTGCGAAAGCTTATTGCTAGTACCACAATTCGTGCATACATTCCGGTGCCTATGCCAGTCCATCCATAATCGTCAACCTATTCATTGGTTAACCCTTTAACACTTGAATTTTTTCAAGAATATTTCAATTTTCTCAGAGAAAATGTCCATTTGCAGACCAAGAGAAGACTATTTTTTAGAATTTACCACTGGAATGACTGGCTCGGTTATCGCGCCAGTCATTTCAGTAGTACATTTTCAAAAAATAGTCTTCTCTTGGTCTGCAAATGGACATTTCTCAAGACCACTGCTGAAGCCGTTTTTGGCTGATATGAGTGTTATCTGCTTAAGTTGATCCACAGTGGTTTATTAGTCCCTTTTGTTGCTATAGAATATTACACACTAGATCACGTTGGACATTGTAGCTGGTAGTTTTCGATGGTTGGCCTAACCCATTACACGAATATCAAATTGAGCGTTGTTATCTACTGGACGAAGACATCACAATATCTCAGAACGCATGTGACTTCTTTGAATAAAAATCCCAGTGTATTGACTACGGATTGTATCGAATTGCATCTGTATCACGTGTGGCGGAGGATCCAGGTTAATTATGTCTCGTAGCAACATAAGATCTGCTACATGGAAGTAATATTCGAAATTCGATTATCTTGTAATTGATTAACATCATATAAATCTCGAGTCTATGAAAATCTCGATTTGACGAAATAAAACCATCGCAAAATTATGATCGCATGTGTAATATTTTGGACTTACTTTGACCTACCAGAAGAATAACTTCCAATCAAATTAATTACAAAATAGCAACAACCATGATGCTGATTTTCCGTGACACAATAGCCAATGTGGATGGCTCCAGACTCATACGACCAGCTCACCAAGACTTCTCACAGTCATGAGACATACAATAAATCAACATATTCTGATTCCTAGGTATAGCAACATCGAGATATCATCTAGGGTAGTATCGAGATCCCCAGTGCGTGTGCACTTTCAGCACTATTTATACGGCAGCAACAGCTTCCAGTTAAATTAGTTTCAAAATAGTCCACAGCTTCCCTGTACAGTTGTCTTGAAATTGAGACACTGATATGTCTGGTGTTAAAGGGCTAAGACGTGCTATAGAAAGATAGGATGATCCAGCCATTCCTTGTGATAGATTGACCTCTATCAGAGACAACCTCTGGGTCATAACTTAATGTATGCACAAGTTCACAGTTCGTATCGGAATTTAAAGGAGCATTCTCGCATTTTTGCTATATATTTGTTATCAAAACGTTCATTTTGTGCAACCGTGAAATTATTCTTCCAATCACCAACCACGCCTACAAAATAATAATAATAATAATAATAATAATAATAGTAGTAGTAGTAGTAGTAGTAGTAGTAGTAGTAGTAGCAGCAGCAGCAGCAGCAGCAGCAGCAGCAGCAGCATCATCATCATCATCAGCAGCAGCAGCAGCAGCAGCAGCAGTAGCAGCAGCAGCAGCAGCAGCAGCAGTAGTAGTAGTAGTGGTGGTTGTAGTAGTAGTAGTAGTAGTAGTAGTAGTTGTTGTTGTTGTTGTTGTTGTTGTTGTTGTTGTTGTTGTCCACGTTGTTGACTATTTGATAAGTAACGCATTTCAAGTGATATCTTTATATAGTTTGGGTGTTGATATGGCAGGTGGGTCGCGTTAATAAAAAAATATTTATTTGTGCATTATTTTTTCTGATCTCTTTTCAGTAAAACCTTCCCTTATCACCAAAAATTTTAATGTGTTTTTAATTCCGCCTTACGACCTCAAATGGCTAATAGATTAATTAAAATTCCGGCCAGGCTTGCATAGTGCGCTTTAGAATTGATTGATTTCTATAAGTATTTGTTTGGCTACTCAAATGTGGATAAATTAAACGTTGTTAAAGTATATATAGGCTGGGCGTATTTGTTACCATTAAAGGGATGCTAATCGCTTCTCAAATAGTGTATTGTACCGATAGATAGATTATGGTTTATAGATTCCATATCATTCATATCCTGTCACATTCCTTCACCTGTTTCTCAATTAACTTCTTTGTAATATCACGTAAATGTTGAACGGTGATCGCCATCTTTTTGTCCACTCAAGTGATAGTGTGTGATGTCATGTAAGTGCCAATGCATTTCATTCTTTATTTGTATCAATAATCGTGTTGAACATTTTGAAACTATTTTGACTGGAAGCTGTTGCTGCCTATAATATTCAACAGCTTATCTATTTGATTGCTTTTATTCCACATTGCCAAACTATAGCTAGCTCTTCTATGACTGAGCACATATACTGAGACAAACAAGCTAGGTTTTTTCTAATTGGTTGAAAAGTAAGTCATAACAGCTACCATAAACTGTAGAAATGTCACAACATTTAGCTATTAAAGCCTGAATGTCTTTCGTCGTCGGCATGATAAAAAGATAAAATGTCAGAGATGGATTATGGGTGGCAAATTCTATCACATTAATGCTTAGTTTAAAGAAAACGTGAGATTTCCTTTAATAAATTCTATATATGAGTGCTATGTGGAATAGATATTTGGATAAAGTCAAGCAATGCGCGCCTCGTAATCATGTTTAGTACAACACTAATACTACGTTTTGGTGAACCCAGGGGTTAACCCGTTCATGACGAAGCCGTCAAATCCGGCCTCTGCAGTGGTCTTGAAGAATGTCCATTTGCAGACGAACAGAAGATTATTTTTGAAATTTTACCACTGGGATTACTGGCTCGGTAGCCGAGCCAGTTATTCAAGTGTTAAATTTAGAAGAAAAAAAAAGTTTTCTCTTGGCCTGAAAATGGATATTCAATAAGCACATAATTTAGATTTTCTTGACCAAACTTAGCCAATCGTGTTAAATAGGCGTATTGAATGGAGAGATCCGATCTGTGACTCAAGTATCTGACGTCATAATCAAATACATAACTACCTAGCTGACGTCACAATCAAGTTAATATATATATATATATATATATATATATATATATATATATATATATATATATATATATATATATATATATATATATATATATATATATATATATATATATATATATATATATATATATATATATATATATATATATATATATATCTGTCACGAAAATTGAAAATTCAGTTACTAGGTGAACAATGCCGTTGATGAATTTACAGTTTAATAAACATTCTGTTGAATATTCAGCGAGTACGTTGACTGAAATCAAATTAGTTTCAAAATATTCAAGGGCATACCTGTATCTAGTTAGATTGGCATTTAGAGTCTTGGAATTCAGTTTTAAATCGATTTTAAATCGTAAAGAGTGGGTGCAGCTTAGCTAGAAATGGGAACAGCTTATCTGGAAATGGGCACAGCTTATCTAGAAATGGCCACAGTTTAGCTAAAAACGGGCGCAGCTTATCTAGAAATGGGTTCCGCTTAGCTAGAAATGGCCACAGCTTAGCTAGAAATGGGCACAGCTTATCTAGAAATTGGCACAGCTTAGCTAGAAATGGGCGCACCTTAGCTAGAAATGGGTACAGCTTAGCTAGAAATGGGCACAGATTATCTTGAAATTGGCAAAGCTTATCTAGAAATTGGCACAGCTTATCTAGAAATGGGTTCCGCTTAGCTAAAAACGGCCACACCTTAGCTAGAAATGGGCACAGCTTATCTAGAAATTGGCACGGCTTAGCTAGAAATGGGCGCAGCTTAGCTAGAAATGGGCGCACCTTAGCTAGAAATGGGTACAGCTTAGCTAGAAATGGGCACAGCTTATCTTGAAATTGGCAAAGCTTATCTAGAAATTGGCACAGCGTATCTAGAAATGGGCACAGCTTAGCTAGAAATGGGCGCAGCTTAGCTAGAAATGGGTGAACCTTAGCTAGAAATGGGTCCATCTATTCCAGCAGTCGTAGTTTACGAAGTGTAACCTCAGCTGTGATCATTATGGCATTGTGATTGACATGCATAGGAATATTATTTTTTTTGTAACTGATATGCTGATGTGAAGCACACACACTCACCTTTTCGTAGCATGTTTGGCATTATCATTTTCTCGGCACCCTCTGGCATACCCGGTGGCATACCATTGGACATATCCGGATGCATACTTGGTGGCATACCCTGCGGCATACCCGGTGGCATTCCAGGTGGCATACCCTGAGGCGGACCGGGTGGCATTCCACGTGGCATACCCTGGCCCATAACCGGTGGCATTCCACGTGGCATACCAGGTGACATACCCGGTGGCATACCCGGTGGCATTCCACGGAGCATACCCTGGGCCATACCCGGTGGCATTCCACGGAGCATACCCTGCAGCATACCGGGTGCCATACCAAGAGGGCCAAGCTGTCCAAACGGGTTCATTGTTTCTTTCATTTTCTTGAAGCCACACTGATCAGCTATTGCATCCGCAAGCGTGTCATCCAGGTCAACATTGAAAAAGCGGGCAATAACTTTAACGTACTTCAGCAAATCCTGAAACACAAGGATTAGTGCAATATACAAGCAAGTTGCATGGGTTAAAATGAAACAATTCTTCATACATCGACGACGACGACGACGACGACGACGACGACGACGACAACGACGACGACGACGACGACGATTACGACGACGACGACGCCGACGACGACGACGACGACGACGACGAAGACTACTACTACTACTACTACTACTACTACTACTACTACTACTACTACTACTACTACTACTACTACTACTACTAAAACTACCACCACCACCACCACACCCACCACCACTACTACTACTACTACTACTACTACTACAACGACGCCTACGCCGACGCCGACGCCGCCGCGGACGACGACGATGACGATAACAACAACGATAACAGTGATAAAACTGAAAGATGAGGCCCAGTAAGAATCTGAAACACTACGTACAATTTTACAATCGGATTAACACATACCTCTTTCACATCTTCGTAGTACAGGACCAGCTGGCGGTCTTTAGGGTACGTCTGAAGAAACTTGTCCCAGGCAAGCGTGTAGTCAAACCACGAGCCAAAATCATCTGTACAAATAAAAAATAATGATTCTTATAAGTGAAAGTCATACTGATTGAATTTTAATCAGAATTAAAGAACTGATGTTATCTGCTGGAGAAGGATATCGTAATATTAAATATCCAGACAACTGTGAAGCATCTTGGCAAGTTTAACCCTTGTATGACGAAACCGACTAAGCCGGCCTCTGCTTCGCTTCATTACATTGAGGTACACAAATTAAGCTTCTAAAAGTATATAATTTAAGCTAACTTATTTTCAAGCATTCTGCTGTGAATGTTCCCCGTTACTATTAATATCAGCCAGTTCATGTGGCGTTTCAGTGTCAGATTTGTTAGCGGCATTAGCAGCTGTAAGCCTAATAGTACAGTAGCCAGATGCTGAAAAAATTATTTTTGTGGTCCACCCCCGGCAACAAATCTTTGATGCCAAAACATCTTAGTACATACCTCGATCTCTGGGAAAATGTCCAATGCCACGAGCAACTCACTAATTAGTCCTAATTACAATTAGTTAGATAATAGCCCTAATTAAAGGGGTATTATTTCGACAGATGGGGAATTCCCAGATAAATACACTTAACCCCTCGTGTGTTAACTTCAGGGCCGCCAAAACGGACTATGTAGTGGTCTTGAGGAATGTCCATTTTTTCATCTAAGAGAATAAGATTTTTGAAAATATACCACTGGCATGATTGGCTCGGTAACCGATTCAGTCAATCTAGTAGTACATTTTCAAAAATTGGCTTATCTCAGCCGGCAAATAGACACTAGATAAGAAAAAAAAATTTTGGCCCATTTTCATGGCCAAGCCAGCCAAAAAACACCACCTGTACTGGTCTTGAGCAATGTCTATTTGCACGACAAAAAAAATCTTAACCATTAAAGAGTTACTTGATATAAGTAGAATTGTTAGCACTTTGAGGCGCTTTTGGCACACGAAGGGTTAAAGGTTTCTTGAAATATCCAAATAAGTCATATTTACCACATTGGTTCAGACAATTGATACTGTTTCATTGTAATTAGACTAATTAATATATTTACCAAATTAAAATATCTAATTAAAGACATAATTCATTTACATGTTCTCCTAGAATATGACAATTAATTGTGTTTAGTTGCTTACCTCAAAACACATTGATATATCGGATCTGTATGTGTTGTGTCATTAATATATGCCAATTAGCTTGATTAGTGAATGCCTAATTAAATTGCGAAATTATTCTGACAATATGATGAGCTGTCGCTTCAAATACATGCTTCATCAGAAATTGGTGTCTATTTATTTAACTACATGTGTTACTTTATTGTAGGTCAATTCATTTCATTTCCAATTTGGAAGAATGACTTAATTGGGTTATTAATAGTTAATAGACTTTCTATGATGATGAAATCGGAAGGAGTGATCACACTCGACAGGTGTTTTCTTAATTACAGTAAACACAAGGTCTTCGAGACAAAATATCATTCACACAAATTGTTGCTGATAACAACCTTTTAGAAGACATTCAGGATGGTAATCATACCACGCATTGTGCAAATATGAGTGTTGTCCAAAGTGCTTCTGAAATAGAAGGATCATTTGGACATAATTGTAACCCCTATTGTGTCAACAGCGCCTCAGAGCGCTCAAAATGCTACTTGTATCATTTCACCATTTAGCTGGAAAGAGCTTTAAAGAAAGTTTTGACTTTTGCAGCCAACAAGACTATTTTTTGTAAAGTTCACAAAAAAATAGATTTCTGTTATCCTTCAAATGGACATTCATCAAACGAGTAATGGTCAGGTTTCTGCTGAGCCAGTTTCCATTTTCAGGCAAAGAGAAAAATAGTTTCGAAAATTTACCGCTGGAATGACTGGCTCGGCTACCGACATATTTCAAAATGGCCCATAATGACAGCTGTTTGGCAAAACCAAAACAGTGTCCACCAAAATACCAATTTGTTTTGAAACGTACATGATATTTATTAGAGGTCAAATCGGCACAAAGCACATACACTGTATGGATCCTTCCATGATTGATCCCAGAAAAGAAGTAACATTCATCCAGTCCCAGAATGGTCTGAGCATTTGACAGTGAAATGTAAACTGATATACCAACACAGTCTCTCATCGGTTGTTGCCTGGTGATTGATGCATCACCTACATATCTCAATGATGTCTACGCAATGTTGGGTGGAGTATGTTACATCACAAAGAAGATAGGCCTAAGACATACAGATCTGTAACTTGATGAGACTATATACTCTATGGCAATTGAAATAACAAACCATATATCTCAAGCGTTTGATAATCTTATCATTTGTCTTGGCGGATTTTCATATCATTTGCTTTTTCTTGTTAGAATTGGTAAGTGCAAGCAGTCCTCTGGATTCGAAGAATGAATCTTTGCCGATTGTGGTGTGTTTGCTAACGGAGTTATTGCAGTATCCGAGCTCACAAGTTGGTGGCTGAAGCATTGCAAAGAATGGTATTTAAAGATGTACTAATAGATGCAAATACACACCGTTGGCTCCAATTGCGAGTCAAAGAGGTTCGTACGGCCTTTCAAGAAAATTGTGATAGAATATCTCAATTTGTTAAGACCCTGCATTCCAAATCCGTTCAGTTCCTAAATAATTGGACGAGTTCAGTAAAAAGGATGCGAAGAGGCGAGTATGGTCAAATTCTGCAATGGGTATTTAGTGATGGCCGAAATTCTTCCCGCATTCATACGAGCTGAAAGAACAGGGAAATGGCACATCCATATAGCATTTTTTTTTTCTAAAATCGTACTTTATTTCTGTTCACATGATCGGTCCAATTATTCAAATCATGGCACTTTTTATCTGACTGGAACAGTAGATTACGCGGGCCCCAGAAATCCATGAACAGTTAATGAAGTTTCATCTTCTAGTTTCTAGTTCGAAGGAAAGCGTTGCACAAGTGTCTCGTAATATACATAGGCGTAGGAACAATGAGTGACAAGGGGATGGGGTATCTACCCCCATGATTTCCTCTCCCAGAGTGTATCCCCATAGCGCCCCTAGGTTTTGGCACGACCAATACGTCAGCCCCCACCAAGGTCCAAGCACGTTCTTACGCCCTTGAATTTAGCCTTAGATCAGAGAAGAAATCGACACTCAAAAACTTCTGACGGGGTGCTAAGTGATCCACAGATGCATCCAAACCAATAACTATATAACAAGAGTATTGGTGTAGACATCCAACATGATTGAGAGTGGGCCTAATATAAGCAAACCCAATGAACATGGTTCTGTTCACATTGCAATGGATGAGCAGGACGTCCGAAATATGTCATCACTGATTTTAGATTCAGTCAACCTTTTTTCACCTGATGAAATCCCACCACTTTCAAACCTGAAGCCAGGAGATATCGCAAATAGTGAGATTAGAAGATCATCTGAACAACGCAGTGGTGATTGGGCAGAAGTGTTTAGTTGTTGTTATCTTTTCTCGATCGAATGCATTCTATGAACTCATAAAAAGACAAAACTTTATAAGAGTTAATACTACGCGCAAGAAGAAAATTAGAACACAATCTAATATAGTCCTCGCATCCTCGTGGTGTAACTTTGAGTAATATGCAGCTGAGATGCTGAGACTAATATTGTCAAAACCCAACATCCTCGGAGAAAATCTATGCTGTAACAGCTATGATCACAGTAATTCAATTAAAGAAACTTAATTCAAGCCGCGAAGTGGAAATACAAGACTCATTAAAACATAAGTGTGCTATCAATACTTTTGCCAAAGCAGTGTGATATGTGTATTAGTCATTCCAATACTAAAGTTTCATTGACAAATTTCTTCCAAGAGCAATGGATGCCATACTGTCAGCGCTTGCACCAATTCCTATAATGTATATAGCACGTTGCAGTAGGCATGGTGGCCCTGACTGCACGTTAATCACAGCCTCCAGTGAACCAAGTCCCTTCTAGCATGGTCGCATGAAGAAGCAGATACACGGCGTGTTTTTCATGCACATGATGCGATCAAGCAAGGGTAATATCGACATAACACTTGATAGACCTGAACAGATGTACTGGTATTGTGATTGGCATATGCTACAATCTTCCACAGAACCATCAAGTTTCAAAATGTACCGCCCTACAAACACTTATGTAATTCCACCTTTTCTCGTCCGGTTATGTGAAACATTTGAAATAACTGATTAAATTGTCAAGAATGCTGTACAATTAGATTGTGCATTGTTACTAAAAGAATTCTGCTTCCGTGCATATTACAGTATACAATGCTTAGAATTGTTAAAGACTCAGAAACAAAACACGAACATATTTCCGTGCCAAAGCACACTTCTCCTTCACATACGGAGAACCACTTATCGAACAGCGATTTGGAACAGAGCGTTAGAAGGTTTACCTTCCATGCCATAGCCAGAGCATCATAGGTGGAACACTTACTGTTAACCAGTATTGACAAGTTTCTTCATTCACCGAAACAGCTTCTTGCACTACAAATTTGCACGTGTAAGAGTGGTTGTTCGGTAAGATGCAGCTGGCGGTAAAACGATCTTCAATGCACAGCAGCATGTGGATGTGATCTGGAGACATGGAGCCACGATGCAGTTCTCGAAGAATAAGTGTCACTATTTGTCCTCTTCATATTCATCTGTTTGCAAGATGGTGGTTCGACGAATAGTTCTACGTCACATTGTTGATGCAATCAAACTGTAATATATGTTTATATGTGTATATTTAAAGAAGAAATTCCGTTGTCAGCCATTTTGAACTCTGGTGACCATTTTGAATATTAGGGTGTAAATTACTGGAAAACTGGACATATCGGAAATAAATTGGAACATATTAATGTATATTTGTTTAAAGTTCCATTCACTTATCATGATAAGTGAAATCATGCTAGAAATATGAGTTTTATTTCCCCAGTAATAAATCAACTAAAGCATAATGGAAATTCTAGGAAGGGAGGGGGGGGGTGGAGTCAAAGAAAATGTCATATATCACATTTTCGAGATAGTAGCATTTTATAAATTGTTTATTGTAACATAGATTATATTACACTATGTATTGATGCATAATAATGCTGCATTAATGAACGATTTTTTTTAATGGAACTGGTATGATGTCACAAAGCTAAGGCGCTATTATAATGACCTCTTATTTTGCCCTAAAATTCAGATTTTTCTCGAAATTTTACACTTTATGTCAACTAAAATGCGCTGCTCTGATCAAACATATATATCAGCATACACTAAATCAAAATTTAAATGAAAACCGAGTAATTATTTGAGAAATAGATTTCACTCATATTTCACGCCGGTTGCTACACCTTCTCTATTAATAAATATGGGTAAGACTTAACTGACAGAGTTACAGTTGGCAACAGGCATTTTTGAATCAGGTAAAGTGTCTAGTTTCATGGTCTGAGTTCTGGAATTTGTTGCCAGGGGTGGCTCACGAAAATGATAAATAAGGCCCTTTTCAGCATCTGGCTACTGGACTATAACTAACGCTCGCGTATTTGCTGAAGCAGAGTCGCCCTCGTTGTTTATAAACATACAGTCACCACTACTGTTAGCTGATTATTTTGTTATGCATAATCCATTTCACATTGATATGTTGATTGTCGCAATATACCTTTCCAAGTTTATTCACTGATCATATGCCGTCATATGATGTCATAACCAACTAAGTGACGTGTATGCTGACGTCATAATCATTACGTCATAAATTATTCTATTTGGGCCGTCTTTAACTCTTAATAGTCCGACACGTTGTATGAATTGTATGTCTCTACTATTTAATAAACATGCTGTTGAATATTTTGAAACTAATTTGACTGGCCACTGGTCATCTTTCAGTGTGACAAGCTTGTCAATGGACCTTTCCATTTTTAGCTATGCCCCGCCCACACATTGTTTGTATTGGGATCGATCAATCCCAGAACTATCTGACTATTAATTTCCAGAAACCTATACAAGCATGCTGTTGAATTTTTTGAAGCTAATTTTACTGGGTGCCGCTGTTGCCTATGGCAGCAACAGCGCCCAGTCAAATTAGTTCTAAAATATTTGACATAATGTTTATTAAATAGTAAAGACATTCAATTCGTACAACGTATCGGACTATTAAGCTTTAAAGACATACTAAATCGAATCATTCACGACGTAATGATGATGACGTCATCCGACACGTCACGTATGTGATTTATGGCGTCATATGACGTCATATGATGGATGGATAAAGTGGAAAGGTCAATTTTGATTATAATGCCAGTTAAGCTAAAACACGGGGGTTTTGCGTGGGCGGGGTGGGTGATATTGTGTGATATTTCCCTCGTGTGAGGGAAATATCACGTTATCCATCCCATATTAACCAATCAAATCACAGCATTTGGTCATGCGACATTACTGAAGGGTAATACATATTGGTCGACTGCCTTGACTTTCAAAGCAATGCCACAAATCTAAATGTGAAACCGCAGCTACAAAGTATATGGTAAGCATTGTTGATTTGATATCATTCAAACTTCACCCGCCAATAACAGGAACCCTAACATATGTTTAGACGCCTTATTTTTATAAAGGAGCGTATGGTCTCCATTGCTTTATATTGGAATAATTTTACTCACTGTTTCCATTTATGAAAACCTCAAAATATCCCTTAAATGTTCCATTGCTGTATCCATAAGGTGGAATTGATTTTGTATGATGATAAAATGACACAGCCACGTCTTTCGGATTTCGTAACATCATAATTAGTTTGGTTTTCTTTTCAAGTATCTGTTTCGGTAAGCGTTCTGGTAAGAGGTGTGTATTAATCATTCTAGGTGAAGCGTAATCAGCCAAGGCCTCTTGTGGAATGAATTCAATAAAGCCTTCCATCTTCCCTCCATTTGTCGGTGCTGCTTTCATACGTCGTATCATCGTGCAGATCTCCCACATCCAATGTGTACCTACGATTATAGAGAAATATAATTATTAAAGGGGAATATTCACACAACATGTTTGATAATACAATTGCTAAAGTTGTCTTAGAGACTTAAACGGTGTACCACAGTGTAAAGAAACGAGATAAATCTTAACATATGATGATTTTGTTCCGTATAAATTAATATACTTTTTGTGATGTTGAATTGTGAATTAGGGACTTGACTTAAAAAATTTTATTAATTTAAAGGTGCATATTCACAGCAGAATGGGTCAAAATAAAATTGTTAAGATTATATACTTTGGTTCAAAATAAAATTGTTAAGATTATATACTTTGGTTCAAAATAAAATTGTTAAGATTATATACTTTGGGTCAAAATAAAATTGTTAAGATTATATACTTTGGTTCAAAATAAAATTGTTAAGATTATATACTTTGGTTCAAAATAAAATTGTTAAGATTATAGACTTTTAGAGGCTTAAATTGTGTGCCTAGATGTAATGAAATGAAATAAATCTTAGGATATGATGATTTCATTACGTATAAATTAATATAATTTTTTTAAGTTGTCAAATTGAATTAGTAACACGAGTCCCTAATTCAAATTCACAACTAAACTTACGAAATTTATTTATATGGAATGAAATCATCATATGTTAAGATGTATTTCGTTTCATTACATTGAGGTACACAATTTAAACCTCTAAAAGTCTATAATTTCAACAATTTTATTTCCAAGCATTTTGGTGTAAATATTCATCTTTAAACGTAATGAAAGCATCATATGCTAAGATGTATTCATTTCTTTAAATTATGATACACAATAAAGTTTACAATTTTAACAATTTTATTTTCATGCATTTTAGTGTGAATATTCACCTTTAACAATGCCAACTAAAATAGATAGAGGATATCACACGAGTTACAATTTGATGTCAAATTTATCACACTCGTTTAGTAAGATCCCATTTGGGACTCGCTATAGTGTGATAAAATTTGATATGAAATGTTAACTTATGTGATAAACTCTTATTTCGAATTTTCGCGCCGATTCTTACCATTCTACAATATATTTTGTATACTTGTAGCCCCTCACTACTACGACATACATATTACCAATACGCGACAAAATATAGTACCAAACAAACGCAACATCTTATTATCTCAGGTCGTAAATACAATTTAATAGAACTTTTAAAATTTCTAATGTTTCTAATAAAATTCATCAAAATGTTTAATTATACATCATTTTAACAATAGCAAAATGACGTTACAAGCGGTAGTGTTACGTCATATTTGCTATGCGACAACGGGGGTATTGTTCACGGGCGGGCGTCTCTAGCTCATCATTTTAAGCACTAGCGGGATATAAAATGCTATATAATGGCTTAATGAATGATATGCTATATGATACAAGCTTAATCATGTGATAAAATATGATAGGAGTTACAACCACATTTGTATTGTTGTTGTTGTTGTTGTTGTTGCTATTGTTGTTGTTGTTGTTGTTGTTGTTGTTGTTGTTGTTGTTGTTGCTACTGCTGCTGCGTTGCTGCTGCTGCTGTCCTTGTTGTTGTTGCCCTTGTTGTTGTTGTTGTTGTTGTTGTTGCTGTTGTTGTTGTTGTTGTTGTTGTTGTTTCTGTTGTTGTTGTTGTTGTTGTTGCTGTTGTTGTTGTTGGTGTTGTTGTTGTTACTCTTGTTACTGCTCTTGTTGCTGCTCTTGTTGTTGTTGTTTCTGTTGTTGTCCTTGTTGTTGATGTTATTGTTGGTGTTGTTTCTCTTGGTGTGTATGTTGTTGTTGTTGTTGTTGCCCTTTTGTTGTTTTGATGTTGTTGTTGTTGTTTTTGTTGTTGTTGTTTCTGTTGTTGTTGTTTGTGTTGTTTGTGTTGTTGTTGTTGTTGTTGTTGTTGTTGTTGTTGTCGTTGTCGTCGTCGTCGATGTCGCTCTTCTTGTTCTTGTTGTTGATGTTGTTAATGTTGTTACTGTTGGTGTTGTTGTTGTTGTTGTTGTTGTCGCTGCCGTCCTTGTTGCTGTCGCTGCCTTCCTTGTTGTTGTTGTTGTTGTTATTATTGTTGTTGTTGTTGTTGTTGTCCTCGCCCTTTTGGTTGTTGGTGCTGTTATTCTTTCTGTTGTTATTTTTTCTGCTGTTCTTGATGTTGTTGTTGTTGTTTCTTGTAGTTGTTGTTGTTTCTGTTGTTGTTGTTGTTGCTGTTGTTGCTGTTGTTGTTGTTGTTTCTGTTGTTGTGTTTGTTGTTGTTGCCCTTTTGTTGTTTTGGGGTTTTTTATGTTGTTGTTTCTGATGTTGTTGTTGTTTCTGTTACTGTTGTTTATGTTGTTGTTATTGTTGTTATTGTTGTTGTTGTTGTTGTTTCTGTTGTTGTTTATGTTGTTGCTGTACTTGTTGTTGTTCTTGCTGTTGTCGTCGCCCTCCTTGTTCCTGTTGTTGATGGTGTTAGTGTTGTTTCTGTTACTGTTGTTCTTGCTGTTGTTGTTATTATTGTTGTTGTCGCCGCCGTCCTTCTTGTTATTGTTGTTGATGTTGTTGTTGATGTTGTTGTTGTTGTTGTTGTCGGCCTTCTAGTTGTTGGTGTTGTTGACTTTGTTGCTGTTGTTGTTTCTCTTGTTATTATTTCTGTTGTTGTTGATGTTGTTGTTTTTGTTGTTTCTGTTGTTGTTGTTTCTGTGTTGGTTGTTGTTGTTTTGTTGTTGTCATTGCTGCTGCTGCTGCCCTTGTTGTTGTTGTTATTTTTTTTGTTGTGGAGCTTGTTGTTATTGTTGTTGTTGTTGGTGGTGGTGGTGGTGGTGGTGGTGTTGTGGCGCAACCAACACGCCTTAGCGAACTATTTACCAGATTTAGGAAAAGCGGGAATTAATACGTCCTTGTCTTGTATGGGTAGGTCAGGCAACGCTGCAAGTCGCTGTTTTATCCATGGAACGTTCAGGAAGTGCATACCATCAATCAGTGTATACGCTATGTCTTGTCCCTCGCCATCAGGTTGCATAACAAAGGGTTCCATTCCAAGTACGCACTTTGCATCATCATTTTCTATAAACAATCAGAATTATTTATGTTTTAAGCCCTTCCTGACGAGGACGGCCAAATCCGGCATCTGTAGTCGTCTTGAGGAATGTCCATGTGCAGCCTAATAGAAGACTATTTTTGAAAATTTACCACTGGAATGACTGGCTCGGTAGGCGAGCCAGTCATTCCAATGGTAACATTTCTAAAATAGTCTTCTCTTGGCCTGCAAATGGACATTCAATAAACAAATTAGATTTAAATTTTCTTGACCAAATTTAGCCATTAACATGTCAAGTAAACTTGAGATCTAAAAAAGTCTATGTGGTATATACGTATGGGCGGCTGCTATTGCAAAGATGTCTATTCCAACAGCTCTGATTATTGAACAGATGTAGGAATCCCGTTTTATCTATGCCCCGCCCATCTCTAGCTAAGCTCTACCCACGTTTTGCCCGCGTTGGTATCGATCCCTTCTCTCTCCGAATCCTTCGAGTGTGACTGGGTGTGACAAAAGACATCAAATAACATGGCCTTGAACCAGAGCATAAATGAATGGTACAGATACGGTATAGGACATGGCACGGTACTGTGCTCGATTAATCTGTCCGTTAGAGCACCCCACTCGTGCATATGCTAGCAAATTATCAGCGGACTACAGTCGAGGTTTTGTCACTTTCTGCCACATTTTATTTTAATTATTCACATCGCAGTCACCCATATTGGTGTTGTATATAAAATCGCATGGGTAGAAAACACACACACTTGTATTTCCAAATATATTGGTCTCGATCCCAGCATAATTCATAATAAAGAAGTATTAGTTATTCTCTCCGGGATATAAATTGTTTGAGTGTAGTTTTCGTGACCATCTCGGTCACTTCTTCAACGGAAACGTCAATCTGGTCAGTTCTTGAGGAGTCACGTGACAGCCATTAACTGGTAGACTGCTTCTATACGGTAGCCCTCGCCTCTGTTCATGGTTGGTTGCTGCTACGTGACTCCACAAGAACTGGTCAGAGTGACGTTGCCAGCGACGGGCATTTAGTGCTGAAGAAGTGGCCGAGATAATCAAGAAAGCTACACTCAAACAATTTCTATATCCCGGAGAGGTAACTAATATTTCTTTAGTATAGATTTACTCCTCGTACTAACATACGCCTACTCACATAGCTTCGCTGTTCGTGGGACTGAATACGGGAGTGGCGTGTGAGGGCGAGGCCGTGCAATAGGACGATGATATTTACTTGGTTTACCTGGCAATTATCGAGATCATGTTACACGTGGCATAAAATCTCGCGGACACGATCCCATGGGAAATAGACACACATTTTCACTTGGTTAACTTCGTCACCCTAACTATATATGTTGCGATCTCTTTCTGTCAGCATTGGTATTTTCCTGCGCTCATAAACAGTAGGACACTCAGAATATGTGCTAGATTTTATCAGGCTATCGTTAAGAGAACGTGATACATTAGACATATATTTTCACATGAACCACAGCGGATCAGTGTGACATGGATCTTTTCAGCTTATTCTATCAACTAAGGGAGCGTAGGATGACGTCATAATTAATTATGGCACGAATGGTTCGATTTAGTCCGTCTTAAACGCGTAATAGGCCGACACTTTGTACGAATTGTATGTCTTTACTATTGAATAAACATCCTGTTGAATACTCTCCAGCAACAGCGCCCAGTTAAATTAGTTTCAAAATATTCAGCAGTTTACCTGTATAGGTTCCTGGAAATTGATAGTTAGGACGTTTGGTAATTGATCGATCCCGACACGAGCGAATCGTTGATGGGGCTTAACAATGGATGGGTGAGGCATAGCTAAAACTGGAAATGTCCATTAGGGCAGGTCGGTGATGGTAATTAGGCCGTACTAAGGAGATATACACCTGTGCAAAAGTTAAGCACCAGCAAAAACAATAGAACGTAGAAACATGATGGTACAACTAGGCTGCCATACATTTTGTCCCCGCGTTAGCTGACATAATTCCAAGTACGAAATGCACATGCATGCATGACTTCACGCCGCTTGATGTCCGTGCGTGGCGGGAAACAGCACACGTGTTCAGTTATGTAAAAGTCCAGTTTGAGGTGTAGAACATTACATACAGATTTAGGCGACAAGATTAGGAATTTTGTGTTCATGACCGTGGTTTATTTGTACAGAGAGAATTAGCTCTTGATTGTGAACCGCTATGGCAAGACGAAGGTTAAGTGATCGTGTGAAATGGCAAATCATAGGCATGCATACCACTGGTATGTCATGCAGAGAGATTGGCAGACAGCTGAACATTAACCATACTGTAATCAGTCGTTTGATTGCAAAACATGGGCAAACTAACGAGGTGAAGGACATGCCTAGATCTGGAAGACCGAAGAAGACTACTGCCCGTGATGATCGAGCCCTAGTACGCCTTGTTAGGAGATCTCCATTCACCAACAGCAGAGTGCTCAGCCAGCAATGGGAAACGCGCAATAGAGTGTCAATGTCGACCGTCAAAAGGAGACTGTATGCTGCTGGCATGAAAGCTAGGAGACCTGTCAGACGTCCTCTCCTCACTGCACACCACAAAGAGGAGCGTCTGAGGTGGTGCAACGAAAGAAGACACTGGAACATGAGATCCTGGAGACGGGTACACTGGTCCGATGAAAGTCGGTTCCTGCTTCATGCCACAGATGGTCGAACTCGTGTATGGAGGTCCAGACGCATGGCGTACGACCAACGTAACATCATGGAAGAAGTTCCATTTGGTGGAGGTTCCGTTATGATATGGGGATGCATCTCATTTGATTGTAAGCTGGATCTGTTGACTGTACCTGGAACAGTAAATGGACAAAGATATCAAGATTCCATACTGGATAGAGTTGTGGTCCCTCATTTTGTAAATCATGCACCTGGAACCCACCCTATATTCATGGATGACAACGCCCGACCACATCGTGCTAGAGCTGTGCATGAATACCTCCGCCAGAATGCCATCGAAACCCTACCATGGCCAGCAAGGAGCCCTGACATGAACCCTATTGAGCATATCTGGGACATTCTGGGAAACATGGTGAGAAGGAGGGATCCTCCTGTGCAGAACCTACAGGAATTAACAGACGCACTCCATCTTGAATGGCAACGAATACCACAATGGCGTATCAGTCGGTTGGTGACCAGCATGAGACGTCGTGTCCAGACCGTCATCCAGGCACAAGGTGGATATACCCGGTATTAATAATGACAGTCTCAAACTCGTGCACAGATGTTAAACTTCGTTTTCAGACACCATTAAAGACAATCTAGCCACGTGTGTCAACTGTAGGGCAATAGTTGTCAGTTGTGTCAACGTAACCATATTCAGGCCTCGTTTTCAAGATCAAACAAAAACATACAGTGTTTCCCCACCATCATAATCAGCATTCCTCTAGTTGCATTATTACCTCTAGCACTAAGATGGATGGGTACATAAATGTTTATGCTATTGCTTTCTTCATAGCACATGAATATACCCTCGCATGTGCGTAAAAATAGGGTGGTGCTTAACTTTTGCACAGGTGTATATATACATATCTAATCGGCACATAGTTGGGTTTATTTGTATTTAAAAGCCTTTGTTTTCCGAGACTGACTTTCAATGTTAGCTGCCCAGTGATATATAAATTAAATGGAATTGGCAGTAGTAGTAAAAAGTAACAATACAGCACATCATACTACTCGCCGTCATCATCATCGTCGTCGTCATCATCATCATCATCATCATCATCATCATCATCATTCCTATCATCCTCATCATCATCATCGTCGTCGTCATCGTTGTCGTCCTCGTCGTCCTCGTCTTCGTCGTCCTCGTTGTCATCATCATCGTCGTCATCGTCGTCGTCGCCGTCGTCATCATCATCATCATTAGCAGCAGCAGCAGCAGCAGCAGCAACATCTTTATCATGTTAAAGCTCATTATCCATCATCATCATCATCATCATCATCATCATCATCATCATCATCGTCCTCATCATCATCATCATCATCATTATGCCCATCAACTTTACGACCACTAGAATCATCATTACGTATTTATATAAGCGTTATATGTCTAAGAAAAACGACTTAATTATGTATTAACATATGTAACTGCCATTGTATGTATATGTTTCGTGCACTTCTGAAGAAGTTACCTAAAAATGTGTAATTGGAAACTGGAGTTAAGAAGGGAGAATGCGTAGAACAGTATCCGAAGCGCCGCAAATGGTCACGCAAGACAGGAGGTCTCTTAATGCAGTGGCCACCGTCAAAACATGATTCCGGTATGTACTTGTGCAAGACAGAGGGTAGAAGAACGCGTGTATTAAAGAACCGCCCAGCCTGACCACCCATCCAGGATAGTTGGTTCTTGAAAACACTTGTTCTTTCTACCCTCTGTCTTCTAGACCCACCTACCTATCGTTTAGACTCAAGATACGCACGGCAATGACGGACCTAAAGTGGGGCTAGTGGCTCAGGCCACTCCTCTTAAATATAAAATAAAGTTAAAATAATAAGATAAAACAAATTTGCGTTTAAATTATCAGCAAATTTGAATACAAAATAAATATGTTGTTTATCGATCAAATGGCTTTTCGGAGCACCTCTTTTTCCTCTAACTTTCCTGATTCCCCGCTATTGCGAGCAGAAACCCGTTCCCAAAGCCTATCCCAGATTGAACACACCTATAATAGAATCCGACATTCGCCCTACTGTGGCATCTTGTACAGTAGTAGCTTTACAATAATGGATGAATCCGATATTAGCTAGGCCTAGGCTATCTCTACCCACGCTTTGGCCGTGTTGTGATCAATCGATCCACGCACTCTCTAAATCTCAATTTCCAGAAAACTATACAAGTAACCTGTTAACTATTTTAAAACTAAGGCCGTGTTCTCACTGGGGAGTTAATCGGGAATAACGCCATACCTCAGTATTGCGTTACGCCGGTTAAGTCTCTAGTGAGAACACGGCCTTATTTGACTGGGTGATGCTGCTGCCTATGGCAGCAACAGCGTCCAGTCAAATTAGTTACAAAATATTCAAGAGAATATTCATTAAATAGTAAAGACATGCAATTCGTACAACTTGACGGACGGACTATTAAGAATTTGTGACGGACTATATCACGTCATTCATAACGTAATTGAATATGACATTAGCCTGATGATGTGACGTAGTCCATTATGATGCCATATGGTTGACTGAGAAACTGGATTCATCAATTCGCATGTAGTGATCCCTTGTTGTAAACGACCCAGTGAAATCGAAGTTACTCTGTTGCAGACTCAGCTCTTAATCTACGGAATGTGTAGTTCGTAATCGGTGATGCTGACGCAGTTAATATAATATCAATCTTACTGGGGCGAGTGAGTGTTAACCCGTATTCTCCAATAACTAGATCACAGTCATTTATTCCGGTGGTACCGTTGTCGGCCACGGAGTTCAACCCACCCGGGCCCATGTTCCTGAAGCTCTCGTTATGTTAGCTATATCGTTACACCTGCTAAGGTAATGGGTGTAACGATATCGCTAGCTAACGATAGCTTCGGGAACATGGGTCCAGAATGGGTGAATCCAGTTTATCGATCAAATATATGACGTCACAATCAACTACGTCACATGTAGGCTGACGTCTCAATCCGGTGTCACAATCCACAATCATAATTGACAGAAATAGTCCGTCATATACCGGGAATAGTCCGTCGAATTATACGAATTGTATGTCTTTACTATTTACTAAGCTTTCTGTTTCATGTTTTGAAACTAATTTGACTGGGCGCTATTGCTGCTTATGGCAGCAAGCGCACCCAGTCGAATTAATTTCAAACTATTCAACAGCTTACCTGAATAGTTTTCTGGAAATTGATATTCACGGGATCGATCGGTTCCAACACAGGAATAACGTTGGTGGAGCTTGGCATAGCTAAAGCTGGATTCCTCCATTGCCCGCGTATTACCATAGGATAGCTCCACCCTCGGTTTTGTTGAAATCGGGCCATTAATTAAGGAGAGGTAGGGTTTTAAATGGTTCCGGAAAGTGATTAGAAAATGCAAAATGGCTGCCAAAATGGCCAATCACAATTCTGAATAGAGGTTCTAGAGGCTACCGCCATAGGATACTTCTAGCCAAATTTGGTTAAACTCAGGCAAGCGGTTTAGGAGATGCGCTTTGACAATTTGCGTTAAATTTTTCATAAAAAATATAAATTCACCTCAAACATCAACCAATGAACTTTCTGAATAGATGGTTTGGAGCCTACTACGATTGGGTCCGTCTAGCCAAATTTGGTTGAAATCTGCCACGCAGCTAAGGAGGAGACGCGTTTTGAAAATTCCGAGTAAATATTTGATAAAAAGCAAGATTTTCACATAACAAAATCAACCAATAGATATCTAAATGTAGGCTCGGGAGCCTACTACAATAGAATGCTTTCAGCCAAATTTGGATGACATTCACGGTGGTTAAGGAGATGAATTTGACAATTTCCAGTAAATCTTACATAAGATTTAAGATTTCACCCCAAAAATTGACAAATCAATTCGAAATTCTAAATAGAAGTACTGGAGCCTACCAGGATTTGGGTCGTTCTAACCTAATTTGGTTCAAATCTGTCAAGCAACTAAGAATGAAAAGCATTTTGTCAATTCCCGGTAAATTTTTCATAAAATCTAAGATTTTCAGCCAGAAAATGATCCAATCAGAATTCTGAATAGATTATCTGAGGCTTCTACCTTAGGATCCTCTCAGCCAAGTTTGATTGAAATATGTCAAGCCGTTAATGAGGAGTAAGATTTTAAATAAAAGATTGTCTGAGAGATGACAGACAGACGTCAGACGGCGGACGAGTGATAGTCACTCGCCTTAGCATATACTCACTTTCAGACCATGTGAGCTAACAAAATAAAAGTTAGTTTGTTTATCTACCAGGTTTAGCCGCATATGCTCTATGAAGGCGGATATCTTCTTTATACATATATAAAATTTTTGGGTTTAAACAAAATTTGTTTAGTTCAAGTGGGAGCACGATAAGACATACGTCTTATGCCCGTGTCTCCAATGTAATACAATTAGTGTACATGGTGTATTAAGTAACAAGTGGTGGATGCACAACATAGCATTAACAAATTAATAAATAAATAATAAAATAATAATAACAAATTTGAAGAGAGTATGTGAGTTCGTGAGTGAGTTCGTGAGTGAGTCACTGAGTGTGAGCGCGTGCGTGCGTGCGTGCGTGCGTGCGTGCGTGCGTGCGTGCGTGCGTGCGTGCGTGCGTGCGTGAGTGTGTGCGTGAGTGCGTGAGTGCGTGCGTGCGTGCGTGCGTGCGTGCGTGCGTGCGTGCGTGCGTGAGAGAGAGAGAGAGGGGGAAAGGGGAGGGAGGGAGTGAGCGAGCGAGCGAGCGGGCGGGCGGGCGGGCGGGCGGGCGGGCGGGCGGGCGGGCGGGCGGGCGGGCGGGTGGGCGGGCGGGCGAGCGAGCGAGAGAGAGAGAAAGAGAGAGGGAGGGAGAGAGAGAGAGCGAGAGAGTGAGAGAGCGAGAGAGAGAGAGAGAGAGAGAGAGAGAGAGCGAAAGAGAAAGAGAGAGAGAGAGAGAGAGGGGGGGGGGGGGAGGGGGGGGGGGGTGTGGGGAGGGGGGGGGGAGCGGGAGAGGGAGAGAGAGAGCCACCGGAACCCATCTTGAAAATTGGTTTCCGGATGTAATATTGAATTGATTTGAAACTTCATAGGATGACTGGACTAGGTCTGAGGAATAAACTTATTGAAATTAACGGTGATCCCAAATATAATATGGCCACCATCCACCAGCGGCCATCTTGAAGATAGATTTCCGAACGGCGACTCTATTTCTGTTTTACGGATCGCTTTGAATACTCATAGGGTGACTAGATTACATCTGAGGAGGAAACCTATTAAAATAGAAGATGATCCGAAATCCAATATGACCGACAGCCACCGGCGGGCATCTTGAAAACTGGTTTCCTGACAATAACTCCATGACCGTTTAGCAGATAACTTTGAACTTTCATAGGATGACAGGTATAGGTCTGAGGAAGAAATCGCTATTTTCTGATAGCTCTCGTTAATTAATTTGTCATCAGGGCAGGTATTATGCTCCGTTTGCGGAGCTCTTGTTTAACATTGTCTCCCGTACAATAATGGATAAAATGACGTTAGCTGGGTTAAATTATAAATGGTTTACTATAATACAATGAGATTATATCTTACCCGTGTTTTCCACACCCTTTGCGTCGTCGCTGGGCATCTTACAGTTGTCTATCTTGAATCGAGTAATATTTAAAAAATTTAATGAATGTCAATTCGACTACGCTTTAGGTTCTCGCACCCAACGTTTGCAAATGTGTCGCTTTTAAGCACAATTCCGTTCATGAGCCAACCAATAATGTTTGATCTTACATCGCGGTGACGTCAACTTATAGACGTCTTAATGCTACGACGTTCTAGAGACGTCAGATCGTGACTTTTTGAGACCCATGCTATTGTAACAAGGCACGAGTCATCCTACCACCAGTAGCGCTAGAGAAAAGCTGGAATACACGCTGAGTTGTTAATTGTGATACAAAATGAGTTTATGCTTTGCCTTATCTCATAAACTTTATTCCAATATTTACATAAATAGGTGAAATTTTAATTTACCCCTCTGACGCTCGCATCTAGAACCTACAAAATCGTTATTATCTAGGGAACGTTATGTTGAATATTTTAAAACTAATTTGACTGGGAGCTGTTGCAACAGCTCCCAGTCAAATTAGTTTTGAAATAATCAACAGATTCTTTTGGTGAGTTGCTTGAATTTGATGTGCTGAAATTTCGACGGTTAAACGGTTAAAACTCTGATTCTAATAGCATGTTTTATCAGGAGATGAATGCGCCAGTTGCCAACTAGAACGATGATGCTAAATAGGTCTTAATAAGCGAAGAACTGGGGAGACCAAAAGTCAAATTTATTCACCTCAACAAACGCATGACTATATATTATATTTCATTGTAAAGGTAACTATATGTGACTTTTAGGTAGAGCGGATTACTTTGCCTTAAATTATCTAAACGAAGGGTGTTTTTCTCGTTTCATTAACGCTAGCAAAATGTCGTAAATGTATATATTAACAGCAGTACTAACCACGCGCGTAGTCGGAATGGAGGTTGGAACGAACACTTACCCCACCTCCACTACATCACCACACCACCCACCACCCATCCCAACCCGCTGATTTGAGTCTTGAATGTATAATAATTTGTGTATCTACAATGGTAGAATAGGTGCGGACAAAGGGGTTGGGAAGCTGATAGGTAAACATGTTAGTATAGTAGATTATGTCATATCATCTTCCAAACTTTTTAAAAATGCAGTACATTTTAATGTTTTGAATTTTAATCCGTTGCTCTCAGACATACACTGTGCTATCGAGGTGTCTTATTCATTCGCAAAAAGTACAGTGCCAATGTCTCCTAATAACCAAGAATACAACACATGTACTGACGCAACAAATATTACACCCGCGCAACCACGACCTAAAAGATGGAACCCAGACAAAGCTTCAGAATATACAAAACATGTGATAAATAACAAAATTTATACTAACTTGCGCATATCATCAGATAATATTACCGACGATAACAGAAATATTATAGCTTCATATAGTGTGTCTGAAATATCTGCTAGCATAGCCACATTATTTGAACAATCTGCTCGAAATACATTTGGATGCTTGAAGCCTCGTCAAAACCAGTCTAACAGCAAGAAATATAACTTAAATCGTCCATGGTTTAATAAAGATTGTCGAATAGCAAGAGAAAATTATCACAAGTTGCGAACCAGCTATCGACTTAGTAAAACAATCGCAAATCTTAATACCCTGATTGATGCTAGTAAAATATATAAATCCAATATGAATAACGCTATTGCTAATTATAAACGACATTTCAAACTAAAAATAGAACACCTATGTAGCACCAATCCACGAGATTATTGGAAAATTGTTAAGTCCTCGGACCCAATTCCAGATCCGTGTAAAGTTAGTATCAATGATATGTTTGAATTTTATAAATCTGTAATGCAAAGCGAGCATACACATGTAACTGACACAGATCTCTCTCCCGACCAGCCAGTTCCTGATATACCAATTAATGACGCCCTTAACATGGAAATAAGCGAAATGGAAATTAGAAAGGGAATGCGCTCACTTAAAACTAATAAAGCAGCTGGTGGGGATAAAATAATAAATGAATACATTAAGTCAACTGAAAATATTATGGTTCCTATATACCATACGCTCTTTAATCGCGTTTTCAACACAGGAATTGTACCAGGTGCATGGACAGAGGGACTAATAAAACCTATTTACAAAGGAAAAGGCAGTCCAGAGGAGCCACATAACTTTAGACCTATAACCTTAGTCAGCTGCCTAGCCAAATTATTTACTAGTATCTTAACTAATAGAATAGACGATTACTTAGAACAAACTGAACAAATAAAAGAAATGCAAGCTGGCTTTAGATGTAAATATTCAACAACTGATCACCTGTTTGCAATCCATGTCTTAATAGAAATTTTGCAAAAAAGAAAGAAAAAACTGTTTTGTGTCTTTATAGATTTAGAAAAAGCTTTTGATAAGGTTTGGAGGGAGGCACCATGGGGGAAATTAATTAAAGAACATATCAATGGGAAAATCTTAAATGTCATCAGTAATGTGTATATGGGCATAAAATCTAAAGTATTTATGAACGGTATTGCCTCTGAAACATTCACGTGTAACTTGAGGTTACGGCAAGATGAAATCTATCTCCAATCCTATTTAATATATATATCTAAACGATCTCAGCGAATACCTGGAAAGCCATGGTTGCAGTGGACTGGCGCTGACAGAAAGCATCGATCTCTATATCAAACTGTTAGCGCTATTATATGCAGATGACACTGTTCTTTTCGCCGAGAGCCCTACAGATCTGCAATCAATACTAAACGCATATGTGACCTATTGCCAAGTAAGGAACTTCGGATAAATAAAAAGAAAACAAAAATACTAATTTTTGGTAGCAATAAACGGGGGTGGGAACGGCTAAATTTTAGCATTGACTGTGAACAAATCGAATTAACTAACACGTACAAATAGTTAGGAATACGTTTTTTCCACAGTGGTAGATACCTCAAGGCGATGAAACACTTAAGTCAACAAGCTACTAAAACCCTCTACTCACTATACAGGCGAATAGGAAACATTGAATTACCTTTGACGTGCCAACTATAATTATTTGACTCGACGATTATACCAATACTTACCTATGGATGTGAAATATGGGGGATAGAAAATCTTACTTCAATAGAAAAAATTCAGGTACAGTTCTATAAGCAGATACTAAATATTGCAAAAACAACGCCTAGTTATATGGTATATGGAGAGCTAGGACAAATTCCATTAGAAATTACTATAAAATATAAATTAATTAATTTTTTGGGAAAACTCCTAAACAGCAAAGAAACAAACTATCATCTTGACTATACAAGTGTATCTACAATGACATTACCAAAACAATACAGAATACAAATAGCTGACCACGGTTAAATGTATACTTGAAAATGTGGGAATGGCTCACCTCTGTGAAATGCACACCACAATAAATTCTAATATACGATATTTGAAACAAGTACTTAAACACCAGTACATACAAACTTAGTCAGGGCAAATTACCACCTTGCCTAAAGCCAAAATATATAGTATATTCAAAACTGAACAAAAATTAGAGCCGTATCGCAGAAAGCTAAATAAATTAAACAGAAGAACTTTAGTCAAATTTCGAACTAGTAATCATAAGTTAGCTATAGAAAAGGGAAGGTGGGAGGGCTTAGACAGGGAAAAAAGAATATGTAGCCTATGCGACAACCACGATATTGGGGATGAGTATCATTACCTATTACTACTACTACTACTACTACTACTACTACTACTACTACTACTACTACTACTACTACTACTACTACTACTACTACTGCTACTACTACTACTACTACTACTACTACTACTACTACTGCTACTACTACTACTACTACTACTATTACTACTACTACTACTACTACTACTACTACTACTACTACTACTACTACTATTACTACTACTACTACTACTACTACTACTACTACTGCAACTGCTACTACTACTATTACTACTACTACTACTACTACTACTGCTACTACTACTACTTCTTGAGTTTGCCTGATCGAATCGTTCTTACCTGCTCAACTGCCTGTCTGATTGCTATTTAGATTGAACGCTTGTCTGTCTGAATGGCTATTGCGAGGAAGAATGGTCGTAGGAAGAATGGAGATGGTAAAGGGGGTTCATCTGCGCATGCGCGCCTAGTAAAGCTGTATTACCAAATAATTCAGTGCTTCCACCATATTGCTACGCTACGTAGGCATTTAGATGCCGAAACTCTCCCTGATGGGCTTAGCAGGAAGGTGGATTTTGTAAGCCAGCTATGCCAGATAATGACATCTACTTTGCCATCTGGAATGTGAATTTTGAGTGGGCAAAATCTACCATTAAGGCCATGTTAAATCACTATAATGAACAACTTGGTAGTATTAGAACTGAAGTAGTCCTCACACAGGCAATGCCACATTTAGACCTAGGTCGTGCTAAATCCAATGCTATACGCTGGGCAAAAAACAATTTTAATAGAAAGCTCAACATTAATGCGATTAGTTCTTTTTACGATTTTGTGCGACCGATAGATCCATCTCAGCAACCAATTTAAAATCTCGCACAAGCCACGCCTCTGGTCATGATATCAACTGTGGCCCCACAATCACAAATGAAAAAACGCCTCAGATCACCTGAAACTTCGCCGCCAGTCACAAAACGGGTAGACAATAAATTCTCTCCATTGCTACCATTAGATTCCGGCCCTAGAGATATGCTATTTGAAGCATCATTAATCCCACTACCTGACTCTCCACTAGGCAATCTAAATGACCCACACGAATATCCGCCCTTGCCACAGAGGGAAAGGGTTAATGGTAGCAAATCTGGTCCACGGACTGGCGCTTCTCAGAAATCCCCTCAGAGCAGTCAACCATCGGGTCTCAAGACCCCATCCCCAACAGGGAAACTGCCACAGCCCAGCTTCTCTCCAACTCCAGGTCCAAGTAATGCACCGTAGGTGCGTCCTATTAAATTTGCAAATAGACCCAAACAACCCACCATGTTGGAGAGAAACATTTTTTGGAAATTTCGTCATGAAATCGAAAACAAAATTGACTGGCGACTACCTGTTCTCACGAACAAAGTACTCATCTTTGGAGCTTCGAACCTGAGTCGCATTAATGTTGAGCCTCACCCTGAAACGCAAGTTGCCTGCTACCCAGGAGCTAAATTGTGTCATGCTAGAGGACTAATTCAAAAGTACAATGGATCATTTAAACCAGAGAAAATAGTGATTAACATTGGTATTAATGATATGAATGAACCCATCTCTAGTTCAAAACATAGAGTAATGCTGCTTCTCAGTGCGATTAAGTCAAAATTCCCAAAGACTGCGATTTACTTCGCAAAACTTAACTATTCAAGTCGATTGACAGCTCAGCAGAGGTTGGCGATTCAGTCCCTCAATTCGACGGCCGAATCATCAAAATCTGTGACTGTCATTCCTGCACTCAGACTCTCCGAATTTAATGTTGTTAAGGATAACATTCATTGGACTGAGAAGACAGCTAACTCTATGTATTCTGCCTGGCTTAAATTCCTAAATTTAAACTAGACAAGGGGCAAGGTAACATCCGCCCGGAAACAGGACTGGGCAGTAATATTGTCAATCTAACTTGCTCCCCATTAGGTGAAGCAGAGCAGTCACTGCTCAATTTTGGTCTTACATTTGTCCCAACACCAAAACCTAAAACAGGTTTGGATGCTCTGTTAGATAATGGCTGTATGGAAACATCTGAATTTAGTCACCGTATTAAGTTAGCAGACTTCTTTCGTAACTCTAATAGTAACATTCCACCACTCATTGAAAAAACTGGCTGGGCACCAAACGTAAAAATCCTGAACCCAGCGATCGGTGAAAGCATAGAACTCTTTTCAAAACGTGTTAAAAATTCTGCATTCCCTAATGATCAACCAAATTTACCCTATGAGGAATGCCAGGCCTTAATTGAATTGTCTAAAAACAGCGAAATGGTCATCAAACCTGCAGATAAAGGGTCTTCGACTGTAATAATGCTTAAAGATAACTATAAACGTGAAGCACAACGACAACTTAGTAACCCAAAGCATTACCAGAAACAAAGCAAACCACTTTGGCAAAATAATTGCAGCAAATTTAATGAGATTCTTCAAAAATTGCTCGATAGCAAGAAGATCACCGAAAAGCAACATAAGTATCTCTTTGCTAAACTTGAGTCAAAACCACGGACTTTCTATCTTTTGCCAAAAATTCATAAACCCATAGATTCGTGGTTGGACACAATGTCACCGCCCGGGCGACCTATAATCTCTGATTGTGGCTCAGAATCCTACAGAATCAGTGAATACATCGATTACCATCTACAGCCAATAGCAAATAGACACCCCAGCTTCTTGAAAAACACAGAAGACTTCTTATCACAGGTCTCTGAGACCTGGATACCTCCAAATTCATTCTTGGTCACGCTTGACATCGATGCTATGTATACAAACATCGACATCGAGAAGGGTATACATTCTATCCGTAGAGCATTCGTGAACTACCCAGACACCAACAGGCCAGACAGAGAAGTAATAGCTCTATTAGAGCTGAGTCTGAAAGGCAATGATTTTGAATTCGATGGCGAAATTTACCAACAAATTTGCGGCTGTGCGATGGGCAAGCGCTTTAGCCCATGTTTTGCCAATATTTACGTAGCAGAGTGGGAGGAGGAAGCGTTAGAAAAGTGTCCAAAACATCCCCTCATTTATCGCAGGTACCTTGATGACATTTTCATGATTTGGCAACACACAAAGGCAGAGTTTGATGAATTTTTCGAAATTCTGAACAATCACGATCCGAATATCAAATTAAAAGCAACCATTGACGAGATGTCCGTAGATTTCCTGGATGTAACTGTATATAAAGGTCTAAAGTATGAAACAACTGGCTACTTAGACTACAAAGTGTATTTCAAACCAACCGATTCGCATCAGCTATTGCACAAAAAATCTTTCCATCCACCACATACTTTTAAAGGAATAGTTAAATCACAAATAATCCGTTTTCACAGGAATTCTAGTGATAGAAAAAATTTTGAAGAAGCGTGCTCTACCCTATTCAAAGCCCTCAAACCACGAGGTTACTCCTCACGATTCTTGCGCAAAATCAAATCTGAAACATTAGACGGCTTGGAATCCATTCCAGATAATGCCTCAAATCGTCGGCCTACCAAAATTTCTCACAATCGTCCTATTATAGGTGTAGGCGAATCTCGCAAATGCGGAAAGAAAAGGTGCAAGTTAGATGAATTTCTCCCAAACCAGAATACTTTCACGAGCTTTCAGAACAAAAGCAAGTTCCAACTTCAGTCTAATCTAGATTGTGACTCTGAAAATGTTATTTATCTAATTTCATGCAAATTGTGCCAAAAACAGTATGTCGGCGAAACCAAATGTCCATTAAGATGGCGGGCAACTCGACACCTCTCAGATATTAGGCTAGAGGAAGACACACATGTTTCCGAACATTTTAATCTTCCTGACCATTTAGTCCTTCGTGACTTTGAAATTATGCCGATTGAACAGCCACCCCTTTCAGATACGGCAGAAGAAACTGATAAACAAAGAAAACTTCGAGAATCGTTTTGGATTAAAGAACTCGAAACACAGTGGCCAAGGGGAATAAACTCGGACCCAGGCTTATCTGATCAACGTGACAAAATTCCATTCATTCTGACCTATAATCGGAAAAACGTTGAAATTTCCAAAATTTTGAAAGATGAGTATCAAAACCTACAGGAGAAACTGAAACAACCCTTTAACAAGCGACCAGTAATTGCGTTCAAGAAAAATCCGAATCTACGTGACATCTTGGTAAAAGCAAATCTCAAATAGCTATCCATAATATCCATCTCAATCATTCAACATTAACCCTTGCATGATGGTCAGCCAAAAACGGTCAATTTAGTGATCTTGGGCAATGTCCATTTGCCGGCGGGGATTGGAGTATTTTTGAAAATTTACCACTGTAATGACTGGCTCGGGAACCGAGACAGTCGTTCCAGTGGTGTATTCTCGGGAATGACCTTGTCTGTGCCTGCAAATGTACATTAAATAAGTAAGCGCATATTTGGATTTTACTGAACAAATTTAACCAGTAAAGGGTTAACATTAATGCCATATGGCTTTCCTCAAACAAAATGACAAATCTCAGGCAGTAGGATAAACCAAAATATCTTAAATTTTTTTCAATTATTGAAGATTCTGAGCCAGTGCGTTGACAATATTGACTACTACTACTACTACTACTGCTAATGCTACCACTACTACTACTACTACTACTACTACTACTACTACTACTACTATTACTACTACTACTACTACTACTACTACTACTACTACTACTACTACTACTGCTACTGCTACTACTACTATTACTACTACTACTACTACTACTACTACTACTACTACTACTACTACTATTACTACTACTACTACTACTACTACTACTACTACTACTACTACTACTACTACTACTACTATTACTACTACTACTACTACTACTACTACTACTACTACTACTACTACTACTACTATTACTACTACTACTACTACTACTACTACTGCAACTGCTACTACTACTATTACTACTACTACTACTACTACTACTACTACTACTACTACTACTACTTGAGTTTGCCTGATCGAATCTTTCTTACCTGCTCAACTGCCTGTCTGATTGCTAGTTAGATTGAAAGCTTGTCTGTCTGAATGGCTATTGCGAGGAAGAATGTTCGTAGGAAGAATGGAGATGGTAAAGGGGGTTCATCTGCGCATGCGCGCCTAGTAAAGCTGTATTACCAAATAATTCAGTGCTTCCACCATATTGCTACGCTACGTAGGCATTTAGATGCCGAAACTCTCCCTGATGGGCTTAGCAGGAAGGGGGAAGAGCTGAATGGATTTTGTAAGCCAGCTATGCCAGATAATGACATCTACTTTGCCATCTGGAATGTGAATTTTGAGTGGGCAAAATCTACCATTAAGGCCATGTTAAATCACTATAATGAACAACTTCGTAGTATTAGAACTGAAGTAGTCCTCACACAGGCAATGCCACATTTAGACCTAGGTCGTGCTAAATCCAATGCTATACGCTGGGCAAGAAACAATTATAATAGAAAGCTCAACATTAATGCGATTAGTTCTTTTTACGATTTTGTGCGACCGATAGATCCATCTCAGCAACCAATTTAAAATCTCGCACAATCCACGCCTCTGGTCATGATACCAACTGTGGCCCCACAACCACAAATGAAAAAACGCCTCAGATCACCTGGAACTTCGCCGCCAGTCACAAAACGAGTAGACAATAAATTCTCTCCATTGCTACCATTAGATTCTGACCCTAGAAATATGCTATTTGAAGCATCATTAATCCCACTACCTGCCTCTCCACTAGGTAATCTAAATGACCCACACGAATATCCGCCCTTGCCACAGAGGGAAATGGTTAATGGTAGCAAATCTGGTCCACGGACTGGCGCTTCTCAGAAATCCCCTCAGAGCAGTCAACCATCGGGTCTCAAGACCCCATCCCCAACAGGGAAACTGCCACAGCCCAGCTTCTCTCCAACTCCAAGTCCAAGTAATGCACCGTAGGTGCGTCCTATTAAATTTGCAAATAGACCCAAACAACCCACCATGTTGGAGAGAAACATTTTTTGGAAATTTCGTCATGAAATCGAAAACAAAATTGACTGGCGACTACCTGTTCTCACGAACAAAGTACTCATCTTTGGAGCTTCGAACCTGAGTCGCATTAATGTTGAGCCCCACCCTGAAACGCAAGTTGCCTGCTACCCAGGAGCTAAATTGTGTCATGCTAGAGGACTAATTCAAAAGTACAATGGATCATTTAAACCAGAGAAAATAGTGATTAACATTGGTATTAATGATATGAATGAACCCATCTCTAGTTCAAAACATAGAGTAATGCTGCTTCTCAGTGCGATTAAGTCAAAATTCCCAAAGACTGCGATTTACTTCGCAAAACTTAACTATTCAAGTCGGTTGACAGCTCAGCAGAGGTTGGCGATTCAGTCCCTCAATTCGACGGCCGAATCATCAAAATCTGTGACTGTCATTCCGGCACTCAGACTCTCCGAATTTAATGTTGTTAAGGATAACATTCATTGGACTGAGAAGACAGCTAACTCTATGTATTCTGCCTGGCTTAAATTCCTAAATTTAAACTAGACAAGGGGCAAGGTAACATCCGCCCGGAAACAGGACTGGGCAGTAATATTGTCAATCTAACTGGCTCCCCATTAGGTGAAGCAGAGCAGTCACTGCTCAATTTTGGTCTTACATTTGTCCCAACACCAAAACCTAAAACAGGTTTGGATGCTCTTTTAGATAATGGCTGTATGGAAACATCTGAATTTAGTCACCGTATTAAGTTAGCAGACTTCTTTCGTAACTCTAATTGTAACATTCCACCATTCATTGAAAAAACTGGCTGGGCACCAAACGTAAAAATCCTGAACCCAGCGATCGGTGAAAGCATGGAACTCTTTTCAAAACGTGTTAAAAATTCTGCATTCCCTAATGATCAACCAAATTTACCCTATGAGGAACGCCAGGCCTTAATTGAATTGTCTAAAAACAGCGAAATGGTCATCAAACCTGCAGATAAAGGGTCTTCGACTGTAATAATGCTTAAAGATAACTATAAACGTGAAGCACAACGACAACTTAGTAACCCAAAGCATTACCAGAACTAAGCAAACCACTTTGGCAAACTAATTGCAGCAAATTTAATGAGATTCTTCAAAAATTGCTCGATAGCAAGAAGATCACCGAAAAGCAACATAAGTATCTCTTTGCTAAGCTTGAGTCAAAAGCACGGACTTTCTATCTCTTGCCAAAAATTCATAAACCCATAGATTCGTGGTTGGACCCAATGTCACCGCCCGGGTCGACCGATAATCTCTGATTGTGGCTCAGAATCCTAGAAAATCAGTGAATACATCGATTACCATCTACAGCCAATAGCAAATAGACACCCCAGCTTCTTGAAAAACACAGAAGACTTCTTATCACAGGTCTCTGAGACCTGGATACCTCCAAATCCATTCTTGGTCACGCTTGACATCGATGCTATGTATACAAACATTGACATCGAGAAGGGTATAAATTCTATCCGTAGAGCATTCGTGAACTACCCAGACACCAACAGGCCAGACAGAGAAGTAATAGCTCTATTAGAGCTGAGTCTGAAAGGCAATGATTTTGAATTCGATGGCGAAATTTACCAACAAATTTGCGGCTGTGCGATGGGCAAGCGCTTTAGCCCATGTTTTGCCAATATTTACGTAGCAGAGTGGGAGGAGGAAGCGTTAGAAAAGTGTCCAAAACATCCCCTCATTTATCGCAGGTACCTTGATGACATTTTCATGATTTGGCAACACACAAAGGCAGAGTTTGATGAATTTTTCGAAATTCTGAACAATCACGATCCGAATATCAAATTAAAAGCAACCATTGACGAGATGTCCGTAGATTTCCTGGATGTAACTGTATATAAAGGTCTAAAGTATGAAACAACTGGCTACTTAGACTACAAAGTGTATTTCAAACCAACCGATTCGCATCAGCTATTGCACAAAAAATCTTTCCATCCACCGCATACTTTTAAAGGAATAGTAAAATCACAAATAATCCGTTTTCACAGGAATTCGAGTGATAGGAAAAACTGTGAAGAAGCGTGCTCTACCCTATTCAAAGCCCTCAAACCACGAGGTTACTCCTCACGATTCTTGCGCAAAATCAAATCTGAAACATTAGACGGCTTGGAAACCATTCCAGATAATGCCTCAAATCGTCGGCCTACCAACATTTCTCACAATCGTCCTATTATAGGTGTAGGCGAATCTCGCAAATGCGGAAAGAAAAGGTGCAAGTTAGATGAATTTCTCCCAAACCAGAATACTTTCACGAGCTTTCAGAACAAAAGCAAGTTCCAACTTCAGTCTAATCTAGATTGTGACTCTGAAAATGTTATTTATCTAATTTCATGCAAATTGTGCCAAAAACATTATGTCGGCCAAACCAAATGTCCATTAAGATGGCGGGCAACTCGACACCTCTCAGATATTAGGCTAGAGGAAGACACACATGTTTCCGAACATTTTAATCTTCCTGACCATTTAGTCCTTCGTGACTTTGAAATTATGCCAATTGAACAGCCACCCCTTTCAGATACGGCAGAAGAAACTGATAAACAAAGAAAACTTCGAGAATCGTTTTGGATTAAAGAACTCGAAACACAGTGGCCAAGGGGAATAAACTCTGACCCAGGCTTATCTGATCAACGTGACAAAATTCCATTCATTCTGACCTATAATCGGAAAAACGTTGAAATTTCCAAAATCTTGAAAGATGAATATCAAAACTTACAGGAGAAACTGAAACAACCCTTTAACAAGCGTCCAGTAATTGCGTTTAAGAAAAATCCGAATCTACGTGACATCTTGGTAAAAGCAAAACTCAAATAGCTATCCATAATATCCATCTCAATCATTCAACATTAACCCTTGCATGATGGTCAGCCAAAAACGGTCAATTTAGTGATCTTGGGAAATGTCCATTTGCCGGCGGGGATTGGAGTATTTTTGAAAATTTACCACTGTAATGACTGGCTCGGGAACCGAGACAGTCGTTCCAGTGGTATATTCTCGGGAATGACCTTTTCTGTGCCTGCAAATGTACATTAAATAAGTAAGCGTATATTTGGATTTTACTGAACAAATTTAACCAGTAAAGGGTTAACATTAATGCCATATGGCTTTCCTCAAACAAAATGACAAATCTCAGGCAGTAAGATAAACCAAAATATCTTACATTTTTGAATTTTTTCAATTATTGAAGATTCTGAGCCAGTGCGTTGACAATATTGACTACTACTACTACTACTACTACTACTACTACTACTACTACTACTACTACTACTACTACTACTACTACTACTACTACTACTACTACTATTACTACTACTACTACTACTACTACTACTACTACTACTACTACTACTACTACTACTACTACTACTACTACCACTACTACTACTACTACTACTACTACTACTACTACTACTGCTGCTACTGCTACTGCTACTATTACTACTACTACTACTACTACTACTACTACTACTACTACTACTACTACTACTACTACTACTACTACTACTACTGCTACTGCTACTACTACTATTACTACTATTACTACTATTACTACTACTACCACTACTACTACTACTACTACCACTACTACTACTACTACTACTACTACTACTACTACCACTACCACTACTACTACTACTACTACTACTACTACCACTACCACTACCACTACTACTACTACTACTACTACTACTACTGGCTAATCAATAACGTTGCCCCCAATAATGGCTATATACAATGTATCAATCAATAATGCCACAATTAATGTCTATAAAATGCTTTTTAAATTTGGTTAACTTTAAAATTGATTAGACAAATATTGTGTAATAATGTTTATATTAATAATGTGTAATGTGTAATGTGATTATATTGTCTTTGTCGATAATGCTGTCACCGATGTTGATAACAAGATTGTCTACACCAATAATGTTTCTATTATAGCACTGATGATAACAATAAGCTTGGTATGAATGAATAATAATAATAATAATAATAATAATAATAATAAATATAGCCGCAAGCGGCGACACATCGGGTGGGGGGGGGGGGGGGCAAGTGGCTAGCATCCTGGTCGCTAAGACGAGAACCTTATCTGAGCCAGCTTAGATTTGATCAAGTTGGATTAATGCTGTCAATTTTTATTGAATCATGTGAGAAGATTACAGTAGGAATATTCTTTATCTGCCCAGTCTACCCATCATTGAATGTGGTTTTGAAAAACAAACAATCGTGTGTCAACAATGGCAGTAAAAATAATATAAATGAAATCGGCCCAGTTCTTCTTGAGAAGAAAACAATTAAATTCTCCAATTGCTTTAACATTGGCAATTTTGGCGGAAAAACGATCCAAGATGGCCCCCAAACCGCTTGTCCCATTGTCCCAAATTTGGACTCAGAAGACCCGAAAACCTATGCAAAACCAATTTGGGCCTCAAATTTCGACAAATAAAGAAATTCAATATGGCCGTCAATCATGCTGAATTTTGATTGGTCGATGGCGGCCATGATTTTTGACGTATCACTTTCTCTTAAACAAAGTCTAATGCTCCTAAGTCCATAATCATAACAGCCAAAGTTCTGTCCAATCAGTTCGGCGGTTCTGGAGAAGAAGTCGTTTTCATGAAAACTAGGTCATTCGAGATGGTCAACCAAGTTTTAGGCCAATCAATTTCCCTTGAACAAACTTGGTTCAGCGGATTCCCTAGATGATATTTCATGAGTTTTGAATCAATCTGTCAAGTGGTTTTGGAGGAGAAGATTTTTAAAAACGTTTCCCGAAATAATACAAAATCCAAAACGCCCACCGGCCTAATAGGCCGACCAGCGTTGTTTGAGCAAAATCAAATTTCTATTGCCTAACGACGCTTCCTGCAAAATATAATTGAAATCCACCCAGTGGTTTCCGAGGAGAAAGAATTTTAACTTTCCAATTGTTTTAATATGGGGAATTTGGTGGGAAACGAAAACAAGATGACAGCCAAACCGTCGATCGAACAAATTCGAAAATGCCAGATTTGAATTTCTTGACCCCCAAAACCTAACTATGACCAATTTGGACTTAAGATTCCATCAACAAAAAAATTCAATATTTCCGCCACACGGCTTGATTCTGATTGGTCCATACGCAAATCTGTGTTTTTCGAGTTATCGACTTCTCTTGACAAACTTGGAAATCCAAGATGGCCGCCATCCTATCTCGAAAATCAAATCCATTAACACGGAAAAAGATTGCTCTTAAGGCCCTCTTGCCATGCAAAGCTTGAATTTCATCAGCATGTTTGTCTTCGTGCTATTCGCGAACAAATAAAAGCACGGAATAATAAATATAAAAATAAAAATAAACAGAACGAAAACAATAGGGTGTCAAGCACCAGTTTGGCCCCCTGATAATATCTTTTAATGTTAAATCTCACTCAGACCTGTAAAAATTGACTATTATTTTGTAATCCCCATATGTCACATTGTGACCTGGGAGTAATTCAATAAAGTTGAAACTTGAATATAGCGCGAGAAGCTTACCGCTTTAATCACTCTCCACTAAGCTGTCACGACCCCTGGATTGCTGGAGCGTGGGTGCCAGAAATGTTCTTCTGTGCTGTGTGCCCGTCAAAAGTGAAAAAATGGACGCCGAAATCTTACTACATCAGTCATCAAAAACTGCCAACCAAATTGCTCGTAATATCTTCAGCAAGTGTTATTATATTGAACGTTTTGCTGATTATTTCGAGAACGATTCGATTGAAAGTGATTGCACCAAAGTTTTTCAGTCTAAACACGATATTGTTAAATTAAGCGGTCTAGTCATCATATACTGACCAAGGCCGTGTTCTCGCTAGAGGCGTAATCAGGAATACCGCCATACATCAGAATGGCGTTATTCCTGATTAAGTCTCCGGTGAGAAACGGCCAAAGTCTAAACCAGAAATAGCCAATACTTCGATATTAACTTTATAATGGGATTCAATCATAACATGTTCTGCCATACACCGGTATATTCACAGGTTACAGGGAAACGCCAACATTAGTCACACATGATCATATAGTATTACATAGTATGGCGAATGATGTCACAAACGCATTGTCAGAAGAGCACAAATACGTCACAGGCTCGTATTGATATATGATCACAATATGCTTACTAATATTGACAGTGTAATAAGCTTTCAATATTAACATCCATTTCTCTACTATATAATGGACCTTTCCAGTTTATCCATCCATCATCTGATGTCAGATGACGTCATAATCAACTACGTGACGTGAAGAGTGACGTCATAATTAATGACTCGATTTAGTCCGTCTTTAATGCCCAATAGTCCGACATGTACGAATTGTATGTCTTTGCCATTTAATAAACATTCTGTTGAATATTTTGAAACTAATTTGACTTGGCGCTGTTGCTGCATATGGCAGCAATAGCACCTAGTCAAATTAGTTTCAAATTTATTTATCAGCTTACCAATATAGTTTTCTAGAATTTGATAGTTGGGGAGTTGAGGGATCGATCGATCCCAACACAAGCGATGCATAGGTGGAGCTTAACTAGAGATGGGCGAGGCATAGCTAAAATTGGAAAGATCATTTTAATCAAACTAGAAGATTTTGATTCAATGGCCGGATCTGATAGCCCACTCAACTATATGACGTCACAATCAATTATACTACTTGTTTGCCGACTCATAACTCCGGCATCAACATCAAATGTCCGCTACTAGTGTACGAATCGTTCTGTGAAATATTTTGAAACTAAATTGACATCCCCAGTCAAATTACTTTCAAAATATTCAGCAGTTTACCCGAATAGTTTTCAGAAACTTAGATTTTAAGAACTCGGTCTGTGAAGTCTTAAGCCGTGTTCTCACTAGAAACTTAATCAGGAATAACGCCATACTGACGTATGGCGTTATTCCTGATTAACTCTCTAGTGAGAACACGGCCTTAAATCGAGGGTAACGCGTGTTAAAATGTGAGCGAGGTTTATCTAGACACTGGAGTGACATATCTAGAAATGAATCTCTCCATTTAAGCATACTATATAAGACTCCACTACACATAATCAGAAGTCAGTAATGCAGCAATTTGGTCAACATAATATTAATTATAACATTTTATCGAGAAAATCTCAGGTCAGTCTGCTGTGCAATAAAACCATATAAACCCATAAGCCCATGCAACTCAAGGTACTCTAGTCCTTCCCCTCCCCAACAGTACACAAATAGAAATTTAGTTTTGCACACCCAGATTATATAGATAAAAACTGACATAAGATATAAATTATTTATTGATTTATTTTACAAATGGAATTGAGTTCTATCTTACGGATAGGATATATACCAATTGCTCATATTAATAGCTGCTGCTAATGTTGTGCACATTGGAATAATGGACAACTAAATATAGTTATTCATATCAAGGAGAACCGCACCACTGCAAAATAAAATGTCGCACCGCGAATGTGTATGGACCAACCGCCACTGATACGCATCAGTTTGGTAGTAAAGAGAGCGAAAATGGATGAGAAAGAGAGCGAGAGAGAGAGAGAGAGAGAGAGAGAGCGAGAGAACGAGAACAAGAGAAAGAGAGAGAGAGAGAGAGAGAGAGAGAGAGAGAGAGAGAGAGAGAGACAGGGAAGGAGAGAGAGAGAGCGAGAGAGAGAGAGAGAGAGAGAGAGCGAGAGAGAGAGTGAGAGAGAGAGAGCGAGAGAGCGAGAGAGAGAGAGAGAGAGAGAGAGAGAGGGGGTGGGGAGGGAGGAAGGGAGGGAGGGAGAGAGAGATAGAGAGAGGGGGGGGGGAGAGAACGAGAACGAGAGAAAGAGATAAAGAGAGGGAGAGAAAGAAAGAGAGACAGGGAAGGAGAGAGAGAGAGAGAGAGAGAGAGAGAGAGAGAGGAGAGAGAGAGAACGAGAGGGAGGGAGGGAGGGAAGGAGGGAAGGAGGGAGCGATGGTGAGAGGGAGAGAGAGAGGAGGGAGAGAGAGGGAGAGTGAAAGCAAGAAAGAAAGAGAAAGAAAACGAGAGAGAAAAGGATGAGATAGAGGTGGGACGGAGGGATAGGGAGGGAGTGAGGTGATGGGGTAAGGAGGGGGGTAGAGGGAGGGAGGGGGGACGGACGGATGCAGTGAGCGAGAGAGAGCGGGGAGGGAGGAAGGGAGGGAGAGAGATACTGGCATTGTTACAATCTAGATAACACAGCCATTTAAGAAACAAATGCGGCCATATTCACTAGCTTGCCTTGTAGAGTTTTCTAGAAATTGAGATGCAGGGAGTGCAGGAATCCAACACGAGCAGAGGGGCGGGGCATAGCTAAAACTGCATTCCTCAATTCAGTACATGTAAAGCTTAAGAAATCCGATTCGACTTCCCTGATAACGAAGCTTACTGGACCGATGCTGCGCCGATACTGGGCCGATGCTGAAAGCATTGGCACGGTATCGGCCCAGCATCAGCCCAGTAAGCTGACTCATCAGCTGCATTGTACGCATGGTGTAGGAGCAACTAGTGCTGACTTTGAACACCCAGCCAACGAGTAGACTACGTGGACAGAGACCATTGCTGATGACAAAACTAATAAACAGACCAAAAGCACAAAATCAGTAATCTGATTAGGATGTGTACTGGGCAAAACAAACACAAAGCAGTTTCTCAGAAACTCTCGATCCTCCGGTGGCACAAACCTTAATTCTGATCAAAAACCTGGATTCCATGTTGAAGGTTTCATCGGAGAGGACGACAGATGCGCGGAGAGTAGAGGAGTAGATAGGTTATGAGACGAGAGGAGAGGAGAGGAGAGGAGAGGAGAGGCGAGGCGAGGCGAGGCGAGGCGAGGCGAGGCGAGGCGAGGCGAGGCGAGGCGAGGCGAAGCGAGGCGAGGCGAGGCGAGGCGAGGCGAGGCGAGGTGAGGTGAGGCGAGGCGAGGCGAGAAGAGGCGAGGAGAGCCGTGGGGATGATGACAGTGGGATATGGGAGGGGACAGTGGAAGAGGCAGGGTGGGGGACAGGGACGCGGACACGAGAGGGGACAGGGATGTTGACAGTCTGGATATGGGACGGGACAGTGGAAAGGACACGGTGGGGAAAGGGAAGCGAACAGGAGTGGGGGCAGGGGAGGGACATGGAACAGAACAGGGGAGGTGACAGGAGAAGGGAGCGGTGGGGAGTGGACAGGGTAGGAAAGCGGTGTGGAGGGGACATGGGAAGGGAGCGGTAAGGAGGAGACAAGGGAAGGAAGCGGTGGTGAGGGGAGATGAGGTGAGGAGTGTAAGGAAGTGAGGGTATGGGGAGGGGTGATGATGGGAGGAAATGGCAGTTTGAGAAGGGTAGGAGTGTGGAGGGGACGGAACTGGTGAGGAGGGGAGGGGATAGATGAGGAGGGGAAGGGAATATGATGGTTGCGAGGGAAGGATGTTGAGGAGTTGGGAAGATGTGGGTGAGGGTGGGAGCTGTGAGGAGGTGAGGGTAGGGATGATGATGGGAGGGGATGTGTGAAAATGGAAGGGTGGAAGATACGGGAGGGTGATGCCGAGGGGGGAGTGGTGAAGAGATGAGACGTGGGGATGGAGACAAAGAGAAGATGGCAGGGTATGGGGAAGAGGGAGGGGGGGGTTAAGGTGAGGAGCGGATGGGAGTGGAGGTGGGTAGACGAGGGAGTGTGAGTTGTAGGGGACGCGACGGGTGAGGAGATGAGTGGATGGTGAGGAGAGGAGGGGGTGAAGGGAGGAGGGGAAGGATGAGTGAGGAGATGAGGGGATGGTGATGAGAGGAGTGTGATGAGAGGAGGGAGACGTGAGGATAGGACTGCTGAGAATAGGAGATGACGGAGGAGGATATGAGCAGACGGGAAAGGATAGACATGAGGAGCGTGGGTGAGAGGGAAAGACTGAGGCGGGTGGGGAAGGAGAGGGGGAGAATCAGATAGAAAGCATAGTCGGCAGATTTTATTGTGTTTTAGTAGTATCGTTTACCGCGCTAGATAATATATAAATATATTAATCTGCGTGTACACAGTCAGTGTACACCTAGGTATCAAGCTCCAATATACGACCTGGCTTTTGGAGCTAAACACCCTATATGATAATGCCATAACCATAAGAGAGGTGATCACATAAGATAGGTTGTACGGCCGATCAATAACATCTATGCGGTACCGTCATAGAACTGTACTATATTAACTGTATAAGATTTCTCCGGGTGTCATACGCCAGTAAATAACATAAGTGTACACGATGACACATCGAAGTACTATGGATAGCTAGGCTGACCTGATTTACTGATAGAAAATCTATAGAGGAGTATTTCTATATATAGCCTGTAGGCCCTATACCTAGGTGAATTCTTTCAACCCAGAAATCAGTAGCCGACTCAGATCTGAATTCACCGGGTAAGGAACGTGCGGGTACTTTAGGTCATTAATTACAAAGATAGCGAATGTTTATCATAGCATTTGCATGTGTTCATTATAACGCGAAAGCCTGGGCACGAGATGTGCGAAACAGTTGATAGAATATTCCTTTTATTTTGCAAACGAATTTGATCTTGAGAATTAAAACAGTTAATAGTAACGTGCCATATATTTTTCTGTACGTGTGTGTGTACATGTATTATGTATTAAAGGGACGCTAATCTCATCTCAAATGTTATACTGCACCGATAGATTATGGTTTATAGATTTCATTTCATTCATATCCTGTCACATTCCCGTTTCTGTATCACAATTATCTGTTTTGTAATATCGCTTAAATGGTGAACAGTGATCGGCATCATTTTTCTCCACAAGTAATTGTGGCCGATGTCATTTAAGTGCCAATGCATCACATTCTTTATTATGTAACACTCATCTCGTTTAATATTTTGAAACCTATTTGACTAATTTGCTATGGCAGCAACAACTTCCGATCAAATTAGTTTCAAAATATTCACCTGAATAGCTATCAAGAAATGAGGTTAGTTATCCTTTAAGCGATATGCCATATATATACGTGTTATATTGTTATATGTTATTTCCAAAATAAGTCCAATGTTAGTCGTTCTTGCCGTTACTTGTGATTGGTACAGTCGCATCCCTCATACAAATAGAGGAATTATGTCAAGCTATGCCCGCCTACTTCTAGCTAACCTCTGTCCACTCCACTCACATTTGAACAGGTGTTGTCACTTTGAAACATAAATTCACAAATCCTCAATTTTAAGGAAATTTTACAGGAAAGTATAGTTACTTTAATATTGACATCAATACAGGTACAAGCTGGTGTATATATTGAGCATAATTTGACCGTGTGCTGTTGTTGCTACGGCAGTACTAGCTCTCCGCCAAATTATTTTTCAGAATATTCAACAGAATGTTTATTAAGATGTAAATTCACCAAGGGCATACAATGGAGGAATCCAGTTTTTCGATCGATCATACAATGTCGTAGTCAACAACGTCACGTGATGGCTGACGTCATAATCAATTACGTCTCGCCACACCACGTGGCATATTTTCTTGCTATTCAAGGTTGTGCTAGCCGTCTTAATCCGAAAATAATGATAAGTTTTCACAACTAGGCTAATACGTTTTGAGAATGTATTGATGATTCCAGTTTCTCAGTCAATCACATGACGTCATAAACAACTACCTCACATGTAGGCTTGGTCACAGTCTATTACGTCATGAATGACTCGATTTAGTCCGTTTAAAAACGCTTAATAATCCGTCAGGTTGTACGAAGTGTATGTCTTTACTATTTGATAAACACGCTGTTGAATATTTTGTAATTAATTTAAATGGGCGACAGCGGTTAGTCAAATTATTGTCGATTATCAAGATCAGAAGAGCATCATATTCTCCACCATCCTGTGTTAATGTGCTATGAAGGGATATGCGCAGAGAAATTGGTTCATAGATGTTCGGAAGATTCTGGCAAAGTATATGCTACCATCCATTTACATTCTCATAGAAAATCCGCTCGACAAAGAAATCTGGAAGTGTGCTATTACGAAACATTGGTAGGCAATGGGCTTCGGTGACAAAACTACAGGCACGCTTGTATTAATCGCTATAGTAGCCAACGTAGCGCCACCTTTTAGTCAAATTGGTGTCAAAGTTTTCACCAGCTTAGGGCATACAAGCGCGTAAATATTTTAATGTTGCGTGTTTACAGAATAGTTAATGATGTCGATGCAAAGTTGTTAAGACTGCACAAATCCAACTGCAACTGACAATGTCTTAACACTTTATGCGTCAACAGCGCCTCAATGCGCTCAAAATTCTACTTTTATCAATTAACCGTTTCATTTGTCAAGATTTCAAAAGAAAATTGAAATATATTCTCAGTGAATGACCATTGAATGCTGTTTTGTAAATTTACCACTGAAATTTAGGAAAATGTTTTTTAAAGAGCTGGTTTTTTTATCGGCTTGGAGATTATAGGGTTAATCGTCCAGTAAATCTAAGTGTTTGCTTAGTCAGTGTCCATTTGTAGGCCAAGAGAAGACTATTTTTAAAAATTTACCACTGGAATGACTGGCTCGGTTACCGAGCCAGTCATTCCAGTGGTAAATTTTCAAAAATAGTCTTCTATTGACCTGCAAATAGACAGACCTCAAGACTACTGCAGAGGCGGTGTTACCATTATACCGACAAACTGACACAAGAGTGGTTAATATCCAGCAGCTTAGACTAACTTAATCACCCATCATGCTTTGGACGTTATTTTGTAGGTAGAATGCAATCATACACAAACTTTCGTTGACTTGATTAAACAATATGGCTGAGAACAAGAACTTCCAGAGCCTAGTCAAGAACTTTGGTAAATATATATCGCATGTTAGCAAAGTTGTCAAACATCGTGACACCAGGACGCACGCACGCTGCACACACATCACCACCCGCACGGAAACGCATATCACATCGTCCACTGTGTGACACTTACCTAGTTACCTGCCTACCTGTATGATCGCGACATTGCAGCTCTGTCATTGCTGTCCCGTGTCACTTATATGCATAGATAGTTGGTCCATATTGTGAAATAATTCTGCACATTTGGTTACAAGCACTAATGCCGGCATGGCAATAGCGGAGGCGGGGAGGGGATGGGTAGGGGTGTGCGCCTGCACAAAGTTTCTGAAACTCTTACCCGGGGCCTTCCGAACATCCAGTATGATGTCGGATGGCTCTGAGATTTGGCCAAATCAGCCTTATAGGTGTGGCATCTATGTACAGAGTCCCAAAAATTGAGACAGATAATATTTTTGTCACGTTTGGGTGGCCCTGAAAATGTGGGGAACCTGTAAAAATGCACCGGTTGCACTACCTCATTTTCGGCGCAGAGCATATGACATAATGATTGCGATTATTAAGAAGGTAATCGTATCAACAGCCAGACATAACACACCAATGCATGACAAACAACAGACACACACATACAGACAGAGAGGTGCGTGGACGGACGGAAGGACAGAAGGAAGGACGGATGGGCTGGCAGATGGATGGACGGACCGACGGACGGACGGAATTACCAACCCTATGAAGGATCCTCTAGCGCCACGCCACGCTGATTCTTCAAGGCAGCTTGTCGAAAGACGATCCACGGTCTAGGGAATTCGAGAGGAATGCAGGAATCCGATTTTAGCTATACCCCGCATATCTCTAGCTAAGCTCCACCCACGATTTGCTCGTGTTGGGATCAATCGATCGCTGCACTCTCTGAATTTCAATTCCAGAAAATTATACGGGTAAGCACTGATTGATTATTTTGAATATAAGTTTACTGGGTGCCGTTGCTGCCTATGGCCCCAAATAGTTAGCACGAAGTTTGTGCAAATTTCAAAATCACTTATTTGACTGAGCGCTGTTGCTGCATATGGCAGCAACAGCACTCAGTCAAATTAGTTTCAAAATATTCAACAGAATGTTTATTAAATAGTAAAGATATACAATTCGTACCGCTTGACGGGCTATTAAGCATTTATGACGTACTAAATCGCGTCAATCATGACGCAATTGATTATGACGTTGTCCTACACGTGACGTAGTTGATTATGATGTCATATGATTGAATTATAAACTGGATTCATCAATTACAGGTGGCAGCTGACTTGTTTTAAGAGACAACCTCTCTTTGGTGACTACTTTTGCCGATTTATGAGCGAGTCATTATTTCACCATCTAACCATTCCAAACCAGAGATGACAAATTCTAGGTCAAGTTCGGTTCGCTAACCATAGTCAGTTTGCTGGTTTACTGAATATGCGCAGTTACTATGCCCAATCGAACGCTGTTTAGTCAACTATGGTTCGTTAGTACCCGATTCCCTAATTGAATTATAATTGTAGAAAATTGGGAACCGGGTACCCGTCTCGATTAACGCTTTCTGTCGTGTGTTTTGATGGCCTACGAAAATGGGTTATTTTTGTCCGGAGGGACATCAAAAAGCGTCCATATGAGATAAGATGAAATGGAAATGGACCTTGGGAACAAAAACATACAATAGGAAAGTGCAATTTCATCAAGCCTATGTTAGTTAGTGAAATATTTACACTTTTATATACATTTATTCGTGGCAAACGAGGGGTGATTTTGAAATTTATACAACTTTCATACTAACTATTTGGAGCCGAGCTCGAGTGCTCGGTCGACCATAGTTAACTAGCTAGCTAAGTATTTTAAGCTCGGTTAGTGTCTAGTTAATATATATAGTTATGGCTAGCGAACCGAACTTGATGATGTTAGGCATATTCTCTTGACTATATTGAAACAAATTTGACTACATATGGCAGCAACAAGTGCTGGTTAAATTAGCGCCAGAGTATTCTACAGCCTTCATTGATAGTTGTCTTGCAATTGAGACATTGATATTTCACCGGTTTAAAGGCTTCATATATGTTTGAGTGTTTCTTTATTTGTACGCACATGCAAGTGCCTGAACCACACAGCTAGCTCATATTCAATCAAAGTCCCAGTATACCAGGTAGACTTGCAAACGTCACGTGCTCAGAGTCGGCAAAGGCTAACGGGGCTACAGCCTCATGGCCCCCAAAATAAGGAGGTCCCCTAACCAAAAACGATTATCGCATTTGCCCATTTGAACCTGTAATCCTAGTATCTCACTTTAACAGTCATGATATACATAACCTGTGGAATATTTTGAAAGCAAAATTTCAAAATTTCCTAGTTGACTTCTATCGGTAGTCTATTTAAAACGGGTCACCAGATTGAGTACGCGTTTCCCTCTACCAAATTTAATGAATGTTTGGGTAGATATTGGGGTGGACCTCGGGGTGGTTCCCGGTGTCGGTCTTGAATACGCATCTCCTATGCGCAGCACATGAGTTTGACGAATGGCTGACCACTGGTCACCGTGTGACGTCATACTTAGTAGTAGTAGTAGTAGTAGTAGTAGTAGTAGTAGTAGTAGTAGTAGTAGTAGTAGTAGTAGTAGTAGTAGTAGCGATGATCCCCCAGCTGACGTACCCGGTAAGGGTCCACCCATAACTAATTAGGCCTGGGTCACTACTAGGTTTAACCCGGCTCTGCACCCGCTCGTACTAACCGCCTCTGTGTTCATCATAGGGGTAGTATTGCAGTCTAACCCGGAAGAGTTTATACCAGAGGTTCAATTTCCAGATGGGGAAGGTAACACGATCGCCTATAAGAAGCATGATGGGATACACTACTTCGCGTTACCATGGCTACACGTCATTCTGAAAAATCTGACACAATTGAAAATGAGGAATGATGATGTACTGATATCTGCATTTCCCAAATCTGGTAAGCACGTGAGGTCACTGCAAGTCACTTTTGGTTGTTTGTACACACGCATGTCTGTCAACAGAGAATACATGCGCTCGTAGTAACCCTCCAGGTACGTCGTTAAATATTTTGAAACGAAAGTAACATGTCTCAGCCAAATTAGTTTCAATATGTTCAACAGAATATTTATTAAATTGTAATTGAGTTTTCGAATTGGGCATTCGGGTTCAAAGATGCGTTGATTTATAGCCCCAGCCGAGTTTGAAAAATCAACCCTGACGAGGCACTAGCTAGCAGAGTGTGGGGTGGTGTGGGGTCGGGAGGGGGGGGGGGGGTCGCTAGATTCGACTAAACCGCCTGATTATTTATTATCCCTTACTTGCCAGATATGGCAATTACGTTTAGTCCTTATACTAGACAATGTCATTGTGTGTTATTCAATGGAGGAATCGAGTTTTAGCTGTACCTCGCCCATCCCTAGCAAAGCTCCACCCACGCTTTGTCCGTGTCGATCAAGTTCGCTTTTTATTCACTCAGACCTTACACAGGCATATGAGGCCTATATAAGGATCCCTGAACTTCTTGACTATCAATTTCCAGAAAACTATACAGGCAAGCTGTTGAATATTTTGAAACTAATTCGACTGTGTGCTATTGCTGCCTACGTGATGGGGTCACGTAATACGGACATATATGACAGCAACAGAGCCCAGTCAAATTAGTTTCAAAATATTCAATAGCATGTTTATTAAATAGTAAAGACATAAAATTCGTACAACACCGCTTAGTCCGTCATCAATTATGCGTTCGTAACGAACCTATCTACGTCATTCATGACGTCATTGTGATGACATCATCCTACACGTCGCGCAGTTGATTATGACGTCATGTGATGATGGATAAAATGGAATTTTGTGTGAAATCTGATGCAAGTAATCCCTTTAATGACCCGATGTGGTCAAGAACAATTCGATTTTCTCGGAAAATATCAATGTACAGACCAGAAGACTGCTTTTTGAAAATGTACCCCTTACGAACCAGTCATTCCAGTGGTAAATTCACCTTTCCAGAGTACCAATCTATTATCTGACGTCATATGGCGTCATACTCATCTAAGCTGCGTGTAGGATAACGTCATAATTATTACGTCATAAATGATTCTATTTGGCCCGTCTTTAGCTCTTAATAGTTCGACACGTTGTACGAATTGTATGTCTTTGCTATTTAATAAACATGCTTTTGAATATTTTGAAACTAATTTGACTGGGCGCTGTTGCTGCTATAGGCAGCAACAGCGCCCAGTCAAGTTAGTTTCAAAATATTCAACAACTTACCTGTATAGCTTTCTGGAAATCGATAGTCAGGGAGTTCAGGGATCAATCGATCCCAGCACGAGCGAGGTGTGGGCGAAGCTTAGATAGTGATGGGAGGGGCATAACTAAAGCTGGAACGGTCCGTTGCGTGTTACAGTCCAATTTAATCATAAGCATAGAGAATGGATACAACTAACATATTTACACTGATCAAGGGATTTGTGTAGGCATATAAGTATCTTAAAATTAAAAGTATTTGCCATTTAAAGGCACAGATAACGCGGAGATTAACTGCTATACTAGAAACGCATTCAATGTCAACAATAGATGCGGACCTAAAAATGCTTTTCTGTCGTTCTCCTGCACAGGTACTAACTGGGTCTGGGAGATTGTGTCCATGATAATGAATAAATCTGCCAATCCAATACCCAGCATGAAAACCGAAGGCTTTATTGAAGCAATGAAATCAGAACTGTTGGATGGTTACGCGTCACCACGTGTCGTCAACACTCATGTTTTACCACATCTGCTGCCCACCCAGGTCTTCGAGAAGAAATTGAAGCTTTTGGTGGTGCTACGAAACCCCAAGGATGTCGTCGTCTCATTTTACAACCACACAAAGACCGTACCTTTCTATCAGTACACGGGGACGTTTAAGGGGTATTTTGACGTGTTCTTTGAAGGAAACAGTGAGTACATGTGCAAATGAACATGCTAAAAGCGGATATGTTTTGAACCATCAAAGATTGGTTATTAAAGACAGGCTATTGAGTAATCCACGGGACCAAAACATTAAATAGATAAAATTTGGTGAAGAAAATCTAATTATTTGCTTCTTGAATGTCCATTTGCAGGCCAAGAGCAGAATATTAATTTTAATTTTACCACTGGAATGACTGGCTCGGTTACAGAGCCAGCCATCCCAGTGGTAAATTTTCAAAAAGAGTCTTCTATTGGTCTGCAAATGTACATTCGCAAGACCACTGCAGTGGCGGGATTTGGCCGGTGTCGTCATGAAAGGGTTAAGCGGCATATGACGGACAACGGTAGTTAAGTCTGAAAGTATTTGAGTACCTGTGTCATAATCAATGACCTAATGAATGGCGTAGATACGTTCGTCCCGAACCGTTAATCGATGACGGAATAAGTGTCGTTGTACGAATTGTACAACTTTACTAATTTAATAAAGATCCTGTTGAATATTTTGAAACTAATTTGACTGGGCACTGTTGATGCCATAGGCAGCAACATCACCTAGTCAAATTAGTTTCAAAATATTCAACATGTTACCTGTATAGTTTTCTGGAAATTGATAGTCAGACAGCTCAAGGATCGATCGATACCAACACGGCGAAGTGTGGGTGGAGCTTAGCTAGAGATGGGCGGGGTAGAGCTAAAACTGGTTTCCTTCATTGATCATACAATGTGTCAGTTATTCGCATTTTGACTGCATTCTCATTTTCAGATGACTTTGGTAGCTGGTTCGACCACACCTTGGCTTGGGAGGAATTCCTTAAATCGTATCCCAAGGATAAGTGCTTAGTACTTTATTACGAAGAATTGAAACGGGTAAGCATTTTGGTGTTCATAGTGATGGCCACCTTTGATGTATTCTATATGCCAATATTTGATTGTTTTATATGCCAATATTTGATTGTTTTATATGTCAATATTTGAGTCTTTTATATGTTAATATTTGATTGTTTTATATGTAAATATTTGATTGTTTTATATGTCAATATGTGATTGTTTTATATGTCAATATTTGATTGTTTTATATGTCAATATGTGATTGTTTTATATGTCAGTATGTGATTGTTTTATATGCCAATATGTGATTGTTTTATATGTCAATATGTGATTGTTTTATATGCCAATATGTGATTGTTTTACCTGCCAATATGTGATTGTTTTGTATGTCAATATGTGATTGTTTTATATGTCAATATGTGATTGTTTTATATGCCAATATGTGATTGTTTTATATGCCAATATGTGATTGTTTTATATGCCAATATGTGATTGTTTTATATGCCAATATTTGATTGTTTTATATGTCAATATGTGATTGTTTTATATGTCAATATGTGATTGTTTTATATGCCAATATGTGATTGTTTTATATGCCAATATGTGATTGTTTTATATGCCAATATGTGATTGTTTTATATGTCAATATGTGATTGTTTTATATGTTAATATGTGATTGTTTTATATGCCAATATGTGATTGTTTTATATGTCAATATGTGATTGTTGTGTATGCCAACACGTGATTGTTTTATATGCCAATATGTGATTGTTTTATATGTCAATATGTGATTGTTTTATATGTCAATATGTGATTGTTTTATATGTCAATATGTGATTGTTTTAAGTGTCAATATGTGATTGTTTTATATGTCAATATGTGATTGTTTTATATGTCAATATGTGATTGTTTTATATGCCAATATGTGATTGTTTTATATGTCAGTATGTGATTGTTTTATATGCCAATATGTGATTGTTTTATATGTCAATATGTGATTGTTTTATATGTCAATATGTGATTGTTTTATATGCCAATATGTGATTGTTTTATATGTCAATATGTGATTGTTTTATATGTCAATATGTGATTGTTTTATATGCCAATATGTGATTGTTTTATATGTCAATATGTGATTGTTTTGTATGTCCAATATGTGATTGTTTTATATGCCAATATGTGATTGTTTTATATGTCAATATGTGATTGTTTTATATGTCAATATGTGATTGTTTTATATGTCAATATGTGATTGTTTTATATGTCAATATGTGAGTGTTTATATGTCAGTATTGTATTGCTGACATACTTGAGGCACATGTTTGCATATTCTGTTTTCTTTTTAAACCTGTAATGGCTAAATATGGTCGAGGATATCATAACATTGTCTTGTTGAATTTCAATTTACAGGCAAAGAGAATGCTATTTTTGAAAATGTGCAACTGGAATGACTGGCTCGGTTATCGAGCGAGTCATTCCAGTGGTAACATTTCAAAAATAGTCTTTAGTTGGCTTGCAAATAGACATTCCTCGAGACCACTGCAGATGCCGATTTTGGTCTGTTTCGACATGAAAGGATTAAAGTATTCGTTGATTTTACCCAATATCTGCGTTGGGGAAGAGGCTTAGCAAAATCAAGAATATATAATATTGGGATACATCATTACAATACATGTATAGCTAGATTAATATCTGGGTAAGCTGCTGAACATTTTGAAACTAATTTGGCTGGGTGTTGCCCAGGTAATTTAGTTTCAAAATATTCAACATGATCTTTATAAAATCGTAAAAACATGCAATTCGTACAGCAACTCCTAATCCTTCATCAATTAAGCATTCGTGACGAACTTATCTACATCATTTATAGCATCATTGATCATGACGTCATCCTGTAGACACGTCACATTGTTGATTATGACATCATATTATTGATGGATAAACTGGACAGTTCCATTATATTAATATGAACGTATCATTCTTAGACGTAAATGAAGAACACAAAATAGTTTCAAATCACCAAACGGAACTTGCCTGGAATTTAATATTTGATCCAAATAGATTTTGCTTTCCAAGTTAACCCTTACATAGCACACTGCTGCCATTTAATAGACCTTTCCAGAGTATCCATCTATTGATCTGATGTTATATGATGTCATAATTAGCTAAGTGGCATGTATGATGACGTCATAATCATTACTTCATAAATGATTCTATTTGGCCCGTCTTTAACTCTTAATAGTCTGACACGTTGTACGAATTGTCTGTCTCTACTATTTAATAAGCATGCTGTTGAATATTTTGAATAGGCAAAATATAGGCATAGGCAGCAACAGCGTCAAGTCAAATTAGCTCTAAAATATTCAATAGCTTGCCTGTATAGGTTTCTGCAAAATGATAGTCAGAGAGTTCAGAGATCGGCCGATCCCAACGTGAGCGAGATGTGGGTGGAGGTTAGCTAGAGCTGCACTGGGCTTAGCTAAATGGAAATGTCCATTGACCTGTACGGAGAGGGCTAAACTAAGTTAGCAGAACTTCTTTCCTGATCCAATTGTACTGGTGTTACAATAAAATATGTTTAAAGATAATATACTGGAATTAGGCTTGCGCGATTATGTGATTAATTCGAAAATCGCGATTATATTTTAAATCATGAATTTATATGATTAAAAATTAAATAATCAAATAATCGTGAATAATTCTACAGCATAAAATATTTCAAAACCTACCTTTTAATTATTCTTTATTGCGATCGGTCACAGAAATTTACATTTTGCTCAGCGAATGCATGTCCATTTGCAGGCCAAGAGAAGACTATTTTTGAAACTGTATCACCGGAATGACTGGTTCAAGAATCGAGCCAGGCATCCCAGTGACACATTTTCAAAAATAGTCTTCTCTTGGCCTGCAAATTGACCTTTCTCAACATCATTGCAGCTTTTGTCATTGATATCCTTTTTTTGCTGTTATAACTGGGTAATTTGTACTCAAGCTGATTAATCGAGTAATCACGATTATTATTAAATACTCGATCGTGATTACTGAAAGCAATAATCGCACAAGCCTAACTGGAATGCTGTGAAACAGCTACCATAGTATCTGGCATGCATTGCAAGGCCAAGACTTACAATGGCTAACCACATCCCCGTCTATTCCAGGCAACCAGGGCTCTCATTTTACCCTTCTGATCCATACCAGATGTGACCTTTTGTCAATATGACCTTGCAATATGACATTGGTCGAACTAAATGTCGAAATCGTCACAGGGTGTTCATTTTCATAATATGACTCCCCCTCAGTTTTATTAAGCTGAACTAACGTCGTGTAACTGTGTTGTCCCACAAAGCTTCTGATTATATTAACACGATAGAGACAATAATATAGTAGTACACAGATGATCTTAACCCCTGATTTAAATATTTTTATTGTTCAAAAGACAATAGGGATTGAGTCACAAGTTGTCTCCACCTTAGCTACGACTCGCTCTTGTGTCAACCTACCCCTTTTAATGGTCAAACTGACTATAAATAACTTTGCAGTGGCCTTCAGACATCGCTATTTGAAAGCCCTAAAGAAAAGTATTTTTGAATATTTACCACTAGACTGACTGGCTCGGTAATCGAGCCAATCATTCTGGTGTTAAATTTTCAAAAATACTCTTCTCCCCGCCTGCAGATACACACCGCCTAAGTAAAAAACTTTAATTTTCTTTAGCATTACGCCTTTAATGGCCAAGCCTGCGAAAAGGATTTCAGTGGTAAATTTACAAAAATAGTCTTCTAAAATTAAAATAACTTGAAAAATATTGACCATCAAAATGTTTAATTGATATTTCAAGTAGTATTTTGAGCGCTTTGAGGCGCTGTTGACACAAGATGTGTTAAAATCATTTCATATGAATTTTACATTTGATTGTATTTATGCCAAAATAAATGAATGCGCTTACATTATTCAGGACCTTCCAAATCAGATTCGTACGATATCGAAATTCTTAGAGCAGGACGTGGCCGATAGTCTCATCAATGCAATTGCGTCCAATTGTGATTTTGTGAAGATGAGAGATGACAAAGTCAAACTTATAATGAAACCAGAACATCACCTCCAGGAAGAGGACTATGAACGTATGCAGCAATGGTTCAGGAAAGGTACCTATCTCACTGTCTGCCTTCCTGCTTACCTGCCCACCTGCCTGCCTGCCTGCCTGCCTGCCTGCCTTCCTGTCTGTCTATCTCTCCGTCCGTCCATCCATTCGCCTGTCTGTCTGTCTGTCTGTCTGTCTGTCTGTCTGTCTGTCTGTCTGTCTGTCTGCATGCCTTCCTGCCTGCCTGCTGGCCTGCCAGCCTGCCAGTCGGTCAGCCAGTCGGTTGGTCTGTCTGTGTATCTGTCTGTCTGTCTGTCTGTCTGTCTGTCTGTCGGGCAGTTGGTTGGTTGGTCTTAAATTCATTCATATTGCGATTTCTGTGGATTGTTTTGTGTTTGAGTTCAATGCGTCGAATATCTTGGTCACTGGGTGGTCACTGGGTGGTCACTATGCGCTTACTGGAATACACATTTTTGGCAATAACTCTGGAATTCAAGAAGGCAGAATCGCCAGATTTAGCACACCCACTGATATTCTGGCTTACTAGGGGAGCATTGGGTGTCAGAATAACGGCTTAAATATCTAGATCATGGGGGTCACTAAGTGCATTGGCAAACCAGAGCGAAAATGCACGTGTCAGCAGCCCCCCTAGTCATTCGTCTTCTTCTTCTTCTTCTTCTTATTATTATTATTATTATTATTAATTCAGCATCATCGTCGTCGTCGTCATCGTTGTTGTTGTTGTTGTTGTTGTTGTTGTTGTTGTTGTTGTTGTTGTAGTTGTTGTTGTTGTTATTATTATTATTATTATTATTATTATTATTATAGGACAAGTGGGTGATTGGAAGAATCATTTAACAGTAGAGCAAAGTGAACGAATGGATGCAAAATTCAAAGAAAAAATGTTGAATTGTTCATTTAAATTCACATTCGAATAGTATCGCTCGCACTCACTCCTCACTCCCTCACTCACTCACTCACTCACTCACTCACCCACCCACCCACCCACCCACCAACCCACTCACTCACTCACTAATTCACTGACTGACTGACTGACTGACTGACTGACTGACTGACCACCCGCCCACCCACCCAAAACCCGCCCGCCCGCCCAAAACCCGCCTGTCCGCCCGCCCGCCCACCCACCAGCTCGCTCGCTCGCTCACTCACTCACTCTCACTGAGGTGAGGATATAGTCTCATCTCTCCCCATGTGGGCAGCAGATATATATGAGGCCAAATCTCAATGGACCAGTCCACATTGCGCACGCTTTGTGACTGAACTCACCCACCTAGTTTGTCATGTTAATTGTCTAAGCTAGTTCATTAAACCGTCTTAACTCTTACATTTATATTAAATTTTAACACCTGTTGAAGTGGAAATATAATTTAATTTATTTAAAATCTGTTAGTTACAAACACGCCCGTGTTATAAGTTATGTTTGTGCGTGTGGTACCATTTTCTGCCCTGTTACTGTATTCTGAGGCCATAGTAGTAGTAGTCGAAACATCCAACAGCTGCAATCAGTCCTTTTTCAATTTTAACCACTGTGTCTTGTCCTCAGCCGGCTCCCAAACACCCAGGCCCCGTAAAATGTGACACAAACGTTCTTTTTCGTGCCCTCTGCATAATTTCACGTTACACACATAGATGGCACACCTATAGTACAGCTCATAAAGAGGTTAGAACGCTTCCAAGACAAAACAACTACGTGACGTGTAGGATGGCGTCATAAGCAATGACACCATGAATGCCGTTGAAAAGTTTGTCACGAACACATAATAATTGATGACGGACTAAGCGTTGTTGTACGAATTGTACGGCTTTACTATTTAATAAACATGCTGTAGAATATTTTGAAACTAATTTGACTCGTCGCTGTCGCTGTCAGATTATAATCATACTTGACCGTTCGTTCCACTTTATCCATCCATCACATGACATCATATGACATCATAATTAACCACGTGACGTGTTGGTTAACGTCATAATCATGACGTGATGAATGGTTCGAATTAATCCGTCCTATAACGCTTAATAGTCCGACACGTTTTATTATTTAATAAACATTATGTCGATTATATTGAAACTGCTTTGACTGTGCGCAGTTGGCAGACTTGGCATCAACAGTACACAGTCATTGAGTTAAATTAGTTTCAAAATATTCAACAACTTACCTGTATAGTTTTCTGGAAATTGATAGTCAGGGAGTTCAGAGATCGATCGGTCCCAACACGATCGAGGTGTGGGTGGAGCTTAGCTAGAGATGGGCGAGCCATAGCTAAACATGGATTCCTCCATTACATGTGAATATATGACGTAAGATTTAACCCTTTAACACTCATATCAGCCAAAAACGGCTTCTGAAGTGGTCTTGAAAAATGTATATTTGCAGACCAAGATAAGGTTATTTTTTTTAATTTATCACTGGAATGGCTCATTCCAGTGATAAATTTTCTAAAATAACCTTATCTTGGTCTGCAAATGGGCATTTTCTATGAGAAAATTTAAATTTTCTTGAAAGAATGTATGGATTAACAAGCATATGTACTGCAACACGTCTAGACGTGTGGAATCCTGAAAGAGTTGATAAACATCGGCCTCATATGACGTGCATGGAATTTTTCCGTATGCAAATTGCCATGTTTTGGGAAGAAAATAAGATTAGATACACACAAATCAAAATATGTCTGATGCGGCCAAGCTTACAATCTTCTGTGTACTATCGCGGAACAAAGAGCTAAAGTTCATATCTAAACTTGAATGAACAGTCGCTCATCTTCTCTTTCAGTTTAGCATCAAATCTTTCATTCTGCGCGACAGTCAAGTAATTTTTCCATTCGCCCACAGCGCCTGAAAAAATAATATGACCTTCATAATCAACTACGTGACGCGCAGGACGAAATACAATCAATGACATCCTGGACGACGTAGATAAGTTCGGCACGAACGCTTAATTGATGACGGACTAAGCGTTGTTGTACAAATTGTATGTCTTTACTATTTACTAAACACGCTGTTGAATATTTTTGACACTAATTTGACTGGCGCAGCAACAGCACCCAGTCAAATAAGTTACAACATATTCAACAGCTTACCTGTATAGTTTTCTGGATATTGAGAATCAGAGAATGCAGGGATGGATCGATCCCAACACTGGAACTGAGAGGTTGGAGCTTAGCTAGATCTAGATTTCTCCATTGCGTTTCATTTATTTACTAGCAGTTATAATAAGGTTGCACGCTCGAGCCATAAGCTGAAAACGATGTATTGCAATGTGGACAAAGCCATATGATTTTATAAGGGAATGAGCTGCTTATCCACTTTTGCGAGCACTGATGACGGTTGTGAAATATACTACTCGCCGTTAATTATAGTGCTACATTCCAACTCTATGAATATTCAGTAACCTCTGTCACACCGCATTAAAGTGCCCAAAATATTATTTATTTCAATTAACCATTTAATTGCCGATACCTTTCCAAGGAAATCTTGATTTTTGCAGCCAAAAAGAGTATTTTTGTAAATTTATAACGAAAACTTACAAAAAAATTAGACTTCTGTTATCCTTCAAATGGACATTCATCGAAGGGTAATGGTCAAGAAAATTCAAATTTCTGCTTAGCTATTGTCCACTTGCTGACTAAGAAGAATATGTTTGAAAATTTACCACTGGAATGACTGGCTCGGTTACCGAGCCAGTCATTCCAGGGGTAAATTTTCAATAATAGTATTTTCTTAGCCTGCAAATGGAAATTTCTCAAGATCGCTGCAGAGGTAGTTCTTTTACAAACTTGACCATTAAATGGTTAGGTTGACACCAGAGTAGTTAAACTGCCCAATCAAACATAATTTTAATACTGAAACATAATAATGTTGTGCTTACTTAATTTTGTTACCCGTTTTGTCAGAACTCTTGTTACTGATGGGTTACAGATATCAACAAAAATAATGCAAATCGTAAGAAAATAACAAGAGGTGACGTGAAAGGTGGAAATAGTACCTTATGTGATACTTAGAAATCCATTTGTCTGTGCGATTATTGCGCTTGGTGATCACGGTCGATTATTTATGAATAATCGCGATTACTCGATTAATCGATCAGCCTAGGTTCAAATTACACTGGCATAGCAACAAATACATATCAATGACGACAGCTGCAATGGTGTTTAGAAATGGTTAATTTTCAGGCCATGTCATGGCTATATTTGAAAATGTATCTTTGGAATGCCTGGCGCGATGCTCGAGCCAGTCATTCCAGTGATACATTTTTAAAAAGAAGTCTTCCATTGGCCTGCAAATTGACGTTCCTTTGCTACGGAAAATGTTAAGTTTCGCGAGGGATCGAATTAAAGAGTAATTAAAACATATGTTTTGAGATATTACTATGCAGTAGAAATTAGTCACGATCATTAGATAATTTAATTTTTAATCGCGATTTTCAATTTAATCGAGTAATCGCCCAAGCGTAGTATCGCATACCCGTTGTCATTCCATATCACATTTATAACACGCGTTTAGTGTGATAAATTGTACCTGCTTGTTTTACTTACCTTTGCGAAACCATTGAGATGTGATCTTATCAGTGAAACCCATTGGGGTCGTGTCAGGGTTCTTTGATAATTCTATCTTAGATTCTCGCATCTTCTGAAATCCACATCGGTCAGCGATAGCTTCACACACCGCATCATCCACGGACACTTCCAGGAACTTGGCTATCATCTTGACATACTTCGGCAAGTCCTTTAAAGATCGATATTATATTCCATTCCGTTTCAAAACTAACACACACACTCATCCCTCGCACTCAACCTATGGAGTAGTCCAGTTTATCGATCAATAATATGACCTTATAGTCAACAACGTCACATGTAGGTTGACGTCATAATCAATTACGTCAGAATGACGCAATTTACTAAGTCATAAACGTTTACTAGTCCGGCACGGTGTACGAATTGTATGCCTTTACTACTTAATAATCATGCTGTTGAATATTTTGAAACTAATTTGGCTGGGCGGTGTTTGTGCCATAGGCAGCATTAACACCCAGTCAAATTAAGTTCAAAATATAAACAGCTTACGCAGATAGGTTTCTGGAGATTGAGATTCAACGAGTGCAGGGATCGATCGATCCCAACACGAGTATAGCGTGGATGGAGCTTACCTAGAGATGGGTGGGGCATAGTTAAGAGTGGATTTCTCCATTACGTGTGTGCAGACAGGCAATTTAGTAGGGTGTGTGATCGATGCATTGTTCTAAATGTTAGCTATGAATAGAATCCACCATTTGACTACCCCACTCCTATTCCATTCTTAATTCGTTTCAAATTTTAGTCCATGTAAATTTATAATAATATTTCCAATGGATGAATCCACTTTTGGCTGCGCCCCACTCATTTCTAACTAAGCGCAGCCCACGCCTTGTCCGTGTTGGGATCGATCGATCCCTACACTCCCTGGATCTCAATTACCAGAAAACTGTACAGGTAATCTGTTGAATATTGTTCAACTAATTTTATTGGTACTGTTTGTGCCTATGGCAGCAACAGCCCCCAGTTAAATTAGTTTCAAAATATTCAACAGAATGTTTATTAACTAGTACAGACATACAATGTGTACAACTTGCCAGACTATTATGGGTTAATGATGGACTGCATGTGGCATAGTCAATTATGACGTCATATGCTTGATTTTCATCAATTACCACTTCTGGAATATGAAAAAAATAAAAAGATTATGGAATGCAATCTTCGATTGCTCTTGCTTCAGCAAGAGCAATCGAAGATTACATTCAATAATCAATTTACTTTTTTTTCATACCATATTTATATTTATCTTCACTCAAATCAAAAGCAAAACATTGTCTATATTTACCTCTTTCATATCTTCGTAGTATAAGATGAGTTGTCGGTCTTGTGGATATGACAGCAGAAATTTCTCCCAGGCCAGGGTATAATCGAACCAACTACCATAGTCATCTAAAATAATAATAATAATAATAATAATAATAATAATAATAATAATAATAATAATTATAATAATAATAATAATAATAATAATAATAATAATACTACTACTAATAATAATAATAATAATAATAATAATAATCGCTGTCAAGCCGGCCACCAAATATGGCAGCAACCGCTCCCAGTTAAATTAGCTTCAAATATTCAACAGAATGTTTTCATTAAATAATAAATTCGCCAAAAACGTCAAATTCGGACACGTTCGTTTTTTTACGTTTCCAGTTTCACGACGGTCTTACATCATCAGTAAAGAATGATACATTTTAACCTGTCTTGTGTAAACAGCGCCTCAAAGCGCTCAAAACACTACTTGATATATCAATTAAACATTTTGATGGTTAATATTTGTCAAGATATTTTAATTTTAGAAGACTATTCTTGTAAATTTACCTCTCAATTTCTTTCGCCGGTTTGACCCTTAAAGGGATAATGGTAAAGAGAAATAAAGTTCTTACTTAGCCAGTGTCTATCTGCAGGCCGAGAGAAGATTTTTGAAAATTTACCACTAGAATGCTAGTGATAAATATTCAAAAATAGTCTTCTCTAGGCCTTTCAAATAGCCATATTAAGACCACTGCACTATAGTTTTTGGTCAGTTTGATCATTAAAGGGTTAAGTTGACACAAAGGGGTTAAATATGGCGTCAGATAATTGAGTGAAAGATCGCATCCATCGATTGGTCAATTAACCACAACATGAAAACATTTCTTACCAATAGTGGAATCCAGTCTGTCAGTCAAGTAGCCTATATGACGGAATACCCAATTACGTCACAGCTAGGCTGATGTCACAATCAAATACGTCACGAATGGCGTATCTAAGTCCGTCGTACACGCTTAATAGTTCCTCAAGTTGCACGAATTGCGACCAATGCGCTGAACTTCAATGCTATTCTCATTGCTACACTACGAATCAAGGGAGAAGAGTAGACAAGTGCTGATCAATAATTCCTTAATAACACTGGCTGGCTGACTGACTGTCTGACTGATTGGCTGGCTGGTTGGTTGGCTGGCTGGCTGGCTGGTTGGTTTGTGGCCGGCTGACTGGCTGACTGACTAGCTGACTGATTGGCTAGCCGGCTAGCTGGCTGGCTGACTGACTGACTGACTGACTGACTGACTGACTGACTGATTGGCTGGCTGGATGGCTGGTTGGTTGGTTGGTTGGTCTGTCGGTTGGTTGGATGGCTGGCTGGCTGGCTGGCTGGCTGGCTGGCTGGCTGGCTGACTGACTGGTTGGCTGGCTGGCTGGTTGGTTGTCTGGAAAGCTGGCTGTTTGGTTGGCTGGCTGGCTGGCTGGCTGGCTGGCTGACTAATGAACGATTGGACATTCAAAACGAAGTCAATACTCAGCATGATAATTATTCCGAGGGTACGCTACCATCGCTCAAGTGATTACACTTGAATTACAGAGCGCGTCAGCGACATTTAAATGAGTGGGTATAGCAGGGGGAGAAAGATAACACCTTCACGCCGGTCTCCTACGTAAGTACCAACTTTGTTCGGAAGCTAAGTCATCAAGGATTGCGGGCTGCCATTCGCATACAGAGGCAACTCTGATTATGTCTACCATTCTTCAAACAAGAAACTGTGCTCGACATCCTCGGACGACGCAATCTTCCCTGGAGCTTAACATAACTACGTGGAATGTACGTTGTCTGAGTGCAACATCAAAGAGGCAAACCTTAGGTACAGACTGTGAACACAATAACATCGATATTGCATATATTCAAGAGAATAAAGTAGTTAAACACTCAGAGCAGCAACTACAGACAGGCCATATGCTAGTGCTCATGGAGCAAAAATAGGCCAGATACCTGGGCTTAGGCTTCGTAGTCGGACCCAGAGTCTTGGATCATGTCATTAGTTTTTTTATTCGTCAGTGATCGCGTTGCATTCATCGACCTGGCTATAACTACGCGAAAACACACCACCACTACGTCGAAGTGTCACCGCATACGGCCCAACTACCGAAAAAGTCAAAGACAATCCAGCAATATTAAATTCCTTCTATGCAGACCTGAACTCCACCATTACAATCCCAGCTAGATGGCAACTGCTCGTGTGTGGAGATTTCAACTCCAAGCTGGGTAACCTCGGAATTGCGGACAAAAGTTCAGGACTTGGCTTATGCATGGGATCATATGGAGAGGGCACACGCAACAGCAATGGAGATGCACTGGTGGCATTCCTTAGTTCCACTGGCCGATTTGTCACAAACACGGCTTTCAAACACCCATGCCGTCACCAGACAACATGGACTGGACACATTACTAATCACAAAGCCGCAAAAGGTTCTAAGTCTACAATAGCTGTCTTCAACAAATAGACTTCATACTATGCAAGACAGAAGCAAAACCTTTACTCCGGACCGCTCGTTCGTATGGAGGCACAGATCTCAATTCTGACCATAAGCTAGTCATTACACGCCTTCAGATGAAGGATCTCTACCTAATATATAAACACCATACCAGGCAAGAGGGTAGAGTCACCTACAACCTACCCAAGATCATCAGCGACACTGACACTCAAATGCCATACAAAAGAGGCCTCGGGGAGCAGATAGCTAACATCGATGTCAGCTCCGATCCATACGAAACACTAAAAAAAAAATACTGAAATCTATGGAATCATCCACTACCAGCACCATAGGTGTTCTTAGAAACAACCAAACTAAGTATACGGACGACCCTCTAGTAGTAAAACTGTCAGCAGAGCAGAAAGCGTTATGGCCACACATCTATCAAAGTGGCCAAAGTGAAGTCCGCACCAAACTATGCCAGGAGTGCAATATTATTCTGCGCCATATTATTCTGACTCCCTAGCAGATGAAATCACTGCCATGGATGACTGTCACAAAATGTTTCGGGCGGCCCGAGCCCTCAGAGTTACTGACGACACACCACCACTCACTGTACACAACTCTGAAGGACATTTTATCTGGACTGACCAGGGAAAAGCCGAGGCGATCCGAGAATGGTTCAAGGAACAGGTCAGTGACAACGATGATGAGCCCTTGCACCCGTTCTCAGGAGACCCTAGGCCATTACTAACACCAATTAATACAGCAGAAGTTGAGATGGCACCTAAAGCCCTGAAAAATGAAAGTGCATCTGGACCTGATGGCATGAACAATGAACTATTCAAATATGCAAGTCACATTATCTCAAAACCGATCACGCACCTAATCAATTCAGCTTTTATGCACGACCTTCCAATCGACGCTATAGGCCAAGGCACCTCTATCGCACTACTCAATCCCAAGAAGGCACCTGGGGCACCAGCCAATCTGTGACCCATTGTGCTCCTCAACAGCATGTGAAAAATCCAAATCCAGTGTTACCCTATGCCGCATCCGAGACAAGATCGATTACTTCAACGGATCAGGTCAAAGTGGCTCCAAACGTGGACGCAGCTGTGCAGACATTGTATGGGCTCCACGTATGCTTGTGTCGGTAGTCATGTCCAAACACTGGGACTTCCACAAAATGGGAATTGACATGTCACGAGCCTTCGACACATTAAATGCTCAAGGATCCTAGATGTACTACGCCAGGCCAGTTGCAATGAAGATGAGCTACGATTAATGAGACTACTGCTTGCAGACACCAAGTTGAGAGTACGAGTCAAGTCAGTGAAGTCTGTAGAGTTTGAGACATCAATCGGCTCCCCACAGGGAGATGGCCTATCTCCGGTGCTTTTCACCAGCTACCTTGCTGCTGCATTGAAATCTGTACATGGAAGTTCCACAAGACAAAAACCCCAGTGTCAATACTGGGCATGCCGCTAGAGATGGAATATGCCGACGATGTGGACTTCATAGATGAGGAAAAGAAATCCCTTGACGAACTTCTCCCAATAGCTGCAAGCAAACTAAAAATTGAGACTCTCTTTATGAATGAATCCAAAACAGAGTTCACCCACATATACCCATTGACAGAGCATGAAACTATAGAAAATGACGACTCATTTCATGGCGGCGAACCATGGAGGAAAAGTAAAATATGAGCTCACTGCTTTACAATACTGCTGACATTTCTGCATGCTGCGTCATGGGGAACATAGCTTTCCAGTCCTTCTGGACGCTATGGATTCGTAGATCAAAGATGGCCTTGATAAAGAGACTACGTTTATACATTGCAACCTGCGTATCCTTGATGCTGTATAACTGTAGCAGCTGGGCAGCTCCAAAGGCAGCTCTAGACAAACCCGATGCCTGCCACCACAAATACCTACGCACTATCACTGGACACCGATGGCCAGACAGCATAATTTCCCATGATGCACTATACAAAATGTGTAATACGTCGCCGCTGTCTGTAAAACTCGCACAGCAAAGATGGTCTATGTTTGGCCATGTGCTAAGGATGCCAGAAGAGACACTAGCACTGAGAGCCTTGGAATTCGCCCTACTCGGAGCCAGCAAATACAAAACCAGGAGAAGATGGCATTGCATAAATCGCCTAAGCGTGCTATGAGGTGACCTCAAGAAAGCAGGACTAGGTACACTCAAGTCAAGAATGGGCCTGAGGAAGCTAAGGATTTCGGCTGAGGACAAGACACAGTGGGAAAAAGCGAAGAAGGACTGATTGCAGCTGTAGGATGTTTCTACTACTACAGCCGCAGAATACAGTAATAATAGCAGTTAAGGATGCAATACAATATTGCATTGAGAACAATTGCAGATGTTATTCTGCAGTCTAAACAAGGATCAACATGTTGCCCAAACATACAAACTGACATTCTTTTTAACTTCCATTCAATGGGTACATAATTTCCAATATAAAAATTAGCCCTGCCCTCACTCCCTCGTGTTCATTTTCATTGAAGTGCTGGAGAGATTATGTTTCTATTGAGAATTCTAGTCCTAAGATTTGCAGAATACATTTTTGTCATCAAACAGGTCTAGAGAATTTCCAGACAAAGATTGCGTATTTTGCATTTTAGTGAGCCTATAGACTTAGCCCGAGTAATTCAATGGGAGATGTCTGGCCAGTTTCTTTTTACTCTAGACAATTGTGTTTGTTTACGTGCATTTGGAGGGGCTATACATCATTTTGAGGAGATACCAATTATTGTTTCTGAAGGGCTTAACCCTTTAACACTCATAACAGCCAAAACGGCTTCTGCAGTGGTCTTGAGAAAACCGAGCCAGTCATTCCATTGGTAAGTTTTCAAAAATAGTCTTCTCTTGGTCTGCAGATGGACATTGTCTATGCGAAAACTTAAATTTTCTTAAATAAATTCAACGATTAAAAGGTTGATGTTCGTTCATGTATCTACCAGGTCTATTAAATATAATTAAGATGGATAATTAGCTGTTTTCGGATTTATGTACGTAGCTAATCTTGAATAGTAAATATTAACAATATATCACTTACTTTTACCATGCATTAAAATTTCAAAGAATCCATTGAACGTCCCCTTGTATGGGTGGAGAGTTTTTGTATGGTGATACAACGACTGAGTCCAGTCCTTTGGATTGCGCAATACAAAGATCATTTTGACTTTCTTTTCAATGGCCTCTGTAGGTAGAAGATGTGGCAACACGTGTGTGTTTAAGACACGAGGGGACACATAGCCCTCAAACAATTCTTTTGGTGCATATTCCAGGAATCCCTCAAATTTGAAGGAGGCTACCTGGTCAGCTGATTTACGCAGTAGCATGGTAGTTATCTCCCAGACCCAACTTGTACCTGGAATAATAATAATAATAATACTAATAATAATAATAATAATAATAATAATAATAATAATAATAACTAGAAGACAATTACTGAAGTATCTGTAAGTCTGCGATGTCTGGCCATTAATAAATAGTATATGGCCTCTTCGTAAAATGGCCATTGAACATGAAAGGATATCACAGAGTAGCTTCTAATATGTTCATTGACATTTTCTGATGTAGGGGAATCCATTTTCGATAAAGTGGGTTCCCTTCCCGCTTGGTATGTGATTCAGACAACATGAAGAACCTGAATGAATAAAGATCCTGTAAGATTATAGTAATATTCGATTGCCTCAGAGATTAATAATAACTTTATTAAGTAATTTATCACTTGTATCATGAATGTATCGCTGCCATGGGAGAATTTCTGTGCTGCTGTGTATATAATATCGGATTTGGTTCTTTCTAATGTGAGTTTGTGTGGGCCTACATATAGTTCGAAACAATATATTGATTAAAATGTGAATTTTATTAAATGTCCTACCTGATTTTGGAAATGCTATTATCAGAATATCATCCTCTCTGATTTTCAAACTTGGGAGTCTACTTAAAATCTGACTCAAAAAGGCAAAGTTTGGGTAGTGTATTCCTTCATACATCTTGTATGGCACCGTGTTTCCTTCTCCGTCTGGTTGTAATACATCTGGCTTGCGATCATCTTCAGTGATTCTTCTTGCTACCGAAATAATGTCAAATAAAAGCTTCATAGACATATACAGGAACAGGTAAATAAAGCGATCAGCATAATGGGGACAATCTGTAGAGCATACACATACCTAAATAACGACAATGGACGGATCTATTTCTGGCGATGCCCCGTCCATTTCTAGCTAAGCTCCACCCACGTTTGATGCGTGTTGGGATCGATTTAAATATACTTTGAACGCTGAATTCCCAGAATCCCAATTTCAATGTAAATATTCAGATAAGACGTTGTATATTTTGAAACCAATTTGACTTGGGAATATTGCTGCCTAACGGATACTGGTCAAATTAGTTTCATAATATTTAACAGAATGTTTATAACATTATACATTCATCAAAGGCTGGAGGAAATTTCAATTTCTCTTTCTCCAAGATTTAACAATACTTACCATTACATTACTTATTGATAACAGCACCCTTGGGTCCGTTGCCTAAGAATCTTCTGATTTGACAAGCTCTTACCGGTTCCTGGAACCGCGTACCCACCCCCTGCAAACGGGTACCCACTACCATGGCCCGATCCCATGTTTGCTTAGCTACCAAACAAGATCTGACACATGGCTTGCCTCCCTGGGGCTGGGAGGCAGGGTCCGTAATGTAACGGTAAGTATTATTTGATCTCAGCGAAAGGGAAATTGAAATTTCCTTCCTTCACCTTCGATCAATACTTACTATTACATTACTTATTGATAATACCAGATTTGAACAGTAACCTGGTGGGAAGGGGCAAGCCATACAAAGCTTCTTTGCCCCTAGAGAAAGATCTAGACTAAACTTGTCACAAGAACCTGAAAGGACCGACAAGCTTCGGACCGATTCACATTCGCATAACCGACCCCTTTCCCTTCTCCAAAAAAGGAAGAGAACTAACGAACATGCATCTCTCCTGAAACACACGTGTGCCAAGAGGGTTAACAGCTCCTGACACACTTTAGCCTAGGAATAAGCATGAATATATAAGGTGAATGAAAATGATATGTAAACATAACACAAAAAACAGTCTAACTTGGAAAATTGTATTAATTTTGGATTCCAGACACAACACCACAACCGTCACATCATGGCCCATCATGACTTTAATTGGCTGATATCCTCTCGCTGACCCTGTCTGTCAGTCCCTATTATTAGCACTTAAGCTTGCAAAGGGGGGGGGGGACGATCAGTGTGTTCCATTAACTAGCTTATCAATACTGCTAAGGCGAGTGGATTGACTGAGTCTGACATGTCCCTCATATAGCAGTCCACGAAATAGGATGCACGGTGCCCTGAATAGGGCAGACGAGGCGGCTATTCCCCAGACATTGTGAGCCCTGTCACATTGCACCTTGTGACCGGTCGCAATCTTGTAGGTAGTCTGAATGCATTCGACTACCCAGCGAGAGATAGTATCTATGGATGTGGCACCATAAGGCTTCGTATGGCAACTCCACAGATGCCTATCATTTGACCATAGAGAGTCTGACCGTTTCTTGTACTTGGTCAAATCACGGACCGGACACAAGGCACTGGCATCACGATCATACCTGGTTAATTTTGGCATTATGATCGGTTTGCCGGGATATCTCAAAGATTGGTTCTTTGATATTAATTCTGCTCTTGGAAGCAGTCACAGACCCTCTCTAGAGACCAAAAAACGACCCCTCTCCACTAAAAGCGTATGGATCTCACTGCGCCTTCTAGCTGAGGAAGCTGCCAATAGAAATATCGCCTTAAGAGTCAGGTGCTTTAAACTAGCCGAACCCAAGGTCTTGAAACGGTGCTTGGTCAGCACAGTAAGCACCAAAGATAGACTCCAGGTTGGAATGCCTACCTGTTGTCTCGGTCGGAAATTGCTCATTCCCTTCACCATCACGTTTAACTGGGCCACCTCTGGACTATCCCTGTTGGCTAGACAATGGATAACTAATGCCAAAGCTGACTTGTATCCAGCAAACGTGATAAGACCTAATCCTGTAAAGAATAGCTCACAGAGAACGTCTGCTATTTGCTGAATGGTGGATTAAAAGGGATCGATAGCCTTTCCTTCACAACATTCTGCAAATTTGTTAACATTGTGGTTATATGGCTTGAAGGTTAGCCTCCTTCTTGCAGCTGCGATGAAACTCGCAACCTGTTGAGAAAAGCCTTACGATGTGGAAAGTTGTTTGATACCATCCACACAGTCAATTTGAACAGTTGTGGCCGCTCATGTAGGAAGCGGTCCTAGGCCCGGGAGATTATTTTCGGAGTCTCGGGCAGCTGCATTGGATTGTCCACCAACAGATCCAGAAGATTCGTAATTCTTGCACCATTGAATCAAGTTCCACACATTAATACACAGTGTTGGAGACCTGGTCCCACCTTGGCGATTTATGTATGAGACTACTGTCGAATTGTCCGACCATATCAAAATCCCGTTGTCCCTGACTTCTGGAAGAAATCGCCCCAGTGCCAGTTCTACTGCCATCATTTCTAACAGATTGATATGCAGCTGATTCTCTGGGAAAGTTGTTGTGCCCAAAACCCAGTGTTCTCCAGGCCCCCACCCCTCCAGCGATGCATCCGTGAATACGGACAGCTGGGGGTGGGGTAGGTGAAGCGAAATTCCTACTAGGAGATTCTGACGCTCCTTCCACCATGCAAGATGTGACATTATCAGCTCAAAAACAGGTACCGGTTTTGACTGGGGGTCTTGTCTCTGTTTCCACAGTGACATCAGATACAACTGGATAGGTCTTCACATTAGGGCAGCGTACGGAATCACCTGCTCCATGGAGACCACCATGCACAGCGACTGAAGAAATCTCCTCGCATGAATGGGGTTTCCCAATCAAAAGCTCTTGAGGATGGCTTTCAGAGACTCTAATCTGGGATCTGATGGGTAAACCCTGCCTTCCTTGAAATCGAATCGCATCCCCAAACAAACGAAGTGTTGAGTCGGTGTCAACTCAGATTTCTCCTTGTTGATTCTCCAGCCTAGCTCTAAAAACAATTTCAGAGTCAGAGCAGTATCCACCTCTAACCTGGCTGGCGTGTCCGCCTTGATAAGCCAATCGTCTATGTAGGTGTGAAGCACCACATTCTCTTTTCTGGGAAATGCTGTCACCCCTAGGACCACTCTGGTGAAAACCCCTTGGATCCGTCAACAGACCAAATGGGAGGACTACAAACTCCCAAACACAATTCTAAAATGCAAAACTCAGAAACCTGTCACAACCCCTGTTCAATGGAATGTGGAAATATATATCCATCCCAGGAACAGACTGTCTGATGTCACACCTCGCCAAGTCTCGGGGAAACGCATGAGCCTTCCACCCACTATAGGCGTATTCATGCCTACGGAGGGTATCTGGCTAGCGATCCGCTCCTCCCGCCCCCCCCCCCACCTCCCACCGTCTTAATGAGGGAGAGAGAGAGAACCATTTTGGTCTCTGCTTGACTGACCTGGGCCAGACGGATGGGAAGGGAGCCAACATACCCTCAGTAACGATCTGCTCCCTTCTTTCTGCCATTGGAGGACTTACCCTTGTCATTACCCTTACTGCCTCTCAGGTAATCAGGGCTGCCACTAGGGCGGCCAGGAGCCTCAACCGCCTTCCTCGCCATATTAGCTGCAGGTGGCTGAGAAGGCCCAGCAAGAGCATTAGAAGTGGGAATGGTTTTTGCCTTGCTCTTGTTCTTCTTCTGCTTCTTGGAGGCTGGCAGTATGACTGGCACCTTGGATGCAGCTCCTAGTGTGTGTGCTTGCCGAACCAGCTCTAGCTGCATGTTCGCTGCCAGTCGACAATGTTAGCCGAATCATCTAAGATGGCCCACGCTTGGTCACCAAAGATGCTCGGTCTATTCAGGTGGTCCCAAGTAACTGGTCCCTGAGGGCCGCAGCTGGACGCATATGGTCTAGGAGCATCTGCTTCCTCGGCATGGTAACAGACGCCTGCACCATTACAAGGCCGTCATTGACGCAGGAAAGTGCTGCAGGTGGCACAGGGTGGCTTGATCTGCTTCAGTCCATACTGACTGAAGCAAACGATAGGAGTGGTTGACAGCATTCATTACTGCACTCTCATCGCATAGAGCCAGGTCTTCGTCTGAGTGCACCTGGTTCCTATCCACTAGTGTCTGAGTGGGGTCACCCGCTCTGGCACTAGGGACTCCAAGGACCCAACGGTCATTCTCCCTGGCTGTTGGTACCGCACCATAACGCTTGTGATACGGCATCTTGGCCACAGCTGGCTCTTCGAAGAAAGTTGTTTTGCATAAATTGCTTCAAACAATTCCTTGAACTTGGACTGAATCCTAGCCGTGGACAAGACCCCCCCCCCCATCTGTATGGCTGCAACTGACGGACAGGACATTTCCACCTCGGATATGGTTAAGACCACGGACGGATCAACCCTGGCTAGCCAAGTCAGGGCTTCACTCCAGTCCGATTCCGAGGATGACACTCCTATAAGCACATCACCCATTGAGGTGCCTATGGGTCTATCAACAGCGGCCTCCTGTCAAGGAGCTATTATTGGATAGCCAAGAACACCAGTACCGTGTGGTTCCGCCACAAGCCCCTTGCAACAAGCCGTTCCATGGTGTAGGTCCACACGGAAAACCATGCGGACCAGTGATGGTTCCAGAACTGTGGCCATACACGGGCGCCAATGGCACCCCGTGTCTGGCTGCTGTACCAGACGAGATAGGTGAGTACCACGCCTGGCCAGCAACACCTGTCACCATGTCAGTTGGCGGCACACCAACCGCCACTGGATGGGTGCCCGGTACCGGTGCGGACTCAACCACAGGCGGAGCGGCTACCATGGTTTATGTCAAGCCAGACAAATGGAGGACGATTCTGTCCAGGATTGAATCTCCCTCCATAAGCTCCACCCGTGGCGTCTCGGGCCACAACAACTTCTCCTCTGCGGCATCCTCATCCTCCGACTCTGAAGAGTCATCATTGGATGAGGACACACTGGAGCCGTCTTGGCGGATGGCTCCCATGCCTGACGGACCATCTGCCGCTACTGGACCACCCGGAGGAGGCCGTGGAGAAGCAGTACCCACCAGGCCGGAGCCCGACGTGACAGCCAGTGGACCATATGAGATAGCACCCCTGACAGCCAGTCCAGAACCCTGTCCAAGAATAGGGCCATACCAATCATGGAAAGCGGTTGCGCCACAGTCTTCGGGATCAGAGAAGACACCAGCGTGGGAATGACGCTATGCAAGAAGTCTTGCATAGCGGGCCTGAACCACCCAGTGGGTGCCAACTCCAACCCTTCCAACTGCGGACGGGAAGCACCAACATGGTCTGAAACAGGGGCTTCCCGATTTATTTTCGAACCACCTGACCCCGCGTCAGACTCAGCCAATTCCTTATGAGAAAGGAACTTTACCATTAATTCAATGGGCAAACTGAACATACGTCACCTCGGTCATCAACATTGCACTAAGGCAAGCACAAGGCTACAATAAACAAGCGATTCAACACATCACGGAAGGCATACAAATAATTTTCAAATAGTTTGACAATAAATTATAAGTTAACCCTCCAACACCCAGCATCCGTCAACATACAACTATAAAGTGATTCTGCAGGATGTATAAGAACCAGGAACCGTATCGAAGACATTTGCAGTAAATTTAAGAATAATTTCTGAAATTATTCTGCATTGACGAATGACGAAACGAAACGAGTAGGCAAACAACAGAATGAATTAACGCTACTGCTGTAGAACACAGTAGAGCCGCAGTACCTACACCTAATCAACAATTTTGAAACAGCCGTTCATTGCAAACAGAAAGGAAATATACGCAAAACTTCATAAGTTTCTGGTAGGCCTACTAAGACGCGCACAGCCACCAAGAATAAGATGCGCGAATACAACGAAACATTTTCCTCAACAAAATATTCTGAGTTAAAGGGTGTGATGTCACCCGCCCAGAATATCAGGTTGAACGTCATAAGCCGATTTAGTGTTAGCAAACCGTGAATTTCGCCGGTAAAACATTTCATAATACTGCCAGATTGCCGTTGGGTTTTAAAGGAGGCGATCATAACCGGAATTTTTCGTTGTCTCATACGTCCCAGTTCTGGGGTCAGAAAATGGAGCATACAACACACACGAAAATTTAGAGACAGTCTCCACTATAAACAGATTACAGCTAGAACAATACAACCTGGAAATCGGTGGCGTTCTCTATTGGTAATCCAATTAAATCCAGTTACAGAATAAGGCTCAGAAGCGCAGAAAAAGACAAGCTAAAACTTTTTCACTGCACAGAAGAAAGGCGTGTCACTCTTGTTGCTATTCAAACAAAAGTGATCGGTCCATGGTAGCTGGTGCCCGTTTGTTGGAGGCGGGTACCCGGTTCCTAGAACCGGTAAGAGCTTGTCAAATCAGAGGATTCTTAGGCAACAGACCTAAGGGTGCTGCTATTAATAAGGAATTTAATGGTAAGTATTGATCGAACGAGAAATACAATCCGTACACTTGATTGACGTGTTGAGCTTCATGGCGGATGTATAATACGTCAATGTGATTTTGATATCGCCCTACATCTGAAGTAATTTATTATGACGTGATATGCGTGAGTGACAGATTCCTGCCCGTCGGCCCACCTGCCTGAAAATATATTTATCTATCCGTCCGTCCGTCCGTGCGTCCTTCCGTCCATCCACCCGTCTGTCTTGCCGTCCGTCCGTCCATCCATCCACCCGCCCTCCTGACCGCCTACCCGCCCGCCCACCCACCCGCCAATCTGCCCACACGCATTCCCTCTTGTCCGCCCTCCCGTCGATTACATTGCTATCTATATCTTTATTACTCACCAAGTTCGGTAGAAAACTTCTTAAAATTGGACATCATGAAGTAATATTTCTTTTATTTTGCCCAGGCGAAACCATCAGCTAACACATAAGTTAAATATAACCGACTGAATTTATTTTATTAGCCTATACGCTGAAAGGTAAACTTGCATAGCTAAATTATGCAGGTAGACTATTTGGAAAGTAGGCTGCCTGAAAATCGTTGCTGAAACTATGACTTGTTTCAAATTAATTTCAAAATTGTCAGTTAGATTTTAGCGACAAGGTAAATAATAGGCTTACATCGTGTCCATAATTGTAAGATTCAACATAAAAATAGGTATGGCAAACGAAAAGCAAAAGCTTATGCGGATAAATAACGTTCTATATTCAACAATATTTTAGCAAAATTCGACGACCCTTTTCGGGCTAGTATAGTTAGACCTCAACCAGCGCGTATCCACTTCAAATTGACTATTTGTTGATCTGTCATAAGCAGCAACGACTTTCAGTCAATATGTTCAGAAAATAAATAGTCAACACTATTCTGACCATGTTATGGATTAGGTTTTGAAATCACAACAATGTTGAGCTGAGCTTGAATAACGGGTTCCAGGTTTATTAAAGTACATCCAGGTCTCTATGTGACATAATAAACGGAGAATACCCTGGCCTAATTCTGTATCTGGCCTTGTAATGTCTAATAAGTATCCTGCCACGAGGCTAGATTTATGCAATAGGGTATATAGAAGGGTCAGGCCAGTGCGGCTACGCGTCATTTCAGCGTGTTGAAGAACATCGTGAGCATCAACAGCTGACTAGGAACATGAGGTAGCTGAATTTCTCTAATATTTCGTAATTCGCTTAGCGATTTACGATTCTATTACTAACTAGTATATCGTATAATCTACTTAGAGTTAGGATGTTGAAGTTTATTTCGGTTTATTATTTATGTGGATGCCTATATATTATGAAGAAATACTAGGACTTTTGACTGATAATTCTGCGTAACGGGGGTCTTGACGCGCTGACCGACATTATCCGACTGGTTCGGGTAATGCCCGTCAGGCAATTTCTTGTGACCGACATTGCCCGAAACGTAGTCACACCAGCAGCAGCAGCAGCAGCAGTAGTAGTAGCAGTGGCAGTAGTAGTAGCAGCAGCAGCAGCAGTAGCAGCAGCGGCGGCAGTAGTAGTAGCAGCAGCAACAGCAGTAGCAACAGCAGTAGCAGCAGCAGTAGCCGTAGTAGTAGTAGCAGCAGCAACCGCAGCAGTAACAGTAGCAGCAGAAGCAGTAGTAATAGTAGTAGTAGTAGCAGCAGCAGCAGCAGCAGTGGTAGTAGCAGCAGTAGCCGTAGTAGTAGTAGTAGTAGTAGTAGTAGTAGTAGTAGTAGTAGTAGTAGTAGTAGTAGTAGTAGTAGTAGTAGTAGTAGTAGTAGCAGTAACAGCAGCAGCGGCGGTAGTAGCAGCAGCAGTAGTAGTAGTAGTAACAGCAGTAGCCGTAGTAGTAGCAGCAGCAGCAGCAGCAGCAGCAGTAACAGCAGCAGAAGCAGCAGTAGTAATAGTAGTAGTAGCAGCAGCAGCAGTAGTAGTAGTAGTAGTGTAGCAGCAGTAGTAGTAGTAGTAGCAGCAGCAGCAGCGACAGTAGTGGTAGCAGTAGCGGACGAGCAGCAGCAGCAGACATTAAAAATAGGCTCCGTTTTAATTTTTCTGAATATGGTTCGCAAAGCTAAATCCAAACGTCTAGAGTCGAAACATCAAGCTAAGTTAAAGAAGGTATCCAAAAATAAGCGTGGTTCGCTTCAGAGATGGGAGGAAGAACGGATGGCGGTAGCATATCAATATGCCAAAGCTAAAGACATTAAAGGGTTTTCCGAGAAAACAGAACTAGCAGGATACGACTGGATGCTGGGTTTCATGGCTCGCCATCCGGAGCTTTCTGTACGTAAACCAGAAAATCTGTCTCTTGGTCGGGCCATGAATTTGAATGAGACTGTTGTGAAAAGTCATTTTGATGGCCTATTTAAAGTCATGACCGACAACGACCTAATTGGACATCCAGAACGTATATGGAATACAGATGAGACTGGTTTGCAAGATGTGTTCGAATCCGGTGAAGTGATCGCATCTAGTCAGGGTCGTGTCTTCAACTTGACCGGACGTGAGAGAGGAGAAACAACAACCCTACTCAGTGCCATCAGTGCTGGTGGGGAAACTGCTCCACACCTTACCATATTCAAGGGGGAACGCCAGCCTCGGGATTTGCAAGAACAAGCTATACCCGGAGACCTTATCCGTGTGTCTGAATCTGGCTGGATAAAGGATTCACTCATTACAGAATTGGCCAGTAATTTTGTAAGATATTTACGGTGTAAAGGTGCGTTAGCTGAAAAGAAACTGCTCATACTCGACCTGAGCCAGTGGAACCCAATAACCAGCATGAGACACGTGACGTGATTCCCGACCCTTCAGGCTCAAGTGATCCCGGGCTGTAACCTTCTCTGAATTACCTGAGCAAGTGGAACCCAATAACCAGCATGAGACATGTGACACGATTCCCGACCCTTCAGGCTCAACTGATTTCCGGGCTGTAACCTTCACCGAATTACATGAGGAACCCATCAGCCAACATGTGACTGATGACGTGGTTCTCGGCCCTTCATGTTCAACAGATCCTCGAACTGTAACATTCGCCGAATTCATCAAACAATCTGAAAATCCGCGTAAGAAAACTGTTGTTGCTAGGAAAAAACCTAAAAAGAAGAGTCCGACACAAAATCTAACGAGTTCGCCCCACATGAAATTCATAGCAGACAAGAAGGCACCAAAACAGTCGGCTGTGAAGAAAACCACGAAAAGCAAGATCAGAAAAAAATCAAAGGTGGACCGTAAAGTAAAAAAGTGTTGCAGTTCGGTACAGACGAGAACCATTGTTCTGTATGCCAAGAATATTATTATGACCAGATAACAGATGAGGAGTGGATATGCTGTACCACGTGCTCTTATTGGCAGCATATTACATGCGCCGATATGGATGGTAAAAGTTTAAAGGGATATAAATGCCCTGCATGTCAATAATCTAAGTAAAGTTGAGTTTGACAATACCTGGGCCTAGTGGTCTACTAACATACTCATATCGTTTGAATGACATTGTATTCAGGTAAACTGCCAATATCGTTTGAATTTTGTGTGATTTGCTATTTTTGATGTTCAATTATATAGTCTTCATTATACTTAGTACTCGTATTGTTATTAATATTCATACTCCTTAAAAGGAGCTAAATTCCAGTACATTGAGCCTGGCCGACATTACCCAAATTGGTGACCGACATTAGCCAAATGGCTGACCGACACTACACCAAAGTGACTGACATTGCCCTGATTTCGGTGGAACGTCCAGAACAGTTTATCTGACCGACATTATCCTGACTTGACCAACAATAGCCGTTGTTTCGCATTTCTGACAAGCAGACCAATCCAACGATGTGTGCACCATTACTGCACATCAGTTATTAATGCACATATGAGGTGAATACTAGAAAATGTTCAATTTTGGCCGACATTCCCCCAATATACCCAAATACTGTAAAATCCATATCTAGTCAGGTACGTACGAGAAGGGTATGAGCGTAATAACGTGAACTGAATTCATGAATCCATTTCCTCAGATATTACGTCATAATCAAGTACGTGATGTATAGGCTGACGTCATAATCATTACGTCATGATTAACTCGATTTAGTCCATCTTAAACGCTTAATAGTCCATCAGGTCGTATGAATTGTATGTCTTTATTATTTAATAAACATGCCGTTGAATATTTTGAAACTAATTTGACTGGCCCAGTCAAATTAGTTTCAAAAAATTCAATAGCTTACCGGTATAGTTGTCTGAAAATTGATAGTCAGGGAGATCATAGATCGCGTGATCCCAACACGAGTGAGATGTGGGTGGCGATTGGTTAGAGATGGGCGGGGCATAGCTAAACCTAGAAAGGTACATTAAACTGCCACCTGATTCAGTTTATATCAGTCCCATCTTGAGTATTTTGAAACTAAGACAAGACATACAATTCGGTTTCACAGTCAGTCATATGACGTCATAATCAACAACGTCACATGTAGCATATTGTCATAATCTATTAATTTATGGATGACGTGATTTGAACCATCATAAACGCTTAATAGTCTGTCAAGCTGTACGCTTAATAGTCCGACACATTGTACTAATCGCATCTCTTTACTATTTAATAAACGTTCAGTTGAATATTTTGAAACTAATTTGGCTGGGCGCTGTTGCTGTCATAGGCAGCAACAGCACCCAGTCAAATTAGTTTCAAAATATTCAACATCTTATCTGTATAATTTTTATAGAGATTTATTGAGAGAATGCGGGATCGATTGATCACAACGGGCAAAGCGTGGGTGGAGCTTAGCTAGAGATGGGCGGGGCATAGCTAAAACTGGATTTCTCATGTTGGCATGTTGTAATGAAGCGAAAGGATGTTCTATCCCTTACTATGCGACAGTATTATACAATTTGAATAAATAGCAAACTAATCTGTAGCGCGCGTATGTTTAAAGGTGCATAGGGCCTATTCACAGCAGAATGGTTCAAAATAAAATTGTTAAGATTATATAATTTTAGAGGCTTAAATTGTGTGCCTAGTTGTAATGAAACGAAATAAATCTTAGGATATGATGATTTCATTACGTATAAATTAATATAGTTTTTTAAGTTGTCAAATTGAATTAGAGACACGCGTCCCTAATTCAAATTCACAACTAAGCTTCATCATATGTTAAGATTTATTTCATTTCATTACATTGAGGTACACAATTTAAACCTCTAAAAGTATATAATTTCAACAATATTATTTTCAAGACGTCTGCTGTGAATATGCACCTTTAAGATTGTATTAATATTAGTTCTCTTATTTTCAAATATTTAATGTATTTAAATTTATATTTATTCTTGCCAATGCACAAATATTATGTGAATCTGTCTGTAGGCCTCTTGATGATTTCTGCCTTCTGACACAAAATAAGTTAATAACTTCATCTCGAATTGATTTCATGGCCAGTACATACACGAGCGGAGTCGTAATGCTGTTAGAAAACAACACACATATCAGAACGAGGTATACCGGATGTGAAATATATATGCATAGTTCTCTATACGTGTTCCTTGTATTACTATATATACCAAGGCCGGGAACCAACAGATATAAAATATAACAATTACTATGACAACAGCCTGCGCGTCCGGGCTCTTCCGTTCCTGTTGAGCTTCCACCAATTTTTTCGATCGAATATAAGCGAAATATTTCAGCGCGTGGAATAGAAAGACTGAGACGCACGGGGTAATAGTAAGGAAAATTAAGATTGTAATATCCTTTATAAACATATTGTAGCCCGCGGGGCTACGCGCTGATCCGTCCTGCTGCTCCACTCCATTGCACCGCATGCACAGGATGCGCGGGAGTGCTGGTTAGCTGCAGTTATCGGGGTAACGGAGCCCGTATCGCGACTCTCCGGAAATTACAAAGCCCGACTTCTAGAGGCGGTGGAACGATAACGTTCCAGTGGGGCCGTGCTACCATTGCCGCCAAGATTGAACCTCATCGTTTCATCCCAACTGTTAGTGTCACCGGTATGACGATCTATAACTCAATTTAGGATCCCGGACATGATAATTAATCTAAAAATATAAATACTATACAAACAATGATACTCGTTTGCTGGTAGACGAGAGAAAATATACAGTACATAGAACTAAGTTGGTGTCATGTCACCGTGGGTTCGCCAGAGGTACCTCACTGATCCGTATATATCCGTGAGGTATCCCAGCAAGGGAGCGTCCTAGCGAGGTCACTTATGTAGTTTAATATAAACCATTACACCCCTAACAAAAACATTATTGTGTGAGAGGAAAGTGCCTCGTGGCGGTCTCCGTCACAGGAAAATGCCTTCAACGCCGAAGCGGAGGAAGAGACCTGGCAAAAATTGCCACTCTCTTGTTCAAACATAAGCTAAGTGTAGCGTGAGTCAATCCTAGTGAAATTATAATTAATGTGATGCACGGTGTGTTACGTGAAGATTGAGTGGATGATTTCCGAAGAATTCGAACACCGTTATCTTATGTAGGTCCAAGATACTGCATTGGTAGTTGCCGCTTTATTTATGCGTCACCCCACGCAGCATCTCCCTCAGAAAGGCAGCGTGCAGACATGTTACGGAGTGACAGCTTCAGAATCACATATCAATCCGGTTACATATCACACCGCAACCACATACAACATCACTAGGACAAGTCACTATTTATATAAGCTATATGAAAAGCGCATAAAAGTTTTATGGTGGGGAGTAAGAGACAGCTATCCATCTCTAGTTACCTTCCCGTGAGGGCGTGATGTGTTCCAAGACCGCACTCAGTCACTGTACGGAGTTAGATGGAGATCTGCGTCCCATCCGTCACCCTAGTGTCGGGAGCGGATCATTTCTAGATCTGGCTCTGGGGAACCAACGTTTGCGTGTTGTTAGGTTTAAGTTTCAGAATGCCCGGAAATGCACTGCTGGCCGGTTTTACACGATATATCTTTTCACAGTGCTTCCTGCTTTGGCAGGGTTATCTAAGCTAACTAGTATTTGAAGATACAGAGGGAGTGTATACGAAATCAGCACTTTGGTCTTCACCGCTCGGAAACCTGAATAGTTTTCTAAATCGGATCATACCAATGTGCCAATGGGAGTTCCATACAATTTATAAGCCTTACGGCTGGATGAGTGTGCGCCGTACACAAAACCGCTAAAGATAGATAACACGACAATAGCAGAACACCATTTCATCATTAAGCGAGCCGTCGCTGACGCCATGGCCTTCAGAGCGTACAACACCTGGTAAAGTCGGAGCCCTGCAAAGAACAGATGGTACTCACTACCCACGGATAGGAATACTGCCAGCCCGCGCATGAAGCTAGGTTCGGGTGTTATAACTGTCGGAAATGCGAGAATACACGTCACACCTTCGACACACACGGACAGGTCCATCAACGCCAAGCGTGTTAGGATGGTAAATTAAGGGTTCTGATACCGTTTAGACTTGATAAAGTAAATGATCAATGTTATATTCAGAAATATACATATAACATGAAAGACTGCAGGTACGTCCTGGTATAATTAACTTGGTACACGTAAGTACATTGGCCTAGTCTCCGCATCAGTGTCATTCACTGGACTCGGGATTATTTTAGTTGTTAGATATTCGAGATCTATCGTTTCCGAGTAACAGTTCAGACAAAGCTAATGGCGTCTTCTGATTTAGCTATTCAACACACAGAACAGAAATTAAAGAAAAAATCGCCTCATCTTAGGCCCAATATACAGGTTGTTAATGTGGTGTAAAAGCACCCATCCCAGTAAACTGTTGAATATTTTGAAACTAATTTGACGGGAAGCAGTTGCTGCCTTAGGCAGCAACATCTTCCAGTCGAATTAGTTTCAAAATATTGAACATGATAGTTTTTATAGAATAAAGAATGTATTATATCGGCACTTACATCACATCACAGACGGTCCCATAAGGAAACGCAAACCGAGACGATTCGATATTTAAATGTAAATATTTTGTTAATTTGAGATCAGATTAATTTCAGTTTAAACAATAACGATATCGCTTATAACGCAGATTACTGGGTCGTATTGGCCTGGTATTGTGGCCAGTACCAGCTCAGTAAGCTGCGTTATCAGCGTATGTCGTTGTAGAAGAATATTTAGTGGTATTCATTACCATTAGATTCGCATAGGCTAGCCGAAACATTTAACAATTATAGAGATCTGACATTATCCTCAAGTTTAAGATCTCATAATCAAATACGTCTGGCGTCATAATCAAAGTGACGTATTATAACTCAGTCATGAACAAGTCCGTCAAGAGTATGAATTGATTGACTTTGATCAATATACTACAATTTACTCTGTTGAATATTTTGAAACTAATTGGACTGTGCGCTGTTGCTGCCATAGGCCAGCAACAGCACCCAGTCAAATTAGTTTCAAAATATCAAACATCTTACCTGTATAATTGCCTTCATGAGAAAATTTCAGCAGTCAAAGTATATAAATCCATTCCAAACACACGGAGATGGTGGCGGGACTTCGGTAAAAATGGGCGGTGCGTAGATAGAAATGGATGCCTCCGTTTGCCAATCAACTCCGGGAAATCATTAGGCCTACTGTATGAGGCAACCTAAGTAAGGACACCGTGTGTGAACACTGCAAATCTCATAACGTTGGAAAGTATCTCATTGCTTTATAGACAGACGTTTATTATGGTGTGTGATTGTTTGATTCAGAAACATATCATTGTTGTTTACAAAAATATCTGTATCTGACCAGGAACATGATAAGTTCAGTTCCATTGTAATGCATACATTGATTTCCAAGTCAGACTCACCATTCCCCCTGCAAATGGTAGTGTAGTTGGGATCGACCAGTCAGGTATGAGCCGTCCCATCTCGTCTGGGTATGGAATAGCCGGCCCGGGTACGTTCCAAGCACCCACCGTCCCCCAATGGGTAGAAGAGTATGCGTGTATAGAGCCATCTGAGAGAGGTTCTTAAAACAAGTCCGCGAGATCGCCTAGCGTGCATGCGCGGGCGTCAGAGATTGCTTGCCAGCACGTGTTAGGGTTGGAGAGAAAAGCATCATATTTTGTTGGTACATGTAATTCCTTCAAATTACACTCTCCTTGTCGTTCTTGTTATCACTCATGAATAAAATGAAACGATGATTCCAAATCTTTTTACCATTTTAAAATCGGTCCAGAAATGGCCGAGTTATCCTCAATTAAACCAGCACATTTCTTTCAAAATATACTTCTCCATAGGCTTAGGACATGAATGTACTTAGTGCACGGGGACGATAGCGCATCACATGATCGCTTTCCCTGTCTCTACAGCTCGCTCGCTGAGTGGTTGTGGCGCTCCAGCTGTGACGTCACGAGTAGTATAAAAGGCGCTGAAAAGTCAGACTCGAGAGCAGTCAGAACCGAAGAGAGAAAGTGGTAGGTTGTGGCCAGGGCATTGCGAGACACAGGCAACTGCTTACTGCTAGCAGAGTTACATACAACAGCAGCAGTGCCCATCGGATTTCAGTTCTCATCTCTGGCACAAGCCTACCGCATTACGGTTTTTGAACGCTCCCGGAAAAATATGACCCGGGGGCAATAACGAAATTTAAGTAAGGCAACCCCAGCTACCAACACCGCAGAGAGACCTTCTGGCAGATGGGCCTGTTGGCCCCAAGGTAAGCTCGTCGAAGTATGTAGGGTGAGTGATGTGCTCGATGGATAACTCGCCAGATCTGCTGTACCACACCGACCAGTGGTAGTTCCAAATCTGCACATGTTTCATGCTCAGTTTTAGACATTTCGACCACAGTCAGGGAACATTGCCCAATGCATCGCAAGAGCTATGCGATGCATCTCGACTTGTGAACTGCCAGAATGCATCCGCATTTATTAACTTTCAACGGTAGCCCTTCGTACCTACAGGGCAGCTTCAAATTTCCAAATGTGTGGTGTTTCAACTACTGTGATTACAGAACTTTTTCTGCACCGATGACTAGTAGGTACTCCGTTATTATATTGTTATATTCATGTACTCTCTTTCTGTAACAGGTACTGATGACAAACAGGTACCGCCTATTCGTCTGAGACCGCCTTTTATAGTTTATATTTTAACTGTATATATTTATTCTTATTTTGTGCCGATAACTAACAGGCACCATCATGGTAGTGTGACCTACCATTTTACTGTACTGTGATAGTTATTTATATGGCAGTAGCCAACTAGTTAGATGTTTTGCTTATTTTATATAAAAGCATTGGAACCGCAGTTCGCTAGGCTACACAATACAGCAACAACAACCACACCACCTTGTTCACCAACAGCATCAACTTTTCACTGAGGTGGCTGTTCATGTTCCCATTGCGTGAACATGACCTGCGGCCAACTAATCCTGGGTGGAAAAGAGACTAACACAAAATTACTCCTACTGAGTAATCGTCCCTACTCCTTTAAACCTATCTTATTGAGCTAGAATAGTCCAGGTTTAGTCGACTGCATGTCATGTTCACGTAATGAGAACATGATCAGCGACCTCAGTGTAAACGTGATGCTGTGCAGGAACAGGGTGGTGCGGTTGTTGTTGCTGAAGATTGTGTAGCCTAGCGTACTGCAGTTCCAATGTTTTTATATAAAATAAACAAAACATATAACTAGAATGGCGACTACCATGACTTATCACAAAACTGTAAAGTAGAAGGTCACACGACCTTGACGGTGCTTATGGGCACGAAAATAAGAATAATATATACATAATATTAAACTATAAAACTGCGGTCCCAAGTGACCGGGAGGTACCTATTAGTCATCAGTACCTGTTACACAAAAGTAATACAACAATAATATGAAAATAACAGAGTAGCTATTAGTCATCGGTACGGAAAAGGTTCTAGGTTCACAATAGTTGAAGCGTAAAACATTTGGAATGCAAGATGGCATGATCGGAAGGTAGATGCTAGCAAAAACTGCAGATGACTGTCGGATGCGGTCATTCTCAGGACTAGTGAAGAAGAACGTTTGTGGAAGCGGATGGCTAGTAGCTAGTCATGTCTACATAAAGATTTAATAATTTAAACAATATGTTTGAAAGTACCGTACTGGTGCGGCAATTGAAAGCTTCCCTGTAGTTCTTGAAGGGCTACAGATGAAGTTAATAATGCGGATACATTCTGTCGGATCACAAGACGAGATGCAGTGAATAGCTTACACGATGCATCAGGCAATGTCCCCTAACTGCGCTCAAAATGTTTAAAGTCTAACACACCATGTGCGGAATTATTACACCACTGGTTGGCGTGGTATGGCAGATCTGGTGAGTTACCACCGAGCGCATCACTCGCCCCACATACTGGACGACGAGCTTTACATCGGGGCCAAAAGGCCCATCTTCACGAAGGTCCCTTTGCGGTAGTAGTGACTTGGCTTACCATACTTTAATTTATTTATTGCCACTGGGTGATATCGTCCCAGGAGCTTACAAAAACTTGTGGTTGTGGATGTTGTGGCTAGTACCCTAGAGACGACGAATGCACAAAACCGAATGGCACCATAGCAGCTGTTTGATATCTGCTGTAGTTTGGTATCTGCTGTAGTTCACAGTACTATACGACTCGTCCTCTCAGACCAGGCACCTCACCACCACCTGACTGCTGCTGAATCTAATTTTCCAGCGCCTTTTATACTACTTGTGACGTCACAGCTGGAACGCTACAGCCAATCAGCAAGTGTGCTTCAGAGTCAGGGAAGCGGGTCACGTGACGCACTATCGTACCCATGCACTGAGCATATGCATGCGCTAAGCCTATGGGCTTCAACATTTTGAAAGGAATTTGCCAGCTCAATTAGCTATAACTCGGCCATTTCTGGACCGATTCTAAAATAGTAAAGAGATTTGGAATCCTTGCTTCATTCTGGTCATGAGCAAGCCCGCGAATGGTGAGAAAGGTGTAATTTAAAGTAATTACTTGTACCAACTCGGTACAAAATATGATGTCAATGCTAATGCGTGTTGGCTATCAATCTCTGATGCCCACGCATGCGCGCTAGGTGATCTCGTGGACTTCGTATATGGCTTTATTTACGCATACTGTCCTATCCATGGGGCATGTTTGAACGTACCCAGTCCAGCCGTTCCGCACCCAGACGTGCTGGGACAGTTCATTGCGCTACACCACACCCACCTAGTTTGGCACCTGTGACAAACGATACCACAGTCGTAGATTGAATGTAAATAGTGTTTAAAAAATAAGCACAATATTTCACTTTTCCGCACACTTAATCAAACATTTTGCTGCATCCATGACAATAATGACAACAGGTGTTAGCCGAAAAGTTACCCCAATGGGTTTGTGTTCTGCGATCTGTGTATGCTGGGTGTGGTGCGTGATTATGAACTGCGGATATATTGCTGATGATGTTTTCCGTACTAGTGTCTGACGCGGTAGAGGATAAATTGGCAAAAGTTATGTCTAACACGTGTGGTGTTGATGTGTGACTGGTGATGTCAACTGTCGTGGTGCTGGGTGTCCGGGTCATCTCTGTTGTGGTGGCTGCTGTCATCATGGTAGTAGTCATGGCGGTGGTGACGGTAGTTGTGGTGGTGGTGGTTGTGGTGGTAGTTGCTGATTGACTTCTACGGAAAGCTGTGATGATGCGTGACGAGGTGGTGGCGGTTGTTGTGGTGAGTTTCCTGATCTTAGTGGCCTGAATAAGTTTGCTGGTGGATGTATGTGGCACTGCTCGGATGTCTGGTTGGTGCGCGATGCGGCTTTTCCCCGAGTACACTTTGTCCGCTGTGGTGGCCTTGCAGATGGCAGGATTTACGGATGCAGTGTGGTGAGTTCTGGTTGCGGTGCTGGTGATGGTGACTGCTGTGGAAGTAGTGCTGCGTGATGGTGTTGTCATGGTGCAGATCTCCTTGCCTGTTTCCTCATCAATAGTTAAGTCCGGCGGCAATGTGGACTTGTCAGAAATGTCGAGTAATGTTTGTGAAAGCCTAGGCATTGTTTTTGGCACATTTAACACGACTGAAGCTGGTCTGGTGATGTGGATGCTGCTGTAGCCGAAACTGAGGGTGCTGCCGTTGCGGTCATTGCTGGTGCTCCTGGTGTGGTGTCTGCTGCGGTGGTGATACCTTCTGGAATGGCTGTTGGTGTGGATGCAGTGTCGGTTTTGGAATGCGGAGAACTAGGTTGGCGTCTCTTAGTATATTTTGTTTTGGCCATCTTCCCAGATGGAATGACTTCGCTAGGTAATCTGGTTCCTAATCTCGGAGCTACAACGTCAATTGGTTCGTTTTGTTCTCCGGGTTGAAGATTAACCACTAGCACACGATGTTTGGATGTTGAAGTGTGCGTGACTCCGTTCTGTGTAGCTGAAAATAAGTACTTGAATCTGAACAAAATGCACGCACGTTGAAGTAGATGATCTCGGTTGATGTGTAATTTCAAGTCCGATTTTCGAGAAAATTCGCGTTTACATGGAAGACCATTGTATAATAATGAAGTACCTGGAAATCTCTTCACCGTGCTCATCTGCGGTGCTTCGGTCGAGCTGTCAGATAAAGCAAGAGCTTCTGCAAATGACATTTCACTTCCGCATTTCTGTTATGTGCGGGACCGCAAAAACCTAACCTATACTTTCCTACCTTTTCATTTTATAAAAACCTTTTATCGAATTTTACGTTCTGTGCCTATCTTGCACAAGCTACCGATGACAGACTGCGGTCATCCGGCTCACTCAATAAAGAAATCTGTTATTACGTGTACTTGGTGTCATTCCGGTTACTGTTATTGCTGATGTCATTTCATGGGGTGGGGTGTGCCTTGCAGTGTGGAGTGGGGATGTTCTTCAGGTTGTTATCCTTCCACATGTGTTGTTTCCGCATGACTGAGAAATGGGTGCACGAAGGTTGAAAAAATGTTGCTCTGGTCCTTGTATGCAGCAATGTCTGATTTATGGAAGTCTGGCATCGCATGTGATGTTGGTCATATGGTGCAGTGTGCGATGTTCAGTTTCAGAGTCTGTTGATTGCTGATGTTACGTGTGCAGAGGGTAATTAGCTCACCGCATTCATGAGCATTTAATCTGATAGTGATGTTTATGGGTGGTAACGCCCATGTTGCAGATGCGGTGCAGTGTAGATGTTTCCATTATTCCTCCTATAATCGGATATGTAGGTTTAGTATTCACGCAATTTGTAATTGACGCATCCAGCCCTGAGGGTATGAGTGTTTCTGTTTTTCTGGGTTTCTGCTGTGGTGACATGGCTGCTCACGGGGGTGGGGGGGGGGGGTGCATGGTGAGGCGTTTGTGAGGTGAGGTGTCTCTTGGATGGGGGTGGACATCTCCCGTTACACGATGGTTAGTACTATGTCATAGTTTTTAAGTACCGGGTAAAATCGGGCCGAAAGTCTGCTGAACAAGCAGCCTCCACGCCCACCTTCGGCCAAGGGGTGACCGAGTTGCGAGAGGCCACCTCCCCATGAAACAGTGAACTCTCTCATATCTGAAGATGGACAGTCAACAGACGACGAGTGGAGTGTGAGATGGATGGGACGTGTGATGTCCGAGCTCGGTGCGGAAATTAGGGGTCTGGCGATTTTGGGGCTTGGAAGGGGGCGCGGTGGTGCTCTGAGCTGAACTGTTTTTCTGTTGTCCAAAACAGGCCAAGGCCTCATCAAGCCTCTTCGCTTCCATGCTATTTATTACATGTTCCACCATGCCAGAGGCATGACTTGGAGCAGTCTCAGCCTCCGTTTGTGGCAACTCTATAATTGGGGTAATAGCATGAAGTGGGTGGGAATGGGAAGACGCTGGTGGAACAACTTTTCCGTACTTCCCCTTGGACAGTACACACGAGAAAGTCTTCAGATACGACTTCGCAGACCTGGTAGACCCGCTCTGATGAGGGAGAGGTCAATTATGTGGCTTGTCATCGTCCTCAAAGTTAGCCGTTTGTTCACTCAACTCCTGGCTTGGTAGGAGAGGGGCTGAACTGGGCGTCCATACAGAAAGTGTTTGTAGTACAAAGTGCACTGCAGCTAATAACTCTCACTTAGTGATTGCATAACATTTCTCCATCTTATTCAGAGTATGCGAACCATAACCCTGTAGCTGCTCCATTCCATCTTCTTTGACCTGTGATAGAACAGCGCCTATCGCATAAGCGGACGCATCAGTGTCTAAAATGAAATCGAGGTTATGGTTAGGATGAGCAAGAATAGGTGTGGTTGTTAACAGGTCCTTCAACGCCCTGAAGAAAGCCTCACACTCACTCGTCCAATCGAATGGTCGATCCTTTTCAGTATCTGGAACAGGGGAGATGCAACCTTGCTGAAGTGACGGATGTACTGGTGATAATAGTGGCAGAGCCTGAGGGAACTTCGAGTATTTGTTATGGAAATTGGCGTCTGCCAGTCTGTCACTGCTTGGGTTTTTGTAGGTTGAGTGGCCACTCAATCTGCGGATAGTACATGTCCGAGGAACTCGACACGTTGTCTGAAGAAATGGAGCTTGAGGTTAGCAGTTAGAAAGTGAATTAGAACCTTTCCAGATTGGACAAAGTCTGCTCAAATGAAGAGAAAAACACGATAATGTCGTCGATATAACAGAGACAGATCTCCCATTGCAGGGTAGTTAGTATCTGCTCAATGAGACTCTCGAATGTTGCTGGAGTGTTGCACAAGCCATAAGGCATATTGCGGAATTGGACACTACCGTCTTTAGAGACGAATGCAGTCTTCTCCCTGTCAGCCTAATCCATGGCTACCTGCTAGTATCCGCTTGCGAGCTCAAGCATACAGAACCATTAGGCTCTGAACAACGAATCTAACGCCTGATATATCCGACGTAACAGATACGCATCTTTGATGCTTAGATCATTAAGGTGGTGGTAGTTAATGCAAAACTGCAAAGATCCATCTTTCTTGACTGCAAGTACTATGGGACTGGCCCAGGGGGCTGCTGAAGGCTCTATTATGCCTGTCCGTAACATGTCGTTTACTTGTTGCTGTGCTTATGTCTCTTTTTGTATGGGAAGACGACGTACCAGCTGATGCACAGGTCGGTTGTTCCAGGTGTCAATGGAATGGCACACGAGGTGAGTTTCTCCCAGGTCCATATTCCCTGTTGAAAAACTCTCCTGTTATTTAAACAGAATCTGTCGTACATCACGTTTGTGAGATTACATCAGTCCAACTGTGTCATGCAAATATAAGTCATGCAAATGTTCTGGTGGATTGTCATCAGAAGCTGTTGTTGTAGTTGTAATGGGATCTGTCCCCAGTGAAATCACGTCCTCCAAATAGCCACAGCGAATGCCTGGGACAAGCGTTTTAGGATCAGCTGTTCCATTGAATACTCCAAATGGTATGTGATTTTTGTTGGTGGTGTCCGCTATCATCCGTGGACTCATGCATTGGGAGGCATGTATTCAGGTTTGGGTTCCAGCATGGCTAGATGTGTGTTATCTCCTAACTGTGGTGCTGTGGCCCATATAATTTTCCCCTGTCCCTGCTCAACTGTGGCTGCAGAAGCTAAAATCACTGCACATGTGTCGTACAGTGATTATTCCGGTCCAAGGGGTTTGCGATGACCGTGTATGTCTAATTTCTGCAGTGAATAACGGCTTCATTGGTGCTGAGAAAATCAGAAACCAATAGGGCATCGTTTTTGATAGAAGCGATGACAACTCGCTGAATGAATTGCATCTCCTCTATCTGTATCACGATGTTTACAACACCAGCCACCGAACGTCTTCTCCAGTGGCTGTTTGCAAAAATATGTTTGAAGACCTAAGGCATGTTTTCTGATGAGGAGGGATGCTCTCATAGAGATGCTTGTTAAAAACGGTGAGTGAAGCTCCAGTGTCCACTGTGGCACCTGTAGATATTCCACTGAACAAGCAGGCACACGTATAGATGACTTTACGGTGTGCTTGCGGGAGAGTCTCCAAGATTGCTGTATGCAGAGTTTCCTTTGCTGTGGTGGGGCCCCTGTATGAAAGCGGCCTGTTTCTCTATGGCTTTCGTGAGTGCAATGGATGGCTGAATGACGAAGGGACCAGCTCGTCGTCGTTGCTGCTGATTTTGCTTGGGCGACGACGAAGCTGGGGGTAGCAATGGCGCAATGTCTGAGGTCGGTGGTGTATACTGTGAATTGGTGTAGACAGCAGGTTGGATTGGACTGGAATGGTGCGGACATTTTGGCACCTGAGCCAGCCATTTTTGGCAACACATCATGGGATGTTTGTGTGAAGTGCAAAAGAAACAACATCGTCTTGTTGACTGTTTGTTTGGGTTTCTTTTGCGTATCCATGATGCGGAGCGCTGGTTTCCGTCTGTGTCACTACTACTGCTGCTTGGTGCTGGAGATGATGGTGAAGGTAGGTGTGTATTACATACCACCAGAGGGCACCGTGTGTTAAGTGCCTTGGTGGTGGGTCGTGGTGCTTGAATAAACGTTGTTTCAGTGGAGGTGCGGCAACCAAAAACTGCCGTTTTACATAGGAAAGAGGTTTTAGAAGTGCAGTTATTGTGGGATCACAGCTTTTCGCAGAGAGGGATATTGTCGGACCGGCGGATGCAGTGTGCATCGTAGGCTTCAGCTTGTGTGAAGCCGGTGTTCTTGTAGTGCTTGATATTGTTGAGGTATTCTTTGTGGGTGTTGTTGGTGTGTCCATCTGTCATTGTTGTCGATGGACGGTATTTGAGCCGGGTTTTAGGAGGGGCACTAAATGGACTCTCTACTCAGTGCCCGTTCTAGTTTAATGGATGCTCGTGCTGCGGTGTTCGTCGATCAGCTGCTGGTGTGGTCGAAGGGGGATGGTTTGGACACCGTTCCTTCCAATGGTCTATCTGACCACATCCAAAACACGTGTTGGGTGGCTGTGTGTGTGGGGCGCGTTGCTGCTTGGTTGTGGATGTGTTATCTGCTGTGTTGCCACTGTGGTGCTAAGTGTGGTGACTAAATTCGTGAGTGCGGAGATCTGCTTATTGATCTCTTCTAATCTGTCGTGTGTAGCTTATCTATTGCTGTTGTTGTGCTGGTTTCCACGTCCTCGGGCGTTGTTGTGGCCTCAACGATGGAACTGGCCACGCCCTCATCCTCTAGGCACATGATCTCCTCTCGGGGACGGTGTGTTCTTGTTGTGGTGTGGTGCTTGTGTCTGTAGTGGTTGCTGTGTGTGTTTTCCGTGGCAATCAGACGTTTGGCTTCATTCAACTCATTGATAGGATGTAGTTGGCGGCGAGCATTCTTCTCTCTCTCGAGGAAGTTATCTATCCACACTCCTGTTGTGGTGAGAGTTTGGAAATTTCCGTGCTCAATAAGGAATAGCTTTTCCTTAAGGGCCTGTTCTCTGCTTAAAGCATAGATGAAAGTATCTAGATGAAGATGTGTCAAACCCCCATGATTTGTGCTGGATACGCTCTTGTGACGAGTCGTCGAATGCAGCTAGCTAATTATGTGAGGGTCTCTTCGGCTAGCTAATTCCGGGAGGGTCTCTTCCACACATCTCCTCAGGTTCTTCAGCTGAAGACGACTGGTCTCACCCAATGCTGTGTCTCCGAATCTTTCGAACAAGGCGCTTCCCAATTCCGTGTATGTAGGTCTGAGGTCTTACCCAATATCTGCCAGTACCTGCATGGCTTTCCCTGACAGTTTGACAGCCATATACTCTCCAATTTGCTGATCCATCCATCTGTTTGTGCGGCTTGTGCACTCAAACTGGCACTTGTAGTTGGCCCAGTCACTCTCCCCGCTGAATTTAGGTTGGAGGATCACTTGGCCGGTGCCATGATAAGGAACTATGGGCGCAAATCAAGGTGGGTGTGCGGGAGATATTGGAGTGAATGCGGATGTTGGTCTGTGTCTTTAGACGTGGCTTCGTGGGTCCTGGTTTCTGTATATTCGAGAGGGGGGGGGGGGTACTCCAGCCTGTGTGGTTCTGTGCGGTAGGTTGGTAAAGATGATCCCACAGCTTTCCTAACTGGTGTAGGACAGTGAATTGGTGGCGGTGTGTCATGCACCTGCCATGGCGGATCCGCAGGTCACTGGGTGGGTCTTCCTCTATAGGTTGTTGGCCCAGGAGAATGACGAGGCTGCTGTGTGCGGTGTATGTCGGTGCCGCTTCTGGGATTGGTAGGCTGTGGGATATCCACATTCCACCGTTCATACCATGGTATCAATAGGTAGCGGGGAGATGAAGTTCGAGTGGGTGGAGATGGGGGCCACGACGCATGAGGGGCAGGCCATTGGTGACCATCAGGTTGACATGGTGAACGCATTAGGCGTGTTGTTTGTGTAGGTTGTCCCCGAGGGGGACTTCTTCCATGATGTCCGTGATGCGGCAAAGTTGTTGAGAGCCTAGCATTGATGTCAGAAAGGGTGATATAGGAGGCGAGTACTCTTGTGGTCGTAATATTGGTGTTTCCTCCAATTCGGAGTAATTTAGTGCAGCACCAGTGAGTGCTCGGGCCGCCTTTCCATCGTAATACTATGCCTCTGAGTCGGGGAGCACTGATTGTAGTAGAAGGGAGACCAATCGAGTACTGAGTGTGGGCATGGGTTCACTTCGTGTTCGAGCCCCACATCTGGCACCACTTATAGCCTCCAGGTGTGTGCACTGTCCGCTGGATAATCTCGTTCCGCGGTACCACCAGTGCATGGTACATTGGGATGAGGCTGCTGGTTAGCTGCGGATCTCGAGGTTGTGGATCCGGTGTTGCACGCTGCCAGATTATACAAAGACCAATTCTAGAGTCGGTGGAATGTTCATGTTCCAGTGGGGCCGTGCGACCATCGCCACGGAAGTTGAACCTCACGGTCTCATCCTCGCTGTTGGTGTCACCAGTGTGACGGTCCCACAGCTCCATTTAGGGTGCAGACATAATTAAATACATACAATAATAAATATTTGTAGCAGTCAAACAATTTTACTCATTTGCTTCTATGTAGAAGAGGTCTAGTACATAGGGTCAAATAGATGACTCATCATCATGGTTCTCGCCAGAGGTACCTCAAAGAGTAAGATCCATGCGGCATCCCTACACAGGTGGGTCCTAACACAGCTACTTAGGAAGTTTAATATAAACTAAATTAACCCCTACAAACATTATTTGTTGCGAGAGGAATGTGCCTTGCGCGGGCCAACTTCACAGGAAAATGTCTACAACGCCGAAGCAGAGAAAGAGAGATGGCAAAAAGAGGCACTCTCTTGTTGAAACTTTATTATGTAAAAGAGGCAACCTAGTGAAATTATAAGTTTGATGTGATGCACGCTGTATTACGTGAAGATGGGGTGGATGATTTCTGGAGAATTCAACACCGTCATCTTATGTAAGTCCAAAGATACTGCATTAGTAGCTGCCACTTTATTTATGTGGTCCTTCTGCTAGATCCTATCCTAACATTTAGTTTTTGGGTCTAGATCTAAGTTAAGCCGCAAATGGCAGAGAAAGCTAACTATCTTTAACATATAAGTCAGATGGCCGAGAATGTTTAGTGATCGTATGATCACCCTATGGAACATTTCCTTCAGTTTGGATAGCGTGCAGAAGTACCATGAGGTGAAAGCTCCGGAATCATGTAACGATCATGTCACCTCACCATCACGTCATGAGCACAAGGACAAGTCACATTACATAAGCATTGAAAAGCACATATAAGATTAGTGCAAAAAGACAAAGACAAAGAGGCAGCTATCCAACTTGAGCGACCTTCCCGTGAAGGCATGGTGGGTTCTAAGACCGCACCCAGTCACTTGTAGAGTTAGATGGAGAGCTGAGTCTTGTCCATCACCAGTGTGTCGGGGCGGATCATATGAGATCCACACCCAGGGAGCTAACATTTACCTGACGTTAGGGTTATGTAATTTCGCTCAGAGATACACTGCAGGCTAGTAACTATTATATATTTCGCAGTGCTTCCTACTTTGGTGGGGTTTACTAACTAACCAGTATCCGAAGATACAAGGGAGGTGTATGCGGTTATCGTCACTTTATTTCTAGCTGCACTGGAACCCCAGTAGTTGCAAACTCAGCTCGAATTAACGTGATGGATGGTGGTCCAGACAATTAATAAGCCCGAAGGCTGGAGGAGCGTAGATAGAGACAATTACTCATATAATGGACGCCTTAAGGCAAATGGCCAATTTATACAATCTAGCCGGTGTGCGGTGTTACATATCCACTACTTCCGGAAAAGAGACGAACACAAAATGACTCCTACTGAGTATTCGTCCCTGCTACTATAAACCTATCCTATCGAGCCAGAATAGTCCAGGTTTAGCCGACCACATGTCATGTTCGCGTAATGAGGACATAAGAATAATATATACAAAATAATGAACTATAAATATGCGGTCCCAAGTGACCGGGAGGTACCTATTAGTCATCAGTACCTGTTACACAAAAGTAATACAATAATAATATGACAATAACAGAGTAGCTGTTAGTCAGCGGTACGGAAAAAGTTCTAGAATCACAATAGTTGAAGTGAAACATATTTGGAACGCAAGATGGCACGATGCGGAAGTTAGCTGGTAGGAAAATCTGCAGGCGACTGTCGGATGCATCTCATTCTCAGGAATAGTGAAGAAGAACGTTTATGGCAGATCTGGCGAGTTACCATCGAGCACATCACTCGCCTCATATACTGGACGACGAGCTTTACATTGGGGCCAAAAGGCCCATCCACACAAAGGTCCCTTTGCAGTAGTAGTGGCCTGGGTTACCTTACTTTAATTTATTTATTGCCCCCGGGTGATATCTTTCCGGGAGCTTACAAAAACTTGTGGTTGCGGATGTGGTGGCTGGTACCCTAGAGATGACGAAAGATCCAAACCGAATGGCACCGCAGCAGCTGTTTGCTACCTGCTGTAGTTCGCAGTACTATGCGACTCGTCCTCTCAGACCAGGCACCTGACCACCACCTGACTGCCGCTTAATCGACGTTATTGGTTTGGTTGGCATCTATTGAGGCCCTGATTCCAGGTCCCATTCACGCCATTCTAGGCTGGTTTTATTTCAGTCTATTATTGGTAACTTCCCCAGCTTTTGACTGGTACCCATTTATGCTCCTGGGTGGAGAGAGGCACAGAGGAGTGAAGGAGATTGCCCATGTTTCCACCGATTGCTCGCCGGCTACAGCTGATTGCCTGACACTCGAGTGGGATTTGAACCCTACCCATCTGATTACAAGTTGACCACGCTACCACCATGGCTAATCGTCTCTTCTCAGACCAGGCGCCTCACCACTACCTGACTACCTGAACCTAATTTTCCAGCGCCTTTTATACTGCTTGTGACGTCACAGCTGGAGCGTGATAGCCAATCAGCTAGCGTGCTTTAGAGGCAATGAAGCGGGTCACGTGACGCGTTATCGTACCCATGTACTGAGAGTATGCATGCGCTAAACCTATGCGGTTCAATATTTTGAAAGGAATTTGCCGGCTCAATTAGCTATAACTCGGCATTTCCGGACCGATTTTAAAATAGTAAAGAGATTTGGAATCCTCGTTTAATTCTGGTCATGATCAAGACCAAGTACGGCGAGTAAAGTAAATACGTGTACAAACTCGGTACATAATAAGATCCTATTTCTCTCCAACGCTAACGTGTGTTGGCTAGCAATCACTGACGCCTGCATATGCGCGCTAGGCGATCTCGTGGACTTAGTCGTTTTACGAACCTCTCGTATATGGCTTTATACACGCGTACTGTTTTACCCAGGGGTGGGCATGCTTGGAACATACTCAGCCCGGCCATTCCACACCTAGCCGGTCGATCCATGCTACACTCCGCCACATTGTTTAAAGCTGACTTTGAAACTATTGGGGTTTCAGAGCGGTTAGAAGCAAAGTGTCGATGACCGCACACACTTCCCCTGTATCTTCGTATACTACTTAGTTAGATAACCACGCCAAGGTAGGAAGCAATGCGAAAATATAGTTGCTGGCCTGCAATACATCTCTGGGCTAATTTACATAACCATAACGTCAGGTAAAATGTTAGTCCCCGGGTGCGGCGGATCGCATATGATCCGCCCCGACACGCTGGTGACAGACAGGACGCAGGTCTCCATCTAACTCTACAAGTGACTGGGCACGGTCTTAGAACCCACCACGCCCTCACGGGAAGGTCACTATAGTTGGATAGCTGCATCTTTGTTCCCACCATAAACCTATGTGTGCTTTTCAATGCTTATTTAATGTGACTTGTCCCTGTGCTGTTATATGTGGTTATGATGCGGTGGCAACAAGATCGTCATATGATTCTGAGGCAGCCACCGCATGAAATTTCCAGACAGTGTCTAACTGAGGGGGATGCTCCATGAGGGTGACCATGTGATTACCAGGCATTCTCGCCGGTATGTATTATATGTTTAAGATAGTTAGATTACACAGCCATTTGCAGCCTAACCTTGATCTGGACCCAAAAACTAAATGTTAGGATAGGATCTAGCAGAAGGACTGCATAAATAAAGCGACAACTATTAATTCAGTATCTTTGAACTTATATAAGGTGACGGTGTTGAGTTCTGCAGAAATCATCCAACTCACCTTACGTAATACAGCGTGCATCACAATAACTTATAATTTCACTAGGTTGACTCTCTTACATAGCATAGTTTGAACAAGAGAGTGGCTCTTTTTGCCATCTCTCTTCTTCTGCTTCGGCGTTGTAGGTATTTTCCTGTGACAGAGGCCCGCGCGAGGCACTTTCCTCTCGCAACAAAAATGTTTGTATTAGGGGTGTTAATTTAGTTTATATTAAACTTGCTAAGTAGCCGCGTTAGGACCCTCCCTTGCGGGGATGCCTCACGGATTATGATCTATGAGGTACATCTGGCGAGGACCATCAACTTGACTCTATGTACTTGACTTCTGTAGCAGCAAACGAGTACCATTGTTTGTCTGCTACGTGTACTTATTGAATGTATTTAATTATGTCCAAGCTATAAATGGAGCGAGTGGACCGTCATACGGGTGGCACAAACAGCGAGGATGAGAAGTTTAACTTCCGCAGCGATGATCGCATGGCCCCATTGGAACGTGAACGTTCCACCGGCTCTAGAAGTCGGTCTTTGTACAATCCGTTCACAATTTGTTTACAGATTGCCCTCCAAGACCATCCCACCTCAAAGAGAAATAAAGTAATTCCCCTCCCACCCATCCTTACCCAACACATACACACCTATAGCTGTCAACCCATTCGGCACCAACAGACAACGCATACACCTCAGCAAAATCTTAAATTTTGTTTATTTTATTTTTTCCTTGTTTGTTCCTTCGGGAACCAATCATTGACGTGGGTCCATGCAACTTCGCTGCGGTTGTAAGCATTATAACCCATCACCAACACGCACACACGCACACACACGCACACGCACACGCACGCACGCACGCACACACGCACGCACGCACGCACACACACACGCACGCGCGCGCACGCACGCACGCACGCACGCACGACGCACACACACACACACCTACGCGGAGAAGTGATGAGTGCACCCCACTCCTCCACATCTACCCTACACCCGCGATCAAGCAGGCCTATGGATAGTTATTAGTTAAATTTATCTAGCTCTCCAGCTTGCGATATTGATGTATAATAAATACCATATCAATGACCTATATTAATTAACCTATCTGACACCACGTTCCTCATTGGGACGTGACAAAAGTATTTAATCCTTTGAACCAACAAGCCCCCAAAACACCAAAAGTCATTTAAAATTTAATAATTATTTTGTTGAGTATTTTGAACCCTAAATCGGCTGTTGCTGCATGTGGCCCCCACAGATCCCTATCAAATTAGTTTCAAATTACTCTACAGCCTGCCTGTATAGTTAGTTTAATTTGAAAAATATGGGAATTCCGCGTTCAAAGGGCTATTTAAAATCTCAGTTTTTGTATCATCTCCAAAAAAGCAAGTGGACTAGCAGCGTGCATTGTTGGCTATTGCTACCCCCTCCACACCAACAACCCCGCCCCCTCCCCCACTCACCCACCACATCACACACGCACGCACTATGGCAGCAACAGCGTCCAGTCAAATTAGTTTCAAAATATTCAACATGGATCTTTATTAAATGGTAAAGACATACAATTCTTACAAAGTGTCAGACTATTAAGCGCTGAAAGATAGACTATTTCGAATCATTCATAACGTCATGATTATGACGTCATCCTACACGTCACATAGTTGATTATGACGTTATATGATGGATAAATAAACTTGGAAAGGTCCTTTGACCTTTCCAGTTTATCGATTCAACATATGACGTCATAATCATCTACGTGATGTGTATGATGACGTCATAATCAGTGACGTCATGAGGGACGTAGATATGTTGTTCATCGATAACGCATAATTTATGACGGGCTAAGCGTTGTTGTACGAATTATATGTCCTTACTATTTAATAAACATGATGTTGAACATGTTGAAACTAATGGGACTGGGTGCTGTTGTTGCCTATGGCAGCAACAGCACCGAGTCAAATTGGTTTCAAAATATTCAACAGCTTGCACGTATAATTTTCTGGAAATAGATAGTCGGGGAGTTCAGGGATCGATCGATCCCAGCACGAGCCCCACGTGTGGGTTGACCTTGGTTAGAGATGGGCGGGGAATAGCTAAAACTGGGTTCCTCAATTCTGATAACACATCTAAGTAGGAGACAAACATAGTAGGGCGAGGTTTTGTAATCTGTGATTTCCCTTGTTTAATAATATATGCATGGTCATTTTATCTGATACGAACTGATAGATCCGTTATACAAGTGGGCTTCTGTAGACCCACAAGGTATCTTATCAACAAGATAATAATTAGTTTCACATCACGGTGATACATTAGTAACACTGTAATCAGTATGTATTTAGGGTGTACTGCTTAATCGCTGAGGAGAGAACAAAATTGAGGTGAACTATTAATTCACCTAGCAGATTATTGCTGTGTGCCAATTAGGCACGGTGACGGTTGGGTATAAAACGCGTTCCAGATCGGGGGAAACGGTTGTATAAAAGATGTTTTATGCAGATTATCGCCATCACCATTGGGCCGATTCTCACCAAATTTGCTTACGCAAATGTGACAATGTCTCCTAAAAATGGCGCCTTAAATGAATTTTTAATATCCGCAGTAAGTTATGAGTAATGCCCTGCTGACCACGGCCACCTCCTAGCGAGCCAGCGATCTTCGTAAGCGTGTTTTCCAACTTCATGTAATATATCTCCAAAACTAGTTCGTCGCCAGTAATCAAATTTAATGTAGAAATGCAAGATCCATTTATGGGTTGGACCATGTGAAAATTATTAAATTATACCCACCCACTCCGGAGGAATCGCCTGCTGATTACGATAACCCTTCTAGCGAAATATGCGTTTTTGTAGGCTTTTGCGCATCTATGAAGAAGGATATATAAAGAACTGCATTGTCGCAAGCAACGAGATTTACTGTGCAAGTGTAATATTCGTCTGCGAATATAGAGATCTGAGAATTATCAAATTCGGCCCAGTGGTTAATGAGCGTCACCCTGGTGACCACGGCCATCCCTAACGAAAATCCTTAAAAAATTCAATTAGTTATAACTATCGAATTTGACATCGGCCGACCGACTCCAGCAAATCTGGACAATAGACACATGACTACTCAAGAACTCTCGTGAAAGGTGTTAATAAGTTAATCACAGACGGTGATTTAAAAAAATCTAGAAAATGGTATCACAAATAGTGATCAAACGTCATCATATCACATACACCTTGATTCGTCGCGTACGACATATTACATCAAGTTGGAAAAACAGGCTTACAAAAACCGCTGGCTCGCTAGGAGATGGCCGTGGTCAGCAGGTCACTACTTTATAAATGCGTATATTAAAATCTCTCTTAGGGCATCATATTTAGAAGTCGTTATAACATTTGCACAGGAAATTTGGTGACAATCGAAGCAGTGGTTATGGAGATATTCTTCCTCAAACTTCTTTTACTACCGTTTTCCCCGATCTGGCTCGCATTTTATACCCAACCCACGGTGACTCCTGTACCATTGGACCCAGATTCATGATTGATACAGGCCGACAGATTATTTAACCCCGTAATCCTAATATTTGTTCAGGAAAATTTCATAGAAAACGTCAATTTATAAACCAAGAGCAGATTGGGTTTTTTAATGTATCACTGCATTGACTAGCTCGGTTACCGAGCCAGTCACTCCAGTGGTAAATTTTTTAAAATAGTCCTTAAGTCTGCGAATGAACATCTATCAAAACCACTGCCTAGGCCATTTTTGTTGTCTGGATTGAGTGTCACTGGGTTAGTTAGCCATCGTAGGCCCACTATCAGTTTGAAGAAGATATAATTACAATCGCCAACACACATATATAGGCGTACCCGTTTCAAATTCAGTTTTAATTTTACTTGTCGTTGTCAATAAGTGTATGCATCATGACGGCACTAAGATGCTTTCCAATATTAATAATAGCCGCTGCTGCTTTGCTGGGACAAAGTAAGTATTGTAGATCATATTAAGATCACGTTCAATCAACCGCAATGCAGCGAGCACGTTGAATGCCATCTCTAACGTATCGCCTAATACATTGATTTTTAGTTGGGGCTAGCAGCTCTATAAACCATCGTGTGACTCATGTCCCTTAGTCCGTTAGTTATTTGTTTGTCAGTCAAGTCACAAAAGCATATTCCGGGCTGTATCTAAAAATATACTAATCCGATTTGACCAGAATTTTAACACAATGAAGGAACTTGCGGTCCAAGAGGAGTTCTATACTTTGGCCATGATCCTGATTAAAAGAACCCAGATCCGGATCGGCTCAAATTCTGGGTCTGTGAGTATCGCGGAAACCTCTGGTTCGATTTGGCTCAGATTTTAACACGCGAATTGATGTGACAGTACACTAGGAGTATACAACTTCGGGTGTGATACACGTAAATTCGAAAGAAAATCTGTAAAAATCCAGAAAATCAGACGGGGATCTACAATTTCTGATTGCTCTTGTTATACTTGTCTTCCTTTTGTCAACAGTTGCGTGCCAAATCAGCAAACCCGCTACTCCCCTGTGTTATCGTAGATGGAAAAGCTTTGATGGAAGATGCTATCGTTTCATGGAAGCTAGAAGGGTTAGCTGGAAACAAGCGCGCGCATATTGCCAGAGAACCCACCTTTATAGCAAGAAGAATGGGAACCTCGCCAGCATTACTAGCGCGGCTCAATTGGTAAACTTCCTTGATAACGCGGATTAACCGGGTCAATACGGTCCAGTACCGGCCCAGTAACCCGCGTTATCAAACATACAGCTACACCTGTCTAATATGGGCGCCTTGTTTTGGGGACTGGTCCACCAGGCAAATAATCCAGTATCTGTGGGCTCCCCTTTAACATTTTAAGCCCAGAAACTATTAATTCTTCATGATATATGGACAAATTATTTTGGATATTCTAAAACTAATTTGAATGTGAACTGTTGCTGTCTATGGCGGCAACAGGTTCCAGAAAAATTAGCTTCAACCTAGTTAACGGCTACTGTGTCAACTTGTCGTTTATAATATCGTAAGACCGTAAAACCGGCCAATACTGCCCCTGTGTTGAGGACTCTCAATTTGCAGACCAAGAGAAGACCGTTTTTGAAAATTTACCACTGGAATGACTGGCTCGGTAACCGAGCCAGTCATTCCAGTGGTCAATTTTCAAAAATAGTCTTCTCTTGGCCTGTAAATGGAAACTGACTAAGCAAAAATTTAGATTTTCTTGTCCATTAACCAATTAATCGCCAAACCGGTCAAAATACACCTTAAAAACTATTTTCCTATATTTCCGTGGTAAATTTACAAAAAAAATCTCTTGGCCAGCAAATGGTTATTCACTGAGCAAATAATTCAATTTTCTTGAAAACTCTTGACAAAGTAAAGACATAATTGATAAAAGTCGCATTTTGAGAACTTTGAGGCGCTGTTGACACAAAAGGGGTTAACAGCCTTCAAGTTGTCTCGAAATTGAGAGACTGGCATTTAAAGTGTTAAATTCTCATTGTTCGTGTTGAATACACGAGCTAATAGACCATTCCAGTTTTAGCCATGCCCCGCCCACCTCTAGCTAAGCTCCACCCACACTTCCCCGTGTTGGGATCGATCAATCACCTGAATGACCTGATTATCAATGTTCTGAAAACTATACAGATAAGCTGTTGAATAGTTTGTAACTAGTTTGTGACTATCAATTTCCTTAAAACTATACAGGTAAGCTGTTGAATATTTTGTAACTAATTTGACTGGGTGCCTATGGCAGCAACAGCGCCCAGTCAAATTACTTTCAAAATACTCAACAAGATATTTATTAAATGGTAAAGACATACAATTCGTACAACGTATCGAAACTATTAAGCGTTAAAGATGGACTACATCGAGTCATTCATGACGCCAGGATTATGGCGTCATCCTTCACGTCACGTAATTGATTATGGCGTCATATGATGGATGGATAAACTTAGGCCCCTATAGTAGAATATTTGAACGGCCACCATCTAGTTTTCATTGCAGATACTCCATCTGTTAAACATTGATTACCTCCCTTTATACACCTAAAAGGTACGTGCATGTGTAGGCAATGGATGGATCCTACCTGTCACTAAAGTTTCTGACGTCATAATCAATTACATTACACGTAGGCTGATGTCACAACCGTACTAACGTATTTAGCTCCGTCGTGGCCATCGAAAAGTCCGCCAAGTGTACGAATTGTATGTCTTCGGTGAAGCTACAATTTATGAGACATTCTGTTGAATATTTTAAAACTAGTTTCACTGAGAATTTGGAATCTGAGTATTCGGGGTTAAAAGGACGTATACATCGATGCTAACACGCACAAAACGTGGGCGGAGCTTAGCTAGAAATGGGTGGGACATAGCTAAAAATGGAAAAGTCCATTAGGGGAACTGAACTTCCCGACTATTCATTTCCAGAAAACTTTACAGGTAAGCTATGGCAGCAACAGCGCACAATCAAATTAGTTTCAAAATATTCAACAGCATGTTTATTAAATAGTAGAGACGTACAATTCGTACAACGTGTCAGACTATTAAGAGTTAAAGACATGCCATATAGAATCATGTATGGCGTAATGTTTATGGCGCCATCCTGCACGCCGCTTAGCTGATTATGACGTCATATGACGTCAGGTTGATAGAAAGATACGCTGGAAAGGTGAATTGACGTAAATAGCTGATCCGTTGACATACGTTAGCATCAAGCTGTGGTAATATGAAGGCATGTGCTAATATGGTGATTCTACATTCTTACACTCCACAGTTATAGCCAAAAATGTGTATTCCGGTAGACACTTCGTGACCCGATGACATAGATAGTTGATGCTTTCTCCTGGATCTTCCGGTCACATATTATGTTAATGGATGTTTAAAATGTGGCGATTCTACCTAATATAAGAATCCAATCTCTCAGTTAAGCATATGACGTCATAATCATACAAGTCACATGTAGGATGACGGCATAATCAATTATGTCACGAATGACGTGACTAAGTCCGTCACAAACGCTTAATAGTCCGTCAAGTTGTACGAATTGTATGTCTTTACTATTTAATAAACATTATGTTGAATATTTCGAAACTATAATTTGAGTGGGCGCTGTTACTGTCATAAGAAGCAACAGCGCCTAGTCAAATTAGTTTTTAAATATTCAAAGGCTTACCTGTACAGTTTTCGGAAAATTGAGATTCAGGGAGTACATGGGTCGATCGATTCCATCATCGGCAAAACGTGGGTGGAGCTTAGCTAGAGATGGGCGGAGCATAGCTAAGACTTGATTCTTATATTGCGTTCCCTATCTATGGCTAAAATGTGATGATATAGTTTGGATATGGTTTTCCACAAGCAATAGAGGGAGCTAAGCCCCGCCTATATCTACTAGCCCCGCCTATATCTAGCTAAGCTCCGTCTATATCTAGCTATAGCCCGCCTATATCTAGCTATAGTGCGTCTATATCTAGCTATGCCCCGCCTATATGTAGCTAAGCTCCGTCTATATCTAGCTAAGCTCCGTCTATATCTAGCTACGCTCCGTCTACATCTAGCTAAGCTCCGTCTATATCTAGCTATGACCCGCCTATATCTAGCTATAGCCCGCCTATATCTAGCTATGCTCCGTCTATATCTAGTTATGCCCCGCCTATATCTAGCTAAGCTCCATCTATATCTGGCTAAGCTCCGTCTATATCTAGCTATGTCCCGCCTATATCTAGCTATAGCCCGCCTATATCTAGCTAAGCTCTGTCTATATCTAGCTAAGCTCCGTCTATATCTAGCTATGCCCCGCCTATATCTAGCTATAGCCCGCCTATATCTAGCTAAGCTCCGTCTATATCTAGCTAAGCTCCGTCTATATCTAGCTATGCCCCGCCTATATCTAGCTAAGCTCCGCCCTCTTTTGACGCATGTTTGGGACTATTGGAAACTTTGAAAACCGCACTCCAAGAATCCAAATTATTGCTTTTTTATCAGCATGGTCTTTTTATTGAACAATCGCTTAATATGACATAAGGGATATTGTGTTGAATATTTTGAAACTAATTTAACTAGAAGCTGTTGCTGCCTATGGCAACAACAGTTTCCAGCCAAATTAGTTTTAAATATTCAACAACATCCATATGTATATAGGGGTTTTGAAACCGAGATACTGAAATAAAAAGGGCTAAATCGTTAACAAACAGGTTGCCCGTCAGATATTAACAGGTCTATAGATTTATCACAAAATATAATTAATACATTACCTGATAGGATTACGACACTGTAGCCATTGGGAAGGAACTTGAAATAATTCTGGTCCTGGCAATTTTGATGCCTTGCATCAATAAGTGTACATGTATCCGTTTTTATTTTCCACTAGAAATTCTTCACAGATCAGATGACAAACACAACATCTGCAAGATATTGGTTGGGCATGTACCACGGACAAGATATACAGAGAATGATTACTGTTAAAGAAGCAACACCCGCGGATCCAAGTGTAATGTGAGTAGCGGCAGCAGCAGCCACGACAGCAGCAGTAGCAGCCATATCAACAGCAGTGACAGCAGTGGCAGCAGTGGCAGCAGTGGCAGCAGTGGCAGCAGCAGCAGCAGCTGTTGGGTTGGCGGTGGTGGGCGGCGGCAGTGCTGATGGCGGTGGCGGCGGCCGCTGCTGCGGTGGCGGTAGTGGTAGTGGTAGTGGTGGTGGTGGTGGTGGTAGTAGTAGTAGTAGTAGTAGTAGTAGTAGTAGTAGTAGTAGTAGTAGTAGTAGTAGTAGTAGTAGTAGTAGTAGTAGTAGTAGTGGTGGTGGTGGTGGTGGTGGTGGTGGTGGTGCTGCTGCTGCTGGTGGTGGTAGTAGTAGTAGTAGTAGTAGTAGTAGTAGTAGCGGCGGCGGCGGCGGCGGCGGCGGCGGAGGCGGCGGCGGCGGCGGCAGGAGCAACAGTAAAAGCAGCAGCAGCAGCATTTTATTCTGTCTACAATGGTTTTCCAGAAGTCGGAAATGTGTTTCTCGGCCCAAAATACACCTAAAAGTGTATTAACATGGCTATTTGACCTGCGACTACATCTACGGGTATTATCGGACTAAATCCTCACGCCTTAGTCCTTGGCAGCTTTGGAGTGTAACCCAAAACTTCCTGATTAAGTTTTTCCCTTTGTGGTCGGGTAATGGAAGGGACTAGCCAACCCGCAACCAGTAACCCGCCTCCCTGTGGTATGCTACGGACGTTTATACTTAAAGCACACACGATGGCAAGAATGTCTAAGATACGATTTGACCTCTCTGCGCATGCGCCGGAACTCTGGGAGTGCCCCAGTAATAGACAGGTTTTCTTTCACAAAAATGGGGCACAGCCGCGTTTGGGCAATACCGATAAGTGACTGGACACTTTTAGCTTGTATATATGATCTTTTCACGACTTCCTCATAATGGTCATGATCACAAAAGTGTCCGGGAATGTTTAGTATCATTTGAAAACCTAAAGGTTCCGCTTCCTCGTGATGATGACGACAGGTCAAAACAAGAAGAAAGCAGGCATTGGAGACTTCTTTGAGCGTAATCAGAAAATATAGTGTACAATCCTACCTCGCCGTGGAGCTCCCTGATTCCTGCTGGCCGCTGTGAGACCGCCGTATGAGCGAGGACGATCACTGATTGACTGGAGATATTGCCAGCCATTCCTCTGAAGATAACGCAGAGGAGGCGGTAGCTCAGGCGGTAACGAGCAGAGCTTTGAAACCGGCGACCCCGGTATCGCCTCTCCGTTCGTCCAACTGACGATTGCTGGAAACATAGGCAATCTCCTTTACTCTTCGTCGGCTCTCTCCACCCGGAGTATAAATGGGTACCAGTGTAAAAGCTGGGGAAGTTCAAAATAATATACTGAAATAAAACCAGCCTAGAATGGCGTGAATTGGATTTGGAATCAGGGACTCGAGCAAACCAATAACTTGTTAGAAGATGATGCAGGGCTGAGAGTATAAAAGCTGCTCACTCTGCCACCGATCAAGGTAGTAGAGGAGGCGGTAACGAGTAGAGCTGTGAAACCGGCGACTCCGGGATCGCGTATCTGTTTGGCCAACTGACAATCGCTGGAAACATAGGCAATCTCCTTCACTCCTCGTCGCCTCTCCCAACCAGGAGTATAAATGGGTACCAGTGTAAAAGCTGTGGAAGTTAAAAATAATATACTAAAATAAAACCAGCCTAGAATGGCATGAATGGGATGTGGAATCAGGGACACGAACTATACCCCAACAAAAAAAACGCTGATCTAGGTGTAAGGCAGCCAATAAAATAAACTGAAATAAATAAAACTCCCACATGAGGGGTGAATGGGACCTGTTTAACAGGGACCAGAACTATATGCCAACCAACTGCCATGGGAGGAGATTGAGGCAGTGGTAGGCCAGGCAATAATGAGTAGAGCCGTTGAAACTGGCGACGCCATGATCGCGTCTCTGTTCGGTGAACTGACAATCGATGGAAACGTAGGCAATCTCTTTCACTCCTCGTTGCCTCTCTCCACTCAGGAGTATAAGTGAGTACCAGTGTAAAAGCTGGGGGAAGTTACCAATAATAGACTAACATAAAACCAGCCTAGAATGGCGTGAATGGGACCTGGACTCAGGGACTCGATAGATGCCAAGCAAACAAATAACTTCACTGCCATGGGAGAGAGGAGACGATTGGCTGTGTTGTTGGCGTGGTCGTCTGGTAATCTGTCGGACAGGGCTCAAATCATGCTGGACTGTCAGGTGATCAGGTGGTGGACGAGCAATCAGTGGAAACACAGACACTCTCCTTCATTCTTTCTCACGTCCTTCCACCCAGGAGTATAAATGGGTACCAGTGTAAAGCTGGGGAAGTTAACAATAATAGATGGAAATATAAACCAGCCTAGATATGGCGTGAATGGGGCATAGAATCAGGGACTCGATAGATGCCAATTAAACCAATAACTGGCAGGGAGGCGATTGTCTGTGGTGTTAGCATGCTCAACATGTAATCAAACAGGATGGGATTCAAATCCCACTCGATTGTTAGGTGATCATATGGCTGATGAGCAATCGGTGGAAACATAGGTAATCTCCTTTACTCCTCATTGCCTCTCTCCACCCAGGAGTATAGATTGGGTACCAGTATAAAATCTTTTATCAATAATAGACTGGAATAAAACCAGGCTAGATATGGCATGAGTGGGACCTGGAATCAGGGACTCGATAGACGCCAATCAACCTAGTAACTTCTTTCTTACGAGACCATTGGCTCTCTCCACTCCTCTTTGCATGTCTCCACCCACTCTCTACCGAGAGTATAAATGAGTACCAGTGTTAAAACTGGGGAAGTTACCAATAATAGACTGAAATAATACCAGACTAGAATGGCATGAATGAGACCTGGAATCTGGGACTCGAGAAATGCCAACCAAAGCCTATAACTTCTACTTCGAGGAAGACTGCTGAAAGGTTTCTCACTGTATTCCTCACCAATGACTCTGGTCGACCATGCTTGTTCCACTTCACTGATTCCACATGACAGGGAAACGCATAGCAGGACTTTTGAGCCTAACCGCTCGAGGCGAATCGTCATCTACAAACGCGACAGAGTGGCAGCCAATTTTTTAATGGCCACTATAGAAAGCGGCCAAATAACATCCTAAATTTCTCCTTCAGAAATTGCCACTGATACTGCACTGCTCGGGAAAAAACTCTGCACTGTCTCCTGACTTTGAAGAAGAGTAGATTCGACTGCCCCATGGCAGAACCTGCTGATTTCTCCTGCACTGAAACGTCGCCGAAAACAGCGATGCCGCCCATTGTATACTACTAAGGAATGCAGGAAACCTCTGCTCGGTACTCGCCTCCCACAAGGCGCGGCGTTGCCTTGTTTTACTGATACATTCTGAAGGACTATTCTCCCGTGACGAAAGGGCAATTTTGAGAGAGCCGATACTAATGCTACCGCTCCCACAGACTTGTGAGATAAATAAACTTGTTTCACGCCATTCTTTTTACTTGTGATCGCTTCTTCGCTAGGAACCACTGAACTTTCATCTACTCCAAGAAGTACCACCTGCCTGACATATTGTGATCTCTGGCCATAGAGAATTAAATCACTGCGTGACGTTGTACCTTGGGAATATACCTACCAAGGTTGATTAAGAGCAAAACCTAGACCCCGCATCCGCAGGACTGTTTTTCGACTGCAACTGTGAACTTGCTAATACCTTTAGGACTTGAACTGTGCATGATAAAATCTTAAATCTACTCTCTAATCTAGTTTTCATTTCTTACAGATTTCTAGATATATCTAGAAGACAAATGCTAGCATTGTAGCAGCATCGCTTTTACAAATATTCATAAATACGACTAGGGACGCTCATCCGTTTTGCTGTTTTTCTAAGTGGGTGGTGCCCCAGCGCTTTGCACAAATCCCCCCACCCCACCCGCGGCCAAGAAGGACACTTCTTCTTGTTCAGTAGGGCCCTGTGCATCTCACATAGACCGCCGCTCACCCACCCCCACACACACCCCACCTCCACCCGCCATAAATAATGTAATAGTCGCCAGCGGACTATCTGCCACCTTTTCCGGTTAGCTCCCATCGAGGCTCCGGCAATCGGCGTATGTGTACTTGCACCTCAAACTGCACTGCTTCGGCTTTGGCCAAGAGCCACTTTCAGTAGGAAATATCGTTAGGACTCAGCTCATCTTACTGAAAATTCGTCGCCTACTAACAGCACCGTAGAGATTTGGTTTCGATTTCGCGATATTGCTTTGCACCACGTAAGACCGGTCCCCACAGATGCCTCTCATTTAAGGCTTGGTTTAACCCCCCCCCCCCACCAGACCCACGCGCTGCCTTCCTTTTAATCACCCTAACATGTCTTGTGACGCTTACATTTTCATTTCTATAGGGAATGTTTCGCCGCCTAAATGTTGCACCCATCATTAAGATGCACTAAGCGTATCCCCCATTGCCGAATAGAGACACTGCAGCATAGCTTTTCTCCGTTGCTTAGCACACTTTTCTTTTAAGATTGCCTGGCGGGCAGTCAGGATAAACATAACTTTAATTAAAGGATCCTGCATTTAACACCGGTTCTTGCGACCAAATCAGATAACCGCAATAACACTGGAAACTTTTCCAAGTGTTCAGGTCCTCCTAGCGCCAAGACTCGGCAGAGGTTGCACTGAACTCTTTCCTCTTGAATTACCCGGGCCTGTTTGCGCATCTGTAACTCGGAAGGACCGCCCCTTGAACTGCATCAAGCTCTTTTTGACGTCGCTCAATTCGGTCTATGGTTTGAGCCAAAGATTCGCCTGACCCTGCGGGGGAAGAGGTTCTCACATAATCTAATCGATATGTCGCAGTAGCAGCACCCAGTCAAACTAGTTTCAAAAAATTCAAAATATTCGACATGTACTGAAAGTACTTCCGGCCCATTCCGATAGCAATAGATATGCCAAAGTCGGCGATTCTCTCTTTTTGCATTCCTGATTTAACACCAAATATGTGTATTTTCGTATGAACCTAGTGACTCCATGACCAACTGACCAACCGGCCGGCAGACAGACAAACAGACAGGCAGGTACGCATGCAGGCAGACAGGCAGACAGATAGACAGACAGGCAGACGGGCAGACAGACAGACAGACAGACAGACAGACAGACAGACACCGGCCTTCAATGGCGTGAGTTTTTAACATATTTTGAGAATTTGGCCTAAACCTTGTTTCGGGAAATGTTGCTGCCTAGGCATTTAATGTTTGTTTTCTGAGAAAATGATATTTATTTGATCTCTATCAGTTGTAAGAATCTTACCTTATTTATTAAGTTTTATTACCATTTTTCGATGTCATATGACAGAGATTGAAATTGTTCTAAATATTCATTGGCGCCAATGTCGTCAGATCCTATTTTGATGCCACGTGACATAGCTTATACTCCTTCCACAGAAATGGAAAATGGAGCAGTGAGTTTAATAATCTGCTGAACAATGAGTCATGCGTCGTAATCAATGCAGCTGCTAAATTTGCGGATGAAAACTGTGCGCAAAAATATGGAATAATCTGCCAAATGAAAGGTAAGCAATGACGCAGACAGACGCCTCTTAACCCTTTGACGCTCACACCGAATCATGAATTTAAAGGGATGCTAATCTCATCTTAAATGTTATACTACTATATATCGTGTAACTGTTGAACAGTGATTGTCGCCATTTTGTCTCCTCAAACGACGGTGTGTGATGTCAGGTAAGTGCCAATGCATTACATATTTTGCTATGTAATACTCATCTCGTTGAATATTTTGAAACCAATTTGACTGCAAGTTGTTGGTGCCTGGCAGCAACAACTTCCAGTCAAATTAGTTTCAAAATATTCATGAGCTTACCTGTATGATTGCTTTTATTCCGGATTGCCAAACTATAGCTGGCATTTTTTTTTTGGTTTGGTTGGCGTCTATAGAGTCCCTGACTCCAGGTCCCATTTGCGCCATTCCAGGTTGGTTTTATTGCATGCCCGCTCCAGCGTTCACGCTTCTATATATTGCTGCCTAGAATTGCCTATAGGCGCGGCCATTTCGCGTAGGGGATTGTGGGGCTGTGTCTCGCGAGATCTCCATCGATACGAGATCTAATAATTATCGGCGCGAAGACACGGCTCTATTTTTAGATTGCTGGATATCTCATAATTATTATCTTCATGCGCGTGATTCATGGCGAGTTCTCTTATTTGTTCTGGTCCGACTGTAATAGAGTTTGCGCAGCGATGATCGCTTAATTATTTTAATAAACAGCCAACGGAACTCCAAATAACTACTCTAAATAGGTACTCTTCTTTTGCTGGAGGACTGCTACAAAACATGTTTATCATTCCTTCTGCAGATGAAAGTATTCAAGCACACGCCCACTCGCGGCGTCTCTTATGTGTCCGCTTTAGCACTCTATCAAACTGACCACAAATGGCTGCTTGCGGTGATCGTGAGAAATGTCCATTTGCATTAGCTACTCGCCGGAGAACTTGTTTTGAAAGTTTACCACTGGGATGACTGGTTGGATAACCGATCCTATAATTTCAGTAGTAAATTGCAAAAGAAAAACCACAAAGGTCTCTTGAACGGCAATTAGACATAGGACATTTTCTATGATAATGAATTTTTCTGTATATGACGTCATAATTATTTAGGTCAGATGTAGCTGGACGTCACAATCAAAATGTATAATGGATGACGTATCTAGCTCCACCAGGAACATTGAATAGCCAGTCAAGTATGCGAATTGTACGTCTTTACTATTTAATCAACATGCTGTTGAAGATTTTGAAACTAATTTGACAAAACGCTGTTCGAATTGTATGTCTTTGCTATTTATTCAACCGTCATTTTCTATGATAATGGCTGGGTTCGATCTGTAACTGAAGGATATGACGTCATAATCAATTACTTCATATACAGGCTGACGGCACAATCCAAAATGTGTAAATGAATGGCGTATCGAGCTCAGTCATGAACATTGAATAGTCCGGCAAGTGTACGAATTGTATGTCTTTACTGTTTAATCAACATCGTGATGAATATTTTGAAACTAATTTGACCTGGCGTTGTTGCGGCCAGAGGCAGCAAACCTTTAAAAGCACCCAGTCAAATTAGTTTCAAAAGAGTCATCAGCTTACCTGTATAGTTACCTTGAAATTGAAAGTCTGGGAATTCATTATTCAGCGTGTGTATATATATATATATATATATATATATATATATATATATATATATATATATATATATATATATATATATATATATATATATATATATATATCGATTCCAACACGCAAAAAGGGTGGAGCTTAGCTAGAAATAGGCTTGGCATACCTAGAAATGGATTTCTCTATTGAAATTGTCATGAGCAATTTGAGCATTACATGGATAATACCACTTGGTAATGCGTGGCCCACACAATATGGACCAATTGTATTAAGACACCACCCATATTTATAGGTCACATATTTTAACAAGGCCAATCATAGATTGTTGCCCTGAATACAATGCACTCGTCCTCTGACGGAGGGAGGATAATTAATACCACTTGCTAATGGGCATTTTCATGTTGTCTATCCATCATATTACGTCATATGATGTCATAATCAACGACGTGACGTATAGGATGACGTCATAAGCATGACGTCATGACTGACTCAATTTAGTCCGTCTTAAATGCTTAATAGTCCGACACGTTGTACGAATTGTATATCTTTGCTATTTTCAAAACATGCTGGTGAATATTTTGAAATTAATTTGACTGGGCGATGTTACTGCCACAAGCCTGTATAGTTTTCTGGAAATTGATAGTCAAGAAGCTCAGAGATCCATCGATACCAACACGAGCGCGGTATTAATGTATTAATATACCATCCGGATTCAGTGACCGATTGACTAACGTTAGGCCTATGGAAGTCATTTCAAGAAACCGCCACCAAGATGTTACTTACTTGGGCACAATTGTGTGTTTTTCTAACAAAATCCTTTAGAATGTTTAACACCGAAATTTCAATATCTCAGATAAAGACAACTATACGAATATATTTTTAATACTTTGACTGATAGCCCACCCCACCCTACCCACCTACTTGTTGCTATCATAGACCTGTATTAAGTATTGCAACGACAACGACTGCCCATGTAAGCCTATCATCTTCTCTTAATGTATTTTAACCCTTTCATGAGGAGGCCGCCAAAACCGGCCTCTACAGTGATCTTGAGGATGTTAATTTGCAGGTCAAGAGAAGATCGTTTTTGAAAATTCACCACTGAAATGACTGGCTCGATAATTGAGCCAGTCATTCCAATAGTAACTCTTCAAACAGTCGTCTATTGGCCTGCAAATAGGCATTCAACAACCAAATATTTTTTTATATTCTTGACTCAATTTAGGTAAGACAGGGTTAATAAATTATGAGGACGACGATGATATACCATGTCTGTTTAGCCTTTCCCGTATTGTATTATAGTATGATTCACATTTGTTGCATTCGAGATAGGGTAAAAATTACAGACTTGTTACAGTCTTGAGGCGTACTATGTGTGTGGTAAATTTCAAAAGAAAAACATGCATAATAATATTGTAGAGGGCGAAAAAGTAGACAGAGTTCGCTAACAATAATAGATGCATCTAAAAATAAAGGCTTGGCTTCTCCGAAACTACACCTCAAATGTAATGAACGGACATCTTCTTACGTTATCACAACGACTAGACTGCTACACAGACTCAACTTCGGATACCAGACAGAGCGGGACCCAGTCAATCTCCGTAGCAGACTGTAAAAGCAACGCTGTGCATCGTGAAATCGCTACGTCAATGGCTACTCAATAGGCCCCTACATACGAGATACATTTCTCGATCTCGTATCGAAAGAGAACTCGCGGGATACGAATGAATAATGGATGTGTGATTATCAGTAGTATCCTTTTGTCCTTAATCCATCCGTGGGAATAAATCCATGTAGGGATAATTCAATTATGTAGCAGTATTGATAGACCACCAATGTTCTAAATTTCCAGTCAAAACAGCTGTCAATAATTGTGTTGCAGATTGTTGAATACAGAAATCAACCGAAAGTGTAGGCCTATGCATGTGCCTTAGTTAAGAACGTCTGCAGGAAATTCGGCCACAGAATTCCAACCATATAGTTAGATAGGTATATCAATACGCTAGTGAAGTACTGGATGGAGGTTAAACAGAATTTTACCATGAAGTAATTTCGTACTGCACAACTTCATACCGAAAATTTGCTAAATCTCCAGTGATTCACAGTTTTCAGTGCCCTATTGTCTGTAGTATGTTTAGCCCAATAATTTCTCCTGCATAGACTTGAGCCTTAATATACTAGGTATATTCCGAATCTAACAAATTCTAGATGAAATAATTTTATTAGGCAAAAATTGGCTTAGATGTGGGGTTTTTCGTGCTTTTCGGTGCCCTACTGTCTGTATGTAATATGGTCGGCTCCAGAACTTCGCTCACATAGACGTAGAGGGATTTGAATACGATAGTTATATTGGGAATTTTAAAAAATTCGACGGTGAAGTAATTTCGTAGTATACGATTTCATCGCGTAAATTTGTTTCAATTTTGGCAGATCTGCGGGTTTTCAATGCCTACTATTATCTGTCTGCAATAGGTTTGGCCACATAATTTCACCGATATATTTAGATAGCGATATGAACACGCTAATGAATCTTGAGTTTTCTACCACGTAGTAATTTCGTAATATTCAATTTAGTAGCCACGGACAGTTGTCAAATGCCAACAATTTACTATATTCTGTATCAGAATGTCTGTTTTCGATTTGTAATAATTTCTTTTATATATGGATGTATATAACTCAATATAAGCTAGTGCTTTTGCACAATTCTACCATCAAGTAATATCGTAGGTAGTTACATATTCGCCGTATGGCCCCATTACAATATGGTTGGTTCACATTGGCATATCGCTCATAATGGGTTCAAACCCACAAAGTCACCCATATGTTTAGATAGGTATAGGCATACGTTTACGGAGTAGTGAGATTTAAAACTATCTACCGTGAAATAATTTCGGCTCAAATTTAGGCCGATTCATGGTTTTCGTTGCACCCAGTCAAATTAGTTTCAAAATAGTCACCAGCTTACCTGTATAGTTACCTTGAAATTAGAAGTCTAGGAATTCATTATTCAGCGTATATAAACATCAATTCCAACACGGAAAAAGGGGTGGAGCTTAGCTAGAAATAGGCGTGGCATACCTAGAAATGGATCCCCCTATTGAAATTGGCATGAGCAAATTGAGCATTACAGGGCTAATACCACTTGTTAATGCGTGGTCCACACAATATGGACCACTTGTATTAAGAGAGCACCCGCATTTATAGGTCACATATTTTAACAAGGCCAATCATAGATTGTAGACCCTTGCCATCCCGAACGCACATAGACCCGAATACAATACACTCATCCTCTGACGGAGCGAGGGTAATTAATATCACTTGCTAATGGGCCTTTTCAGGTTGTCTATCCATCATATTACGCCATATGACGTCGTAATTAACTAAGTGAGGCGTAGGATAACGTCATAATAATGACGGCATGACTGACTCGATTTAGTCCATCTTAAATGCTTAATAATCTGACACGTTGTACGAATTGTATGCTTTTGTTATTTAATAAAAATGCTGTTGAATATTTTTAAAGTAATTTGACTGGCGCTGTTGCTGTCATAGGCAGCAACAGGACCCAGTCAATTTAGTGTCAAAGTATTCCACGGCTTACCTGTATAGTTTTCTTGAAATGTATCGTCTAGAGGTTCAAAAATCCATCGATCCCAACTCGAGAGTGTTATGGGTGGAGTTTAGCTAGAGATGGGCAGGGCATAACTAAACTGGAAAGGTTCATTGTATTAATAAACCACCACAGTTTTCAGTGCCCTATTGTCTGTAGTATGTTCAGCCCCATAATTTACCTCACATAGACTTGAGCTTTAATAAGCTAGTTATATTCCGAATCTAACAAATTCTAGATTGAAGTAATTTTAATACGCAAAATTTAGCTTAAATGATGGTGTATTCGTGGTTTTCGGTGCCCTACTTTCCGTAATATGGTCGGTTCCAGAACTTCGCTCACATAGACGTATAGGAGTTTGAATATGCTAGTTATATTGGGAATTTAAAAGAATTCGAACGTGAAGTATTTTCGTAGTATGCGATTTCATCGCATAAATTTGTTCCAATGTTGGCATATCTGTGGTTTTCAATACCCTACCGTCTGCAATGTGTGTGGCTACATAATTTCACCCATATGGTTAGATAGGGATATGAATACGCTAATGAATCTTGAGATTTCTACTATGTAGTAATTTTGTAATAATCAATTGAGTAGCACGGACAGTTGTCAAATGCCAACAATTTACTATATTCAGTATTAGAATCTCAGTTCTCGGTTTGTAATCATTTTTTTTACATGTAGCTGTATATAACTGAATTCGTACCACTGGTTTTGCACGATTCTACCATCAAGTAATTTGGTAATATGTAGTTACTATTCGCCATATGGCCCCATTGGAATATGGTTGGTTCACATTCACCACATTCAGATAGACGTCGATATGTCCTGACATATCGCTCATAATGGGTTCGGCCGAGAATATCACCCATATATTTAGATAGGTATAGACATAAGCTTACGACGTAGTGAGATTTTAAAATTTCATAACGTAAATAACCTCAAACTTAGGATAATTCATGGTTTTCATTGCAATACGTCCACCCCCAGAATCTCACCCACAAATACTTATAGGAAATATGCTAGTTGTATTCCGAATTAAAAAAATTCTACATGAACATAATTTCATAGTACACAATTGCATACCGAAAATTGGCGCAAATTCTGTCAGATCAACGATTTTCTGTACCACACTGTTTGCAATAGGTTCGACCCCAGAAGTTTACCCATATGGTTAGATATGTATATGAATACGCTAATAAAATATCAAAGGTTTTAAAAATGTTTACTATACAGTAATTTCGTCATATGCAATTTAGTAGTGGCACACCATTGTCAAATTCCAATAATGTACTATATTCGGTACCAGAATATCTCTACATGCCTTGTAGCCAGCTTTCGGACATAAGGTCATGTAGAACTCACTATGTTCTCGTGGTGTGCGAAATATTGTAATAATTCTACCACCAAATATTTATTATAGTAATGTGAAAATATTTCTATATATCCCATATTATTAGCCGCGTGTACTGGTAGAACCTTACTTATCAGGCTAATACCCTAACATTTCCTCATATGATCAACAAGATCGTCATCATTGCAACGGTTGAGGCCGATTTTGGCCTTTTCGTCGAGCAAAAATATTTGATTTAATAGTTTGTCACTGTTTCCAGTAAAGATATCGTTTAATAGGTGGCATAGATATGATAGCTAAATGAAACAGATCACGATGTAGTGGCTGTTTCCCACTGGGTCTTCAGTAAGAATGTTTTCTACTATATCATTTTCGTTGGAGAAAACTAGGTTCACGGTATTGGTTCTATCCTGGCCACTTAACTTTGTTGAAAAGGTTATCTGTTGGTACAGATCAGGGTCCTGTATTGCATCAAAAATATACTTGCTTTGTGCATTTCACTGGCATTGCAGTGTATATTTCACCAATATATTTCCGAGTAATAAGCTCTTCACGTCTGTTTAAGAAGGTATCAAGATTTAGGTTTAAAATATTCTTTACAGTTTTTCTTTAATATGTTTGAATGGGTGTCAGGGTCTGTACACTTTCTTGCGCTGATTTTCTACTGACTGGGTTGCCAGTTCTGTTGATTTCTTTATCTTTACAAGTTGTTGATACCTAATGACGCACATTTGATCTGCTATGCTCTGTTGATGCAGTAGTGCAATTTTCTCATCACTGGCTGCTCTTAATTTTGTCTGTTCCTCTCTCTGTTAAGGAGTTTGGCCTGGAGAAAAAGGATGGATGGAAAAATTGTTGGACTGACCAAAAATATAAGCTGCTTTTCCTAGCCCATAGCTAATACTGCCCATATCTTTTTGCAAAAAATATTCCTTCTTTTGTGTTTATTGTCCGCGTATATTTTTGTCATAAGTGGCTTGTATGCCTTTATATAACTTCATTTTTTCATGAAACAGTTGAGTTTATTCTCAGAATTATAATAACCTTCGGGCACGCTATTTACCAGTGATGCCTTGCATCAATATGTGTACTTGTTTCAGTCTATTATTGGTAACTTCCCCAGTTCCAGTACACTGATACGCATTTATACTCCCACGTGGAGAGAGGCGACGAGGAGTGAATGAGTTTGCCTATGTTTCCAGCGATTGTCAGTTGGCCGAACAGAGACGTGATCCCGGGGTCGCCGGTTTTACAGCTTCGCCTGTTACCGCCTGAGCTACCGCCTTCTCTGCTGGCAAAGAAGTTGTTGGTTTGATTGGCGTCTATCGAGTCCCTGATTCCAAGGTCCCATTCACGCCATATCTAGACTGGTTTTATTTCAGTCTATTATTTTTAACTTCCCCAGTTTTTACACTGGTGCCCATTTTTACACCTGGGTGGAGCGAGGCGACGAGGAGATTGCCTGTTTCCACCGATTGCTCGTCAGCTATAGCCTGACATTCGAGCGGGATTTGAACCCCGCCCGGTTGATTACAAGTTGACCGAGATAACAGCGTGGCCAATCGTCTCCTCTATCCTCTGCTGGCAGATCTATGACTGAGCTTTTAAGCGAGGCAGTCGCGCTAGGTTCTATCTGATTGGTTGAGAAGTAAATCATGGCAGCCATTATAGGCTGTAGTTCTAAAGGTAGCAACATGTAGTGACTAGAGCCTGAATAGCTTTCCATAGCGCCATGATAAAAAGCTTAAAACTCTCTGTATAGTTTATGAGTGGTATATTAGATCATCTGAATAACAATCAATCAATGAGGTTAGATATCCTATAGTAATACGCATGATTTATCACCGTATCTGTTGTTAAATCAAACATTAAAGGTACATATTCATATCAATATGCTTCAAAATACGATTGTTAAAATTGTATACTTTTAGAAGCTTAAATTGTGGACCTAAATGTAGGCTACTGAAAGGAAATAAATCTTAACATATGACGGTTTTATTCCGTATACATTAATATAGGCGTAAGCTTTTAAGTTGTTAAATTAGGGACTCGTGTCTCACAACTTAAAAAAGTATTTTAATTTATACGTAATGAAATCATAATACACTCAACTTTATTTCGCTTCATTACATCTAGGTACACAATTTAAGCCTCTAAACGTAAACAATTTAACATTTTTATTTTCAAACATATTGTTGTGAACCTTTAACTTGCTTATTATCCGAAGTAGACTTTCCCTATGTTCCAACAACGTATAGCTTCTTTATTATGTAATACTTATAAGATTGAATATTTTTGGTCTAATTTGACGGAAAGATGTTGCTGCCTAAGGCGTGTATGTTTGTTTTGCGCAGTATAGACAAACTGTAGATGGCATTTCTGCGACTGAGATCATAAACTCGGCTAAACGGCATAGGTGTTTTCTGATTGGTCGAAAAGTAACTCACGGCGGCCTTCACAGACTGGAGAAATACGTAGGCATTTCTCCAATGAAGCCGGATTATCTTCCTTGATAAAGACGGGAATGGCGCGGGTAGCATGGTGTATCATTTGAACAGCTAGTATAAAATGAAATCGGGTTTCATTTAATTAGTTACTCCATTTATCTTTAATATTGTTTGTAACTTTTTTTTACAATTGTTCACCTTGATGTAGGCCCATAGATATTGGATATACTGGCTAGATTGATCATAACCCTCTCAAAAGCGGCATTTCAGAGTTCAGTATTTTCTCCCTGTATGTATAGTCTCATCCACAAAAATTGTTGTTGCCAAACCCACTGCGTAGTCGAATAAAGTGTCAGATTATAATAGCCAATACAATTTTATTTCTGATAAAAATATGTAAATCTCCGTCCGTTCAATTTCTCTTGAAATTACCAAACGATAATGTTGTCATTTTAAGGCTCTGCATGCAACTGATCGCCTGCGTCAGCCAGTCATCGAATACCTGGTCATTCACAATTGAGATTTACTGAACTCGCGCCATCCGCGGTCGCGACAACTAACCCCCATAGTGAGGGTATGCGCATGATCAATCTAGCCAGTATATATATATATATATATATACGATATCTATGTAGGACCCTGCGTATCGTATTACATAAGCATCTGTAGGCCTATGGGAGGCGCTCGTTATAAGATTTGTGAATAATCGTTTTCCTATTTGAGCAAAAATAAATTCAGCGCAAACAAGCATAATTCATGAATCCATTTCCTCACTCACTCACATGACGTCACAATCAACTACGTGACGTGTAGAATGGCATCATTATGACGTCATGAATGACGTAGATAAGTACGTCACGAACGCATATTTGAAGACGGAGTATGCGTTGTACGAATTGTATGTCTTTACTATTTAATAAATATTCTGTTGAATATTTTGAAACTAATTTGACTGGGCGCTGTTGCTGCCATGGGCAGCAACAGCGGCCAATCCAATTAGTTGCAAAATATTTAACAGCTTACCTATAGAGTTTTCAGGAAATTGATAGTTAGGACATTCTGGGATCGATCAATCCCAACACGGTGATGTGGGCGGGGCATAGCTAAAACTGGAAAGGTCCATTATGAGTCTATTTCTGATTGTAGTCGTAAACAGAACGTATCCCAGCGATCTCACGGGTCAATTTGAAGGATGGACGTATGTGGACGCGATAACTACCTGGTATATGATAACTGACGTGCAGGACAGTACTCAATGGCTCAATAGAGACGAGGCAGCATCGATGTGCAGTCAGCTCAATTCAACTCTACTGAAAGTAGTAACTCAAGATGAAATGGTAAAAAAGTAATTTTTGTCATAAACTTTACGCTTCAAAAATTTTGACCAATGATCAAATAGAGAAATCGTAAACCGGAGACTACCACGCATGCGAAAGCTAAGCCATGACGTCACCAGCCCTTTATAAGGAGCTGCTACCATAAAATGTATCAGTCCGGTGTCCGGCTGTCAAACATTTTTTTAATGAATGCTTCTCAAGAATCACTGGGCCGACTTCAATTGTCTTTAGCGGGAGGCATCCTTAGGGCATGTATACCCGGGTATGTTCAGGTGAAGCTGACCGGCCAATTTGGCCGGCATCCATCTTGGATTTTAGCTGATTTTTAGAAGCGTCTTTAAAGATCTCCGAAACCACATGGGGGTCGGTCGATTCAGGGTTTATGAGGCATCATCTGGGGCCGAAGTTGGGCTAAATTTGTTTGGGATAACTTGACTGACCAAATGCTTGAGCGGCCATTTTGGATGACCTGGTTTTTGCGAAAAACGATTTCTTCTCAAAAACCGTTGAAGAGATCGGGCCGAAGTTTGGGAGATGTGATTGGAAATTGGGGCCAGTAAAGTTAGCTCAAGCGAAGTTGATATGTCAGAGAACATGGCTGCCATGGACCGGTCAAGTTGTGGTGAGTTTGGCGGCCATGTTGGATTTCTTTTTTTATTTGATAGATTTTGAAGCCCAAATTGGTTTTGTATGGGTTTTTGGGTGTGTTGATTTCGAGTTTGCCACATTCGAAGCTGTTGGGTGGACGGACGACTTGGTGGCCATCTTGGCTCGTTCTCCCGCTAAAATCTCCCACACTAAAGTGGTGGGAGATTTGAAAGGTCTTCCTGTCCAGGGCCAATGGGACGATTTCAATTGTGTTTGGGGGTTGGGTAGGGGTGTGGGGCATATATGGGGATCCAGGTTTCTTCAGACACCAATGATTGGCCAATTCGGCCGGTGGCTGTATTGGATTTTGGCCGGTTTCTTGAAGCGTCTTTGGATGTCCTCAACGAATCTGCTTGGTGGATTACTTCGGAACTGATGAAAGATCATCTGGGTCAGTGGCTAAGCCAGGTTTGTTCAGGGGCGGGGGTGGGGCCTTGATTGATCAAGTGCTTCGTCTGCCATTTTGGATGGCATAGTGTTTGGGAAAAGGACTTCTCCAGAACTGCTGAACAGGTGGGCCGAGGTTTTGAAGATGTGATTTGCGTCTGAGGGCCATTAAAGTGTGTTCGAGGGAGGGTGATAAGTTAAAAGACATAGCCGTCGTGGACCAATACTACTGACTTTCTATGTTATTATCTGCACTCCTGGAGTAGGGGTGAGCTCATCGAGGCTGGGGTTCCAGAATCAGGATACAGATACGGATAAATGGATTTTATTCTTCCTATTCCCCTGCGCCTCATGACTGACGACACTGACGCCTAGGCCCATAAATCCATAAACAGGTTTAATGCTCTAAGCTGAAACTGCTAAGTAGCCAAAAACATAGAAAATATTAGTGGTGTGTACAAGAACACAACTACTGCACGCCAGTGAGCGTATTTTTGCGGGGTTTGCACGACCTTGCAACAATAGAGAACTTGGTTAGGCCTTTACAAAGTCTTCATACTCTTGTACGTGTTCTCTAAGCCTTCGGGTACCGCGAATAACAAGTATGGACGTGCACATGACACACCGTAACACCAACACTCACAGTCTTTATCGCGTATTCGCTGCGAAAGGCGCCCAATGTGAAGCTGGTAACCACTTAGCGACTCTGACAATTAGTGACCCACATATCGGCACTACAACTGGTGCTCGAGGTGGGGCCGTTAACCACTGTCAAATACCGCCTCCAGATTTGGACTTGCCAACCAGCACAAGACAAACCAACTTGGAAAATATAGGAAGATATCAAAATTGTTTTGCAAAACATCTGAAACAGTCATAAAATACAAGGCAGAATAACGTAGAGAATCTAGCACAAATCCAGTCCCAGATACTAAGACCATTACAAACGGCAGGAAATCAAAGACATCCTGCTCCAGAACCGTTAGCACTAGTTCATAGAGAGAATAACTCTAACTCTGAGAATGTACTCATCCAGAGAGCAGTTTTGCTAGCCTTGTAGGCTCATCAACAAAGAGGTAGCGTGTGCGTATTAGACGTGCTCCACCCAGTACAGCATACAACACGCACTAAAGCAGGAGTCCCACTTGCTGTGCCAGACTGGTAGATACGTTGTAAGCCATGGCTGGCGTACTAAGTCAAGAAGGGTATGAGTCACCATGATATTCAGCACCCAGCTCTAACACGCTGGGCATGGACGGCCCTCCACACTTCCCTGCCGACGCCAGCCGCTGCGTGCACTAACACTGCCAGCAAACCTGTGCGCCCACCAAATACACCAGACGTGAAAGAAAGGTTGTACTAAGAGAATCCAGCCTCCCTCAATTCTGCCATCAACGCAGCAATCAGGATAGATGGATATCTTTCTCGGGAACGCATACTGCACAGGGACCAGCATCATCATGTGCATGCAATCACAGACGCACCAGTCACCACTGAAAGCACCAAAAACACAGCGCTGGACAAGTTAGTAAGTTTGCAGAAAAAACTAATTCTAGAGAAGCAGAGTTCATCTGCAGAGAAGAGTAAACCAAGCAAACAGAACGCACAAAGCGCTGGTGACGCTACGCTAAGTAAAATACTGGCACTGCTGGAGTCCAGATAGTGCAACAAAATCAAAATCCAACCAAGATTTTCAACAGTCAGGAGCCCGTCCAAAGACAGAGCCCAAGTACGGACAACAAGTTGCAGCTATAACGTCAACTGCCAATGTGGAGAGCCAGCTAGCCGAATGCTTCCCTCCCGCAGCAGATTTGTACCATGCTGCAGTCTAGAGACCATTCACCACCAAGCGCTCCTGCTACACAGCAGTGCTCTGATCAGATATCAACGTACGTAACACAGAGAAGTTATTATAACTCGGCACAAGCACCACTTGGTCAATGCTGCCACTGTCACCAGTTTGGACACAGACAGACGTTTTGCCAGTTATTGAGCACTCAAAACTTAGAAGATTGTCAGCGAACACTAACAAACGGCGGTTAAACTGACCAGGTTTGTGCTTGCTGAGTGGTACACAATTCAGCTTCTCAAGCAGTATAACTCACAAATCTATACGTCAAGCAAGGTGAGAGCTAAACGCCCACCTAGCGCCACCCAACATCACGATTGACGTAAAACCAAGAAAACATCCAGTAGAACGTGTCCAGCATGCCACTAATGTGTGCACTCCTCTGCAATTTGTCTTGTAAAATTTCGGAGGGAAATAAAACAAGAAATGTTAGCGTTGTAGATACAGCAGAACAAACGTTATGCCGTCCTGCTTGAAGATTTTGATACTGCACAAAAGGTAGCATAAACACAGGCTCCGCCTGCTCCCTTCTCTTTTCCTGTGCGCCAGCAATGCCAACAAGCTAAACCGTATATACATCGAAGTTCTCAAGACGAGAAAACCAAAGTTGATGAGATAGCTGAGTACATTAATAGAAGCGGTAACACACGTCCAATAGTGCATATTACACAGGACGTCTCTAGCATCCAGAATACATCAATGTCAAAGATGCAGGCCCAGGAGCCAAGTCAGGAAGGGGATGCTACCATGCAAATCCCTATCTATATAAATGGCATAGGCGCCTGAGGAACTATTGACACTGGTGCTGGCGTCACAGTTGTTTCCGCCGATCTGTACGTATCCATGCCCAATCACCCACAGTCAGAGTTGCAAGATTCTAATATTATGTTGCATGAAGGCAGTGGCGAAGAGATGCAATGTCTTGGCTTTATACTCATGCAAATTAAAATTGAAAACATGCCATTTCAACACAAAGTTTACATAGCTGACATCCATACAACAGTGGTTATGAAGCTTATTTCCAGAAGGCTCAAGACGCTGTCATCCATTTCAAAGACGGTAAGCTAGAACTTAATCAGCAGCGCATACCAATCATGCAAAGCCAACATGAGTTTGGTCATTTTGCACTCTTGCTGGCACAAGACGCCAACCTACCTCCTCAGAATGAACAGAGTGTATTGGCTAACGTAAACCATATACGCACTCAAACCCGATATGTTATCTCAAAGCCATCTAGAGAATTTATGGTTCAGTATGCAATAGCCCTGCATAGGATTTTAACATGGTCAAACAAGCACACTGCCACTGTGCCTAAGGCCCGACATGAACAGTAAATTGCTAACTTTGCAAAACTTCTTGACATCAGGATATCTGGCTTTCTGGACTTTTCTTTTCGACAATTCTTTCCTCCAATGACTTTGATTTAGGCGAGACGCACCTGGTCCACCATAGTATTGATATTGCTGATCATATGCCTGCTAGACAACCTGTCAGATGCCTTCCAATGCACTAGGAAGCTGAAGTAAACAAGTCGAAGACATGATTTCTACAGGAATAATAGAACCTTCTGCATCACCCTGGACAAGTACCACTGTACTTGCAAACAAGAAAGATGGATCACTACACTTCTGCGTTGACTATAGATGCCTGAACACCATATATAAGAAAGACGCCTATCCATTACCACGAATAGACCATGCCATGGACTCCCTTGGAGGCGCTTAGTGATTCTCTTGACTTAGCGAGCGGATACTGGCAAGGGGCCATAGAAGCGTCTGACAAAGAGAAGACAACCTTTTGCTGTAGGGACGACCTGTTTCCATTTCACAAATTACCGTTTGGCCTGTCTAACGCTCCAAGCCCCATTGAAATAATGATGGAATGCGTTCTCATGCAACTCCAATGGCAACGTTGTCTATCTTACTTAGACGATGTCATAGTCTTTGGAAGAAGCTTCGAAGATGCTGCACAAAACCTACAGCTAGTACTGGATAGATTTACCACTGCCAATCTCAAACTCAAGCCTGGTAAATGTCATCCATCCAGAGAAAGCGTACACTTTCTGGGACATGTTATCAGCGCCATGGGGATCGGTACTGATCCTGATAAATTAAGCGCAGTACAGCACTGGCAATCACCAAGGAACTTGACTGAACTTAGACGTTTTGTCGGCCTCTGCCAGTATTATCGGTGCTACATAGAGCATTACTTTGACATTGCGCATCCATTGCACCAACTAACTGAGAAAGATACTCCATTTCAGTGGGCAGATGCGCAAAAGATGTGTTTCAGATGCTTAAGAAATGCCTGACAAGCGCTCCTATTCTGGCGTATTCTCATCCTAACCCCTAGTTCATCATAGGCACTAACGCCTATGAGTTCAGCATAGTTGCAGTTATGTCTCAAGTACAAGATGAACATGAACGTATGATACCCTATGGCTCACGAACTTTGTCCTCCACTGAGCGCAATTACGCCACTACCAAGAAAGAACGTTTAGCAGCATCAGTTTTCTTTACCAAGCAATATAAACACTTCTTGTATGGTAGAGAATGTAAACTGTGCATTGAGCATGCTTCTCTAAAATAGCTTAACGAAAAGAAAAGTCCAGAAGGCCAGGTATCATGATGGCAAGAAGTTTTACAAAGTTATCAAATTACTGTTGAGCACCGTCTTGGGCGCCAACATAGCAATGCAGATGCTCTAACGCCTGTAGCCATCAGCCGCCTAGAGGTGCAGTCCTCTCAGCAATTTCCAATCTTGGATGCAGCTAGGTGGACAGAAAATTCCCTACGCAATGTGCAAGCATCTGATGGCGTTCTGAGCATCGTCCTTGCCTGGCCTCTTGCTGGCTACAGGCTCATCAAAGAAGAGGTATCACATCAGCCTTCTGAGGTGAAGTATTTCTATCAGAGATACGATCAGTAAAGTCTGGACAACGATCTTCTTTATTATGGCATGCGCTTGGTAATAACCGAAACTTTTAAAGGCTTAGTCCTACAGCAACTGCACACTAATGCATGGTATCTGGCAGTAGAGCGTACTAAGAAACACATTAAAACACAGTTCCATTGGCCTGGAATATACATCTCTGTAACTGCCTGGGTGGCATGGTGAAAACCTTGTCAAAAGGGCAAAAACAGGTTTTCTTTCAGCTTGGCGCCCATACTAAAATCTACAGCGATCAAGGACGCTATGTTCGGTAGAGAGCTGCCACTACCCATAGACGTGGTGATGCCAAGACTATCCCACGAGTTAAACAGCCCATCATTATACGTAGAATTACTGCGTACCCGTCTAGCAGAAGAATGTCAGAGCATCGTGGACGAATTACAAGTCGTACACAGGCTCCAAGAGTCGTGGCATGATAGCCAGGTTCACAGTGGACCTTACCAATCTGGTGACAAGGTGTGGGTGCAAGACCACAAATGTACCAACGGCCTGGCTCCAAACCACCAGTACAGGGGTTATGGTGCATTACGTGGTGTCTGACTGAGGTCACATATACTCTGACGGATCTAGCAGGTACTGCGCACGTTCTCCACTTTGACAAACTAAAACTGTGTCATTGAGAACGGGAAGAATCCAATGACATAGATGATTCCATGCACAGTATAGCCAAACCAGACTGATGCAACCGCTCTAGCCACTACACCACCTATCAACCCTGATAACCACACCGCATCTGGTAATAGCGTGCCAGTAATGGGTATGACACCAGCTAGCACCAGTAACTGTCTGGCTAGCGAACTAAGTGCCAACACTGCAATATGTAATGAAGTTGCTGAAACTACAAGCCCTGGCCAGAATAATACACCATCCAGAACTAAGACAAATGAAACTCCTATTTTATGACATAACCCATGTCGTCTAAGAGTATCGCCAGCCTGTTACGCTCACTTCCTTAACTGGATTGAGCTGATATCATTATTATTATTATTATTATTATTATTATTATTATTATTATTATTATTATAATTATTATTATTATTATTATTATTATTATTATTATTAGTATTATTATTATGGGCTGGCATACTAAACGCCATTAACATTAACTAAAATCAGGTAATGTTCCGCCATCAGAAACAAAGAGAGAAATTATACTGATGATGACGGAGTGAAAAGCACTCTACAACATAGACGTCCCACGAAGAGTACACGTAACTGTCAAGATTGCTAAAACAAAGCACTATCAAAATAAGGATAGTATGCTTTACAAAGCAGTCAAGCTAGAAATTTAAATATCTACGTCCTTCAAAATAAATATAAGTGGTGATTAGTTAGGCAAACCGTAGTACAGGCCAGGAAAACATGGAACTATGTTTTACGAACAGATACACCAGGCTATGTCACTACATACTAGGCTTAGTATTTAAGCAGCTACAGCAGCTAAAATTGGCACTTGCTCGTAGAACATCTTGGCGTTATCAACACTCAAACTGTCGTCTTGTTGTCTCTTCTAACAAGGCCAAGTTTGAAAAATTCAAAGTCTAGAATGCTGAGTAAAACTGAACAAATCTGTAGTTTTAAGTATCCGTCGCTACACTGTCAGAAATGAGTAACCACAAATGCCGCTATTGCCAGCACATCTTCAGCCAGGCATTTGATATGCACAGGTTCATCCGGCACCTCCACCCTGATGCTCGCTGGGAGTGGGTTTTGTGTCGGGTACATCACCGCCAATTTGACATAGCTGAACATTACCTTAGATGCTCACACCAGGCGTCAGTCGAGCTGGAGGGGCCACTGGAAACCTTCAGGCAGGTGGACGTGAGACCGGCATCAAGTTCGACGTGGACGCCTGTCTTTAGAGGAGGAAGGTGGCTGTGTGGCTAACCATGACACATAAACGACAGTAGTAATAACATCGTCCTGTTGCACGATCCTTGCCCTCCCACTCCACTCCTGTATCGAGTACCGTGCATGCATGCTTTTGATGTCTGCGCTAAGTTCACGAAACTTCATAAATGTTAATGAGCTGGGGTCAGTCAACTTCCACCAATGAAATTGCTCGATAACAAATGAAGAACTACACAAATGTACAGTGCGCGTAAGCCAAACTAGGGTTTTTTGTTACCGAAACCCAGTCTACACGTATTCTGTTCCTCGGATAACTCGTTTAGAGCAAAAGGATTGAAAACTTGTGCAAATATCTCCTTCATTTCAACAGCATCGAAATCATTTTTGCTGTTGTGATTGTAAATTATAGGTCATCACCTATCGAGTGAAGTAAACTGAAACGTGATTGGTGAACAGCAGCCCACAGTTGTACCAAGGCTTCACATAGCAAGAGATCCAAAGACTGCAAGTATGGCCACAAACAAGTAGCTATATGAGTGGCCGTATGTTAGTACGATATAGTAGCGAGGACGAGGACAAAGATCCGTCTTTTGATCTTCGTCCTGCGTCCACGCGTCATGCTCCTCCTCCCCTGCCACTATTAAAACATGTTCGTAAGGCAAGTGAGGACGTCAGCACAAGGTCATCACAACAAGCCGTCCATACTCTGGACTTTGTTATGGCTGCTGCCGTCCCGTTTTGAAGAGGCACCCCCGACCTCTTCAGGCTCCGAGGGATCGCCTGGAGCGCTACTACAGCTCCAGACGTGGGGAAGCTGGGTTAAGAGTTCCGCTGCATGCCAGGTTCCCTCCCTTGGCACCACACCGACACCGTTACCATTCATTGGTGAGTCGGGAACCGAATCCTCCCCTGCCCTCTGGTACGTCTGTGGAATCCTTGCGACCATCTTCGTCTGTGCCAGCACCTAGCTGTGCACCAGTGGTGACTGATATGGCGTCACCACCATCACCTCCAAAGACCGTCATCACCTACACCAATATCTGTGTGTGGGCATGGGTTCGATGAGGGACCCTCTGTAGGTGCCGGATATGCTCATAATCGGCATCCAACCCCATCATTTCACTGTCCGTTTACAGGTGTAATGATGGGAAGGGCATGTGTTGGGTAATAACAAAGAACTCAATGAGGCCCGTACAGAGTCTTCATACTCTTGTACGGGTTCTCTAAGCATTCTGATACCCCGAATAACAAGTATGGGCGTGCGCACGACACACCACAACACCAACGCTCGCAGTCTCAAGGCAAGAGAATCCCTGTACCCAAGAATAGGAAATGTATGCATCAAATATGATCGTGACATACCTCATGTGTCAAATGTGAAGAGACAGGTCGAGGGGCAGGCCAAGCAGAAGCAGCAGCTCCGGGAGCTGATGGCGTAACTACAGGGGCACCACGCCACCCTGAGCGAGGTTGATTTCAGCAATGGCCCGCTTCCCGACACCTCGATGCCACCCTCTGCTACTGACGAGAGTGGGCCCCCGCAGTCCTCGTCGTGGCAGTCTGACCATGTTGTCACCCCAATAGCTATGCCACTGTCTAACACCTCACAAGACACTTGCATTTAATAACAGTCGCAATAAGGCATTACGATAGGATAGGCATCCGGCGAAATATGTGTGGTGATATTAGATGTTGCCCTGATAACGCAATTTACCAGATACCGGGCCGATACTTGACCGATACTGAAAGCTGATCAGTATCGTTACGTTATCCGCCCGGCATCAGCCCAGTAAGCTGCGTTATCTGCGTGGCTACTGATTTCTCTTATAGGAGTTACTAAGTAACAAAGCAAAACGTTATTTTCTAAAACATAGAAGCAACGATTATTGTAATACACGAAATGTTATTATTCTCTAAAAACAGTAAGAATGAATTGTAAATCTAGATACGGACGCATTGTGTCGTTGCCCAGTCCAATCATGCACTATGTACAGTAGGTCAGGACTTTAGCTGGTACCCGACTCCAATTGCTCATAATCATAATAGTGGCGCATATCCTGAGCCAGAGGGGATGCGTGGAACTGGACTAACACCGTACTTGATTGGACTAATCGTTGTCATGCTCATAAGTATTATCTGACTCTATCCTATGCAGATTTTGATATGACGGTAGTCAGATTCAGAGCACTCAGACTAGCTCGTAAGCTGCCTGTTTGCAACCTTTCCAGGTTAGACAATATGTAGTTAACCTTTTAATCCTCGAATGTTTTCAAGAGAATTTCAATTTTCTCATAGTAAATGTTGATTTGCAAACCAAGAGAAGACTATTTTTTAAATGTTACCACTGGAATAATTGTCCCGGTTATCGACCCAGTCATTCGAGTGTTAAATTTTCAAAATTGTCTTTTCTTGTTCTGAAAATGGACATTTCTCAAGACCAGCGCAGAAGGCATTTTTGGCCGGGTTGAGTGTTAAAACGTTAAACCTTGCTTATCGTGCTTCTAATTATTTAATTAACTAATGTGTAACCCTTTCATGACAAAGCCGAGCAGAACAACGGGCTCTGCAATGGTCTTGCGGAATATCCATATGAAGGCCAAAAGAAGACTATTTTTTGAAAATTTGAACCACTGGAATGACTGGCTCTATAGCTGAGTCAATCGTACCTGTGTTAAAATTTCAAATTCCTGCAAATTGGCATTCAATAAGGGAATATTTTGATTTTCTTGACCAAATTCTGTCATTAAACTGTTAAGAAACCAATAACCATTGTTGTTGCAGGGTGCTATACGAGGAATTCTGTCTGGCAAGGTCCGAGGAGCAAAACCCTATTGGACTCAGATGAGGCGGAGCGGGAACAATGCAAATCCATTCCAGTGGGCAGACGGCACATTTCCTAACTTCAACATAACGTATGTGTATTTTGAATTTAATGTAGGGATCAGTCAAGTATTTGACGTCATGATCAATTGATCTTACCAGTTTTAGCTATGCCCCGCCGATCACTAACTAAGCTTCACCCATACCTCGCTCATGTTGGTATCGATCGATTCCTGAACTCCCCGACTACCAATTTCCAGAAAACTATACAGGTAAGCTGTTGAATATTTTGAAACTAATTTCACTGGGTGCTGTTGTTGCCTATAGCAGCAACAGCGCCCAGTCAAATCAGTTTCAAAATATTCAACATCATATTTATTAAATGATAAAGACACACACTTCGTACAATGTGCCGGACTATTAAGCGTTAAAGATGGACTAAATCGAGCAATTCATGCCATAATCAGTCATGACGTCATCATACGCGCCACTTAGTTGATTATGACGTCATATAGCGTCAGAAGATGGATGGATAGATTGGAACCATTGCGTTAGCAGTTGGTCAATGCCACAATCATAATGGCGTAGATATATCTCCTTCATGAAAATCGAAGTCTGTTACTAGTGCATGAATTACATGCAACTGACGGATGTATGGCCAGATGGACACAAAAACAATACCAACTTTCCCTTATGGGGCGAGGCTAATTAAATAAACCAGTGACTGTTTTAATTACTAACCTACACTAGTATCGGCAGTTGATAGACGCGTATTTTGATTGGCTCTCACAGGTCAATGTAATTTCGATTGGGCGGGTCTTAATTGCCCATGGAATGTAAAAATGTGTGTGTGCTGGTGGGTATTCTTGTACAAACACACTCATAAGTACACGCCCCTTTTTACACTCCATATATAGGCAATTAAGCCCCAACCCCTCGAATCCACGTGAGCTATGAGAGCCAATCAAAAGGCGTGTCCATCTCCCAACATCCACACACACACACACCTCCACCCACACCCACCTCTGGTGTCAGTAATGATCAATTTATATGAAAGTCAATTTTATTTTATTTTTTTGTTTTTGACATTTTTTTAATGGACACAATGGTCTGATACTATTTTTTTCTAAGATATTATAAAATACTCTCTAAAACCGTAAGAAAAGCACTTGTAATTATTGATTTTTATATGTCTGATTTTTTTGATTTTTTTAAAAATAGGCACAGTTGTCTAATACTATTTTTCTAAGATATTATAACATTATTCTCTAAAAATACTTATTTTCGTTGTTTCCTCTTCCTTTTCTTTCGAATCATGTAAAGCATTTATATATCCAGAATGTAAATCTCTTGCTACACTTATACAGAACACTACCAATAGTAGAATAAATATAAAAGCCTGTGAGCTGGAGAAACAGAGTTCAGTATTTATATCAACCCCCACCTGTCAATCAAAACAACCTTTTATCAATTACCCCTGTAGCAAAGGATGCACAAGCTGAGTGGCTGTGGGATGGATGCGCAATTATCGATTATGTCTGTAGTGATGGATGCCCATAAATTATAGCCATACCTGTCAATCAAATTATTGATTACCCCTGTAGCGATGGACGCAGAATTATTGATCAGGCCTGTGACGATTGATGATCATAAATTATTGATTACCCCTGTAGCGATAGACACACAATCTGATTGGCTGAGCGATGGACTCAGAATTATCGATTAGACCTGTAGCGATGGACATGTATATATTATTGATTACCACTGTAGGGATGGATGCGCAATCTGATTGACTGAGTGATGGACGCAGAATTATCGATTAAGCTTGTAGTGATGGACAGGCATAAATTATCAATTAGCATGTAGCGATTATCCCATGCAATTATCGGTTAGCATGTAGCGATTATCCCTTGCAATTATCGATTAGCATGTAGCGATTATCCCATGCATTTATCGATTAGCATGTAGTGATTATCCCATGCAATTATCGATTAGCATGTAGTGATTATCCCATTCAATTATCGATTAGCATGTAGTGATTATCCCATGCAATTATTGATTAGCATTTAGCGATTATCCATGCAATTATCGATTAGCCTGTAGCGATTATCCCATGCAATTATCGACTAGCATGTAGCGATTATCCCATGCAATTATAGATTAGTATGTAGCGATTATCCCATACAATTATCGATTAGCATGTAGTGATTATCCCATGCAATTATGGATTAGCATGTAGCAATTATCCCATGCAATTATCGATTAGCATGTAGTGCGTATTCCATGCAATTATCGATTAGCATGTAATGATTATCCCATGCAATTATTGATTAGCCTGTAGGGATTATGCCATGCAATTATCGATTAGCACGTAGTGATTATCCATGCAATTATCGATTAGCCTGTAGCGATTATCCCATGCAATTATCGATTAGCATGTAGTGATTACCCCATGCAATTATAGATTAGTATGTAGCGATTATTCCATGAAATTATGGATTAGCATGTAGCGATTATCACATGCAATTATGGATTACCATGTAGCGATTATCCCATGCAATTATGGATTACCATGTAGCGATTATCACATGCAATTATGGATTACCATGTAGCGATTATCCCATGTCACATGTGAGGTAGAGGTATGTGATCAAGTCCATTCTTCTTCTTTTTCAAGCTATACACTATACAAATTTCATTTGGTAGCGTCTTTGAATACGGTCAGAGGTCTTCGGGTGTTCTGTTTTAAATCTATAAGTAAAAAATGAATGCGGATCGCTTATCGCATCTTTATATCTTGTAAGTAGTGCCCATTACCTGAGAACATCTGCTTAGTGAGGGTACTGATAAGCGAGGCATTACGAGGATTCTTAAAAAGTATAAAATAACGACATTTGATAGAGATATCTCGGTCTTCCATCACTTTATGGAACAAGGTTTGAACATTATGTATCACACTGCGGTTTTCATGATGAGGCCGTTTTGTAAAAAGCTTTGTAATTCGGTCATCAACACTATCCATTAAGTCATCAATTACAATATGTGCAGGAGTGTTTCCATCAAGATCAATGGTTGTTCAATTGCAAATTCTCCAAAGACGTGCTATTCAGACACTTTCGTGACAAACTCTTCCACATTTGTAACGGACGTAATTTTCGATTGTGACGAACAAGTGACGTATTTTAGATTTAAGCTATTCAACCGAATGTTTATTAAATTGAAAATTCACAAAAGACATACAATTCATACACTTTGATGTTTCATGACGGACTTTTAGACTTTGGTGGCGGACTATGTTATGCCATTTTAAATTGACATCTGATTGCATGTGACATATTTGATTGTCACATTGGATACTTGAGTGACAGATGAGATCCAACCATAGTCCCCAAGTATTGTGCGTGAACGCCATGTATACTCGTTAGTAGGAAGGCATAACCTAACCCAAATAACTACGAGAGTAGACGCCTAAACTCACCCATGTTGGTCCCAAAAGACATATGATCACTCCACCCTGGTCACTGTTATACGCACTAATCCGTCTCATGCTATTTATATTTTTCTGTTATTTTGTGCTATTTTAAACATTTTAGAAAGACGGCAATTGAACCAGATTTTGTGAACAGTGATGAGAATTGCATCGCACTGAACAGTGCTGGTGGATTAGAAGACAAAAATTGTGATGAACCCTATGGGTACATCTGTTCTCGAGCAGATCGAACAGGTTAGGAAATTTTCCGGGATCTTGAAAGGAACACAGTATATGGATACATCTGATCTGCCACTCGATTACGTCATATATATGTAAGCTGACGACACAATCAAAATGCATAATGAATTACGTATCTACCACTCCCATGAACTTTTAAAAAACGATCAAGTGTACAAATTGTATGTCTTTGATCGATTTACTATTTAATCAAGATTCTGTTGAACATTTTGAAACCAATTTGTCAAGTCAAAATAGTTTCAAAATAATCAACAACGTACCTATGTAGTTACTGTAGTGCGCCTCCCCCCCCCACCCCAGACACCCTACCCCCACCACACACCCACACACACACGCACGCACGCACGCACGCACGCACGCACGCACGCACGCACGCACGCACGCACACACACACATACACACACACACACATACACACACACACATCCACCACCCTCACCCACACACACACCACCCACAACCCCATCACACACACACGCACGCACGCACGCACGCACGCACGCACGCACGCACGCACGCACGCACGCACGCACACACACACACACACGTCACACCATGCGTATCATCCCCACGTGCATCACACTTCAGCCTCACGGCATGGGCGCTCTGCCGCTCGGCGGTCTATGGATCTCGCAAGGAGGTGATGGATTTTGGTCAGCTGCAAACCAATATTGTCGACTGCGTAGCGAGTCGACGGAACGACTTCCTTCTCGTGGGCCAGGGTGCGCATTCATGCCTAGCGTGTGCATGGCAATGATGCCGTCCGAGGCTCTGCTCCGGACGCCCTCTCATTGGATGGACCACAGGTAATCAATGGGGTGGAGGAAGGCGAACGAGTCCAACGAATTGGAGTAGAGATCCATCCTGTCGAGAAATGAGGAACGTGAACACAATTTAAACAGTATAACAATGAATGTGGAAGTTGGCCACTATCTTTTATTTGTCTATAGGATAAATACAATCATTCAGTGAGAATCAACGATAGTAAACAATGAAATAGTAATTGCACGTTAGAGGGCTGTGCAAGTGTTTTACCAGGCAAGTGTTATGGACAGTTACCTAGATATATAGATACCATAATAGGAAATTCACCCTAATTGTTTTATGTAGTCTATAAAGGTCCGGTAATTGACCAGAATAGGTCCTTTATTAGGGATCTTAAATAATATTTAACATGTAGCCTATGCTTTGATTTCATTGACTAAGTTTGGGAGTTTGCAGATATCCATAACGATTTGAATTCAATCCTAATAGAACAAGAAGGCTTCCGCTAATAATGACTAGTATACCTGAGCAAGGGATCTTCCCCAAAAAATACTTGAGCAACGGAATGATACATAACATCTAATAATCCAGATACGTGATTGACGCGACTCCTTCGATTTGTGCAGAGTCTACTTTGAAACAGAATTTCCAACAGTTTCATTGGTACAAATGCATTTCAACAGTTTGTTAGAAATGTGACAGATATGACGTGCACGTGGCACAGGGAGATGAAAACATGTGATGATTGTGCCCGCATAACACGCTATCACTTCCTACAGATACAGACGGTCAGGACAAGCGTCAGGTCATATTACAAGTAGCAAGATTGAGAGAAGGAATTGAGAACAGCAGCCAACGAGTTACTATAATATACAATAATACACTAATTAATCTCTTTGCATGACAACATCTCATATAAGCTAAATAGGCGGACTCAAACCCTGTTTGTTTGGAATGCTCGCATACTAAAACACTCGGTCACCATGGCAAGGGAAGAGTGTCGCTCACGTGGAGTGAGGGAATTAATTAAGTTTCTGAAATTTAATTGTTACAGAGAAGATAGAAACATTTCTATCATTCACATTTGGTGCCTTTCTGGTGTGGCAATCTGGTCTGTAGAACAAGACCAAATTTTTTAGGAATCTAAGGGATATCTATACAGTGGCGAGGGCTTAAGAAATGACTCCTCGCAACGAAAGGCACCATTCTAATTCCTCACTAATGCAAAGCGCTACATCAGTGGCGAGAAGAGGAGGGAAATATGTACAGAGGCGAAATAGCTGAAATACGAATGTAAACAATTGTGAAACAGTTACCATCATTAAAATGCTCTGAAAAATACTATTCACCTGAAATTATAACGTTTGTAAAATGGTATTAACCTTCCTAGTAGTGCATGGTGAGTTACTTAAAACATTCCTGACTAATAATGCTTAGTTAGCTGAAAGCGTATAAAAATCCCCTAATTACATAATACTTTTACTTAATTATTGAAGGTGACATATTTATCACACTATTAAATATGCCAAGATATTGACAAAATGTTTTGTTTCTCATTTTCCTTTGCTGGAGGTGATTACAGCCATAACTTTTACTATGCAATCATATTTTGACTTAATACAAGTCATCACCACATCATGTTTATCTGGACAGACAAGATGTAAGTCGGTATTAATCACTAGGTTGTGTCATTCTAGTCATCTGATGAGCTGTATCGTGATACATACTGTATCGGGATGTACCTGGCAATACACTCCCCCTACTAATTGACAGGGTCGACGAAAGAATTTGAAGGGTTCTTCAAGTCTCAAAATCGATGGAGAAGATCTCAGTATTTCCCGGATCTGGTTATGAAAATGAACATCCGCAGCATGACTGGATGTTGATGTAGTACAGTACAAGCATACAAGAAGACTTCTCTATTTGCGGAAGTCCAATTTCTCCACTGACGGAAGCAGGCACAATTCACCATGACTAGTGTTCCGACGGCGATTGCAGAAACAGGTGTCTGTGTCGAAGGTCCGCTAATTAACCCCTCTTGTGTCTACGTAACCCTTTAACGGCCAAGATGATAAAAAACAACTATGCAGTGGTCTTGAGACGAGGCCTAGAGAAGAGTATTTTTGAAAATTTACCACTATTGCCGAGCCTGTCATTCCAGTGGTAAATTTTCAGAAATACTCTTCTATATCCCTGCACCATCGGAATATGAATTTGATACCTCGAATCTTTTGATCGAGTATTTAACAAAAAGAAGGTAAGAAGCTTGCCAGTACATGTCTCTGCGTCTGTGTGTATGGAACTGCATCTCACAAAGTAAACCACTTATCTGCTCTGGCTTTACTTGTAACACGACGAAGGAACATGCAGTGCAAGAGGATGTCCACAGAATGGCCATGATCTGGAAAACAGAACTCGGATCCGGATCGGATCAAATTCTGTATCTGTGCAAGCTGCTAAAACCGGTTTGGATCATATTTAGCACAGGAAAGTGGGTGACCATGGACTCGGATTCCACAGCTTTGTGCGTGATTCGCCAAAATCTGGAAATTCCGAAAAAAAGCCACAGAATATTCGAAACTGTTTAAATGTGACAAAAACGGGAGGGATTATTATTATTATTATTATTATTATTATTATTATTATTAATTTTTTATAGTTTCATTAACTCCACTGAAAAACCTTGGCTGTGATGATGGATGGTATAGAGGTGGTAGGAAGTGTTATTTCTTTAGCAAAGGAAATGGTGGCAACTGGACGACAAGTAGAAATACATGCCTAGCACTCAAAGCAGATCTGCTTAAGTTCGAGACGAAAATTGAACAGGTAAGATGCAGAAGGATCCATAAAGTATGGCGGATTAGCACACTATACCACAACACTTACCTTGGTTTTCTTACCCGTGTCGCTAGACGCAAATGTTAATGCGAGCATGAAGGAGCTGTTGTTGTTGTTGTTGTTGTTGTTGTTGTTGTTGTTGTTGCTCTTCTTATTCTGATTCTTCTTTTAAGACATTTATGAATAATGTTGGTTCTATTGGAGGGATCTTCTCCTGATTTGTGTGGAAGCTTGCCCATGGGGATATAATGTATATTTTGGCTGCATGTTTTTAATAACTCCGGTTCGTATGGAGGGAACTACTCCCAACCTCGACGGAAGGTTGCCTGTATGGTCCGGGAGATGTGTGCCAATTTTGTGATCAAAAGCTAAATCACAACAGCCTTCAGAAACTTTGTTGTCAAACAAGATACTTTTGATCTCACAACAGTATGTATGTATGATTACTGTATTCTGCGGCTGTAGTAGTAGAAACATCCTACAGCTGCAATCAGTCCTTCTTCACTTTTTTCCACTGTGTCTTGTCCTCAGCCGAAATCCTTAGCTTCGTCAGGTCCATTCTTGACTTGAGTATGCCGAGTCCTGCTTTCTTGAGGTCACCTCGTAGCACGCTTAGCAGATTTATGCAATGACGTCCTCTCCTGGCTTTGTATTTGCTGGCTCCGAGTATGGCGAATTACAAGGCTCTCTGTGCTGGTGTCTCTTCTGGCACCCTTAGCACATGGCCAAACATGGACCATCTTTGCTGGGCAACTTTTACAGACAGCGGCGACGTATTACACATCTTGTATAGTGCATCGCTGGAAATTATGCTGTCTGGCCATCGGTGTCCAGTGATGGTGCATAGGTGTTTGCGGTGGCAGGAATCGAGTTTGTCTAGAGCTGCCTTTGGAGCTGCCCAGCTGGTACAGTTATACAGCATCACGGATATGCAGGTTGCATTGTATAAACGTAGCCTCGTTATCAAGGGCATCTTTGATCTACGAATCCATAGCTTCCAGAAGGACTGGAAAGCTATGTTCCCCATGACGCAGCGTACATAAATGGCAGCAGTACAAGGTAGGGGGTGAAAAGCATCGGAGATAGACCATCTCCCTGTGGGGAGCCGATTGATGTCTCAAACTCTACAGACTTCAGTGACTTGACTCGTACTCTCAACTTGGTGTCTACAAGCAGTAGTCTCATTAGTCGTAGCTCATCTTCATTGCAACTAGCCTGGCGTAGGACACCTAGGATCTTTGAGCGTTTAATTGTGTTGAAGGCTCGTGACATGTCAATTCCCATTTTGTGGACGTCCCAGTGTTTGGACATGACTACCGACACAAGCATGCATTGAGTCCATACAATGTCTGCGCAGCTGCGTCTACGTTTGGAGCCACTTTGACATGATCCGGTGAAGTAATCTATCTTGTCTCGGATGTGGCATAGAGTAACATTGGATAGAACTTTCCGTATGCTGTTGAGGAGTACAATGGGCCGCAGATTGGCTGGTGGCCCAGGTGTTTTTTTCTTGCGCTTGGGTAATGCGATAAGGGTGCCTTGGCCGACAACGTCGATGGGAAGGTGGTGCATAAAAGCTGAATTGATTAGGTGCGTGATCGGTTTTGAGATAATGTCACTTGCATATTTGAATAGTTCGTTGCTCATGCCATCAGGTCCAGATGCACGTCCATTTTTCAGGGCTTTAAGTGCCTTCTCAACTTCTGCTGTTTTAATTGTTGTTATTAATGGTCTGGGGTCTCCTGAGAACGGGTGCAAGGGCTCATCATTGTTGTCAGTGAACTGTTCCTTGAACCATTCTTGTATCGCTTCGGCTTTTACCTGGTCAGTCCCGATAAAGTGTCCTTCAGAGTTGTGTACAGTGAGTGGTGGTGTGTAGTCAGTAACTCCCAGGGCTCGGGCTGCCTGAAACATTTTGTGACAATCATCCATGGCAGTGATTTCATCTGCTAGGGAGTCTGCCTGTTGAATAGCAAGATCTTTTAAGCATTCGCTAATGTGGCACAGAATAATACTGCGCTCCTGGCATAGTTTGGTTCGCTCTTCACTTTGGCCACATTGATAGATGTGCAGCCGTAATGCTTTCTGCTCTGCTGACAGTTTTACTACTAGATGGTTGTCAGTATACCTAGTTTGGTTGTTTTTAACCTATGGTACTGGTAGTGGATGATTCCATAGATTTCAATATTTTGGTTAGGGCTTCGTTTGGATCGGAGCTGACATCGATGTTAGCTATCTGCTCCCATAGGGCTTTTTTGTATGACATTTGAGTGTCAGTGTCGCTGATGAGATTGGGTAGGTTGTAGGTGACTCTACCCTCTTGCCTGGTATGGTGTTCATATATTAGGTAGAGATCGTTCATCTGAAGGCGTGTAATGACTAGCTTATGGTCAGAATTGAGGTCTGTGCCTCCATACGAACGAGTGTTCCTGAGTAAGGGCTTTGCTCCTGTCTTGCGTAGTATAAAGTCTATTTGGTTGAAGACAGCTGTTGTAGCCTTAGAACCTTTTGGGGCTTTGCGATGAGTAATGTGTTCATTCCATGTTGTCCGATGAATATGACATCATATGGTTGATGGATAAACTGAAAACCTCCATTGCTGCATTTTATTGTGAGCCTGAAATTATAACCCCTGGCCTGTCTGATGCTATGAAGTTGATTTATCAATATTATGTAGGGGCCAGTGACCATTCATCTCGCCCTATTCTCCCCAAATGTTTGTCCAAAACGTTCCCATTTTACTGGACTATTAGGTATATTTCATAGAATGGTCACTTACAAGTGTCGTAGCACCGTTGAAACTTGCTGAGAATGTGCATACACTGATATTTCTTCCCGCATGTAGGATTACGTGATCGCGATAGCCAGCGAGCAGCTTAACAACAATTACCGAACAGGACTTCAGTCCAGAGAAACAAAAGGTGTCACATGGAAATGGGCTGATGACAGTGCGGCAAATATGAAACTTATGTAAGTGAATTAGTTATACATATATATATATATATATATATATATGACGAAAAATACCATAATGATGATAATGTGCTAATGACAGAGCTAAATCACAGTCGACCACGTGCGTGAAAAGCTGATTGTCTGAGAGAGCTTGATGAGATTATCTCATTTGCATATTAGGGCATGCCCCATCTTCCCACCAAAAGGTCACGAATCCGATTGATAGAGAGACAAAGAAAAGACTCCTACTCTCGACTAATCAGATTCAAGTATCTTTGGTGGGGAAAAAGCATTGCCATATATGGCATAACGGATGGCCTAATATATAAATGAGATGACGTCATCAAGCTCTCAGCCAATCAGATTTGTGCGCACCCAATTGTATATACTACGAGTGACTCTTCTGTTTTGGTCGATACCACAAATATGGCCTACACTAGAATGCGACAAATTCTATGCTATTTTTAGCTGCGGGTAGCCGCTCAATAAATCGCCATGTCGGTCGGTCGGTTGGTCACAAAACCTTATTCTGAACTTATCTAAAAAATATAGGTCCGATTTGGCTCAAATCTTAACACACCCAATGAAGTTGGCGTACAATTGGATTGCCAGATGTTGGTCGGATCCACACCGAATATCTCGGAACCCACGGATTCAATTTCGCTCAGATTTTAACACTGAAAGAATGTGACCATACCCTAGAATTCCATAACTTTTGGCGTGATCCGAAACTATTTGGAAATTTAAAAAAATTTCGGAACCCACAGCTACCGAGATTCTATCCCCTATTCTATTCTATTATTTTATGAGATAATGAAATAAAAGACCTTTCCAGTTTATCCATTAGTCATATGACGTCATGATCAACTACGTGGGGTGTAGGATGACGTCATGTCCAATGACGTCATGAGTGACGTAGATAAGTTCGTCACGAAGACATCAACAGCATTCAGTCAAATTAGTTTCAAAATATTCAACAGCTTACCTGTATAGTTTTCTGGAAATTTATAGTCAGGGAGTTCAGGGATTGATCGACCCCAACACGGTAACAGCGTGGATGGAGCTTAGCTAGAGATGGTCGGGGCATAGCTAAAACTGGATTCCTCCATTGTTTTGAAAAGTGAAAGTGCTATTCACGTTGCGCGTAGATGCTTTCATCCGCCGTTATATTACTAAGGCCGTGTTCTCACCAGACACTTAATCAGGAATGTGGCGTTATTCCTGATTAACTCTCTAGTTAGAACACCGCCTAAGGCCGTGTTCTCACTGTAGGGTTAATCGAGAATAACGCCATTCTTCAGGGTGGCGTTATTACTGATTAAGTCTCTAGTGAGAACACGGCCTTAGATAACTAACTAGGTATTTCGTAGCCTATACATAGCCTCCCGTCCAAGTATGGTGTATCACCTCTGCATTGATATTTCAGGCGAAATTAAATATAAGCACTGCACATATCTTTCTTGGGTACAATTTTAAAACGGAAAGTTGTTTTAACCTCTTATAATGCGTAATATTGGACAGTCGATAATTAAGTAATACGAGTCTATTTACTGGTTCAGTCGGCGGCAATACAATACCAATTCTTCGTCTTTTAATTCGGTTGCTAGATATCCCAAGATGCAATGCGGCGAGGGAACAGTTGTTATATTCATTTTGAATATATACTCATAAATCAGCCTCAAAGACCATCTAAACATAAAGGCGTGGCTTCTTCGGGAATACACCTCCAATGTACAGTCGTATCTCGAGAGATCTCCTTCGATACGAGATAGAGAAAAGTATCTCGTATGTATTGAGTAGCCATTGGCGTAGTGATTTCCACCAGAATATGGTGGTAGAGAGAATCGAAACTTAAAAGGACACGAGCGCTACTCTCTTCATACCAGACAATATTAATTCACGTAAAACGAGATAATATAAAGCATATACTAGTAGTCTGTATGACAAGTAGTTAACAGAAAAATAGTCCCTCTGAAATTTGTCGTAAAATTCAAATCTGTTGCACAAAAAATGAGGTCAGGAATTAGCTGACGTTGCGTGGATGTTGATTTCACACGAACCACGGGATGGATCAAGTCGAGTTTAATGTCTGTATCAAGCTAGTGATGCAGGGGTAAAGATGGTACCAAAATAAATACGATCCACAGTGTTACTTTTACAGTCCGCTACGGAAATAGACTGGGTCCTGACATGTTTAGTCTCTGAAGTGGAGTCTGTGTAACAGTCTAGTCCTTGTGATTACGCAATACGATGGCCGTTAATTACATTAGAGGTGTATTCTCGAAGAAGCCACGCCTCTATTTTTAGATTGGTCAATAACAAGAAATGAATATGGATTTTTTGTTGTATCCTTATAAATATCTTGTAAAAACTTGCGATTTCCAGGGAACATTTGACGGACAAATACACTTATACTGGAACTATCGCGTGGGTTTTGAAAATAATGAGATAATGACAATTAATCGAGATGTCCTTAAGCTGATTTCCTTTAAGGAAGAGATTCTGAACCATATGTATCATACTACAATTCTCATGAGGTTAACGTTTTGCAAAGTTTGTTAACCCGCTCATCAACACTATCCATAAAATCGTCAATGACAGCCAATGTTGGGCGTGGTTTTGTCACGGTCAACGTCAAAACCTTTGTGAAATTCAACTTTTCTCTGTAACGAATTGTATCCATCTTGCCAACCACCAACACACTAGATCACACTCTCGGGAGTTGGTGCGAATAACACATTTCCATTTTGAATTAACTGTTTTACTAACTCTGTTTAACATGATTGAGTATCAATCCAGAGATCACTCTTGAGGACACCACTTGTGAAAAGAACCTGCAGGTGTTTACGTCGACGATAAGCTAAAATTCAAACAACATGTGGAGACGGCAGTCAACAAAGCCAATAATGATGCAGAGATCATTTGTCTGCCTGGAGGCCAACACACTTATATTGCTCTACAAGGGCCTAGTGAGGCCATATCTAGAATACGGAAATATGGTATGGTTCCCCCTGCACAAAAGACACCTGGCTTATCGAGAATGTTCAGCGTCGAGCTACAAAACTGATAGTGGGCCTGAAAGATAGCCCATATGAAGACCACCTGAAGGCACTAAAGCTGCTCAGTTTGATATATCGGGCATCTATAATGTAAATCGTGAGCAGCTGCTGCCACCTGATGATGGACATCGCACGAGAGGTCACAGGTTCAAACTGCTAAAGCAACATTTTAAATCTAACACACAGAAGAGATTCAGGTGACAAGCTACTGGAATGGTCTACCTGAATCAGTTGTCACATCCCCTACGCTCAACCACTTCAAGGGAAGACTCGACAAGTTTTACAAAGATCAGATGTTCAAAAACTACTTTCCCATTGAGCTCGTCCGAACCCACCCACATGAACAACAGTTACACGAGGAATCGATCGAAGATAATATGAAGATCTGCTACAGGCTGTCTAGCCTAATCAGCAGAAAATGACTGTGTAACTATGTAACTAAGTAGGAATTATAATGTTAGCTGGATGATAGAATTGCGTCTAGGTTGGCATCTTCATAAAATGAGAACAAAAACAATAAATTCTGATATATATATATATATATATATATATATATATATATATATATATATATATATATATATATATATATATATATATATATATATTCTTATGCGATGTGGGAGCTAGAAAAAATCTACATACATCAACACACAGATATTTTGAATAATTTTACACTTTACAGCCAGGCTAACAATTTAGGTTGAAGTAGATACCCCGTTTTGTAGGATAACCACCAACACTACTAAGATTGTCCAAATCCACAAGCGTTTCACCATGAATTTTCATAACCATAACATAACGACCACGCCCGATACAGGTACAGCGCAACCAAGCAAATATATAAGAGTTTTCCTTTACAATTTTTCAGACAGAAACTTATGAATATACATACAATTTTTTCAATTAAATTCATAAATTATCTTCTTTAAGCAATAACTCATTTATATTTTTAATTACGTTAAGTCAACCTAAATTAAGATTTCCTAGTTTTTATAGTTTAAAGATTTTTTAACAAAATACAGTAATCATAAGCAACATCAACTGAACACAAATCAAAAGCCAGTACATTGAAATGGCGCCAAAGATATACAGTAAAAATGAGCAGTAAAAATTAGCAGTAAGATGAGCCCGCAAAAATGAGTGGGAAACAATCAATCATGATGACAGCGCACCAAAATCATGGGAAACCCCAATCTATTCTTTTATTTTTACATTAAATCCAGAGGGAATGGAACTGACAATCAGAGACGATGCCTACCGACCCAGCCAATCAGAGACGGCATCCAGTGACCACCAATCAGAAGCGGCCACGTTTGAGAATGGGCCAAGCGAGCACCAGTCAGACACAGCGTCCAATGAACACCAATCAGAAACGCTGTCTAGTGAACAACAATCAGAAGCGAGAATAAAAAATGATTGACAGCTTACCGAAGCGACGCCCAGCGAACACCAACCAGAAGCGAGCACATTTGAAAATGGCACACAGTGAACACAAATCAAAAGCGAGCACGAAAAATGATTAACATCTCAATCTCTGGTATCCACCCAACAAATTAACAACAACCCCACTTGCACAGAGAAACCCGAAGAGTTCACATCGACTATTTCAGTAGTAACTCCAACAACTCACTACTTCTGACTTCTTCACGCCCTCTCTTAGAGTAGGGAGGAGCGATATGTTTAGTGGAGAGGCGAGGTGGGGATGGGGTGGCCTTACTGCCATTATTACCATCATAATAAATCAGTGGATGTTGGTAGGCGCTGCAGTTGATTGGCTAAGAGCGTCCAGATTAGACCCACCCGCCACTCCGTATATTGGCGTGAGCCACGCCCACCGTAATTAGTAAGGGTGCGTGGCTCATGCACATATAAAGAGATATAGGTGGGGGAATCTGGACTCTTTCAGCCAATCAAAAGCGGAAAAGCGGCGCCTACCAGCCCTACCTACGTCCCACAAAACTTATATCCATATCTATGGCGGAGACGCAGACTATTCTCGCATGTACTTCGATAGTGTGTATATGTCTCACAATGTAGGTATCTAATCAGTCACTCAAGTATATAACGTCACAATCAATTATGTCAAGTGTAGGCTGATGTCACAATCATTCTGATGTATTATGTCTGTCATGAAGCATGAAAAGCCGATCAGGTGTACGAGTTGTATGTCGTTGAAGAATTTGCAATTTAGTAAACATTCTTATGACTAATTTTGAAACTAATTTGACAGGGAGCTACACATGCTGCTGTCATAGACAGCAACAGCTACCAGTCAAATTGTTTTCAAAAACATTTAGCATCTTTCTTCTATGGCTACCTTGAAATTGGGATACTGGTAGTTCAGAGATCAAAGTATATAAATTGATTCCAGCCCACGTACAAAGTGGGGCGGGGCTTAGTTAGAAATGGGCGGGGCATAGCTAGAGATGGGTCCCTATATAATGTACCTTTCCAGTTTTTTCATCCATCCTATGACGTCATAATCAACTACGTGACGTGTAGGATAACATCATAATCAATGACGCCATGAATGCCGTAGATAATTTCGTCACCAACGCTTGATTGATGACGGACTACGCGTTGTTGTACGAAATGTCTATGTCTTTACCATTTAGTAAACATACTGTTGTGATATTTTGAAGCTGCCGCAACAGCACCCAGTCAAATTAGTTTGAAAATATTCAACAGCTTACCTGTATAGTTTTCTGGAAATTGAGTCAGGGAGTTCAGGGATCGGTCGATCCAAACACGGGAACAGCGTACGTGGAGCGTACGTGGAGCTTAGCTAGAGATTGGCTGGGCATAGCTCGCGATGGATTCCTATATAACTGAAACATTTTTGTTTTCGTGTACAGTCGTTGGAGTCAGGGCTCAAACGATGTTACTGGACAGGAGGACTGCATGAAGATCTACCTGAGTGGAAGGTGGCATGATAGCAACTGCCACACCAGAAGTAATTTTCTCTGCGAAACACGAGGTGAGGACAGACCAATTTAATGTGTATTTACGAAAATTCCCACCCAAAACACAAGGTCGGAGATGGGGAGAAAATAAAAAATAATGCAAAGCTTCAAGCTCAGAAATTTAAAGCTATTACAATATAAATCCTTTCATCGTGTTAAATGTCAAAATTGGTCAAGAAAATTCACCATTGGAATGGCTGGGTCGTTAAACGAGGCAGCCATCGCAGCGGTAAATTTTCAAATATACTCTTCTCGTGGCCTGCAAACCGATTTTTCTCATGCCAATTGAAAATCCATTTTGATCGACATGGCCATTAAATGGTTAACAAAGCTACAGGGAACAGAAGGATTTAGAGAAAATTCTGAGGAATTCCATGTGATAAAGATTTGGATGCCAAAAATTGTTAGATGGAAAGAATGCTGAATACAAAGACTTAAAATTCCAGCTTTATTTTTTAGATTTGGAAAAATTAAGTTGGGAGGGTTTGTAAAACAAAAGAAAATTTAGTAATTCCTGAGATGCTTCATTCGATTTGTTATAATGAAAAAGATAAATAAATAAAAGATACTGACTCACGCCTTTGCGCGTTGAAGACAACACGCAAAGGCGTGAGTCAGTATCTTTTATTTATTTATCTTTTTCATTATAACAAATCGAATGAAGCATCTCATGAATTACTAAATTTTCTTCTGTTGTACTTAAAGACATACACCCCACCCCATACTGGACTAAGATGTTTATAAAGAAAATGATAAATAAATAAAAGATGCTGACTCACGCCTTTGCGCGTTGACTTGACAATGTACTTAGTGACCCGCCTATCTCTAGCTAAGATCCACCCACGCTTTTTCCATGCTGGGAGCAATTGATCCCTGCACTCTCTGAATCTCAATTTCCAGAAAACTATACTGGTTAGCTGTTGAATATTTTTAAACTAATTTTACTGGCCTATAGCAGGAACAGCGCCCCAGTGGTCAGTTAAATTAGTTTCAAAATATTCAACAGAATGTTTATTAAATAGTAAAGCCATACAATTCATACAACTTGACGGACCATTACGCTTTTATGACGTACTAAATCGCGTCATTTATGATGTAATTGATATTGACGTCAGCCTACACCATCGTACTAACATACGCCCACTCACATAGCTACGCTGCTCGATACGGGAACGTAGTTGGAGGGCAAGGATCGTGCAATAGGACGATGACCTACACATGACGTAGTTGACTATGGCGTCATATAATTAACTGAGAAACTGCATTCCTCAATTATAGATATAGAAACAGACAGATGGTTTTTTGGCAGTAGAAGGGTCCATTTCTAGCTATGTTCCGCCGACTTTGTAGTGTGATGGCATCGATTTATAAACTTTGAACGGTGAATCACCAGAATCCCAAAGTCAAGGGAAGTGTAGTACGGGCGCTCTTCGTAATACGGGATCGAGTTCGGCACTAGCCGAATTGGCCCAGCTACGTCCCTCTAGTACAGACACGTACTCATAGCACGTCTCAATAGGAGCGTGAAAAATAGCGGTGTGTAAACCCGCGCATGCGCGCTGTTCTAGACAGGACACACGCGCTACGTAACGTGCGCGGGGTCTGGCATACTCTTACGTATATATTTGCCCATTTTACCAAATCGTAAACACGGCACCCTTCCGAATATCAGTTCGGGTAAAAGCTGAACCAAGTTTGTTCAAGGGAACTTGCTTGGCCAAATGGTTCAGCGACCATCTTGAATGACCTAGTTTTCGAGAATACGACTTCTCCAAAACCGCTGGACGTGTCAGGACAAAATTCGGGTGATATGATTAGGGACTAAAGGCCATTAGAGTCTATTCCATGGGGATATGTCAAAACAACATGTTACTAATTTCTAACCCATCAATCAATCAAAATTTTGCTTTTTTGGTAGCCATGTGATGTTTTCTGCCAATTTCTGAGAAAATCATAAAAAGACAACTTATTAACCACCGGACCAATTTTAGTAAAACTAAACCTTCTTCACAGAAATTTGATTGGTAAATTTTTCTATCCAGTGGTCATCTAGTTTTGTTCGGTTGTGCCATTGGCCAATAATTGCAGGTGAGCGATACAAGCCTCTTGTTATATATACCATTATAATTATCATATTGTTTTATTGTATTGTACATTCGCCTAAGCTTACACAGCAGATTTTCAATAACGCATAAACGTTAAAAAAATTTAAACAGCAACACATTTTTCACTATCGACGATTCCTGTGTCGAAATAGACGCAGATTTGGCGTAAAGCCTAACATTTTATAAACTCAGATAATCTAGTTAGGATAGGAGCAAATCGAGGCCGCTGCCAGAATATTAAGGTGGTATTGAGTTTATAAACCACATCGGTGCATTACCTTTATTCTATTGTATTGTACTGTAAAGGAGTGTGACGCCAAAACATACGGCCGCCGTTGCAGCCCATCTCCATTGCGCTTACCTCCGTCAACACTAGGCCACACTAGATATTGTACTTCCCTGCTTCAGTTTAGTTGAGTCGACCCTTGGAATCGCTTAGGTTTCTCGGCGACCCCAGCTAAAACGAAGAGCACTCACAACCCCAGTATTGTCAATGATACCTTTAGATTTCGATATTTACTAAAGCCAAAGTAGGAATTCACTGCGACATAATATAGCTGGCCTAAAGCAGATGATATTGGGCTATTTTCTACACTAACCCTAACGCGGGATAAATGCTAGCTTCTTACGGATCAGGTCTAAACAGCTGGATATCTACACACAGACTAACGGCAAAAGAGGCGCATAATGGACTAACGCTCTTGTGACTGGAAGTCCGAGAGGGTCCTCCATGCCTTCTGAGCAAAGGTCACAATAGTCCATCATGCGCTACTTCAGTCTGGTCTTAACTAAATACTGTGCTTTTAACGCTTTTGTGTTGTCCGTGTTATATGTGGTTAGTGTGTTGAACACAGGCTGGGAGTCGCTCTTCAGCTCAGTACCCTGTCACCACATCAGCATTGTGCGCGCTGTTGGCTTACGGAGTTTGCTCTTATAATCTGTTCGGATATGGAGGCTTGAGCGTGCTACCATAAGAAGACACGTTAATTAGTCCAAACACTAGGATAGGCCGCTCAGGCATAGCTCTTTGTGTTCTGGACATAAAGCTTAACAGTTAGTTTAGGACCCTTATGAATGGCCGTTCACTACGCGGCATCCACCAAACTACACTTCGTTTGAATATTCCGCTAGGCCTCTTTCCAAGGAAATTGGCCCGTCATTTCCACATAACCTAGCGTGTGCACACATATAATCATTAATTAAATATTTCACCAATCACTTCTAGGTACTAGGAAGCTAGCCGTTTATCTAGCTTCTTCTCTCTCCGCTACGGCGTGGTGAGAAATTCTTTTGATGGCGGCCCACGCGCGGCATTCCTTTCGCTACCGTTTTTTGGCTGGCTTGAGGCTTATATTTGGTTTATATTAAACCAGCGTACATCCACACAATCGGCCAGCGTAAAGGCCTACCTCTCATAAGAGTTTCTTATATGATATATAATTCTCGGATAGGTTATCTCTGGCGAGATACTCGACTAGCCTAGAGTTATGACACTCATAAACAAATAACCTATCATGTACAGGCACACCGGCCTAACGAATAGCACAGACCACATGGTGGTGTTCGGCGTTGGCTGGAATTGCCTCCTCGGCCCACTGGAACATTATCGTTCCGCCATTCCTGACTTCCTGCAGTCCACTCTCATCGCTAACCCTGAGAACGGCTGCTGTCCAACATCGGGCCGATTCGCCGACTTACGGATCGGATCCTGGAGAGATCGACGGACGACGAGGCGAGTGAGCTACAGAAGTATACATGTACGATATTGAATATTTTAAAACTAATTTGACTGGTTTCAAAATATTCAACAGAATGTTTATTAAATTGTAAATTCACCAAAGACATACAATTCCTACACTAGCCTAGTGGCATAGCTTTCGATTTTTATGATGGGGCTATATGAGTTTATGATGGTGATGTCAGCTAAATAGTGATGTAAATGATTATGACGTCAGATACTTCATTGGCAGATAGGATGCCTCCATTGGCATAGGTTTTGATCAACCAATACCCGGCACAACATGAATGGCACACACAACCCACTTTGGCATATTACATTGTTGTACATTGACGACGACGAGTGTTCTGCAGCTGAAGAAGTGAAGGCTTCCATCAAGACGACGACGACGACGACGACGACGACGACGAGGACGAGTGTTCTGCAGCTGCAGAAGTGAAGGCTTCCATCAGTTTTTCTTCAACCTGCCGTGTCTTGTCCACTGCGAGCATCCTAACCGCATTTAGGTTCTTTATCGTCTTTATTGGTACAATCGTCAAGGAGTGGGGGTGGGTGGGGGGGGGGGGGGTGTGTGGGGACATTGCTATAACTGGGTCCTCTAATGCGGATGTTTTAACTTACCTTAACTCTTTAACACTCGAATTTTTTTTTTTTAATTTCAATTTTCTCAGAAAATGTCCATTTGCAGACCAAGAGAAGGGTATTTTTGAAGATTTACCACTGGAACGATTGGCTCGATTATTCCAGTGGTCAATTTTCAAAAATACTCAAAAATACGGCAAATGGGCATTTCTCGAGACCACTACAAAAGCCGGTTTTTTGCTGATATTAGTGTTAAAAGACTTAAGGACATAATATTTATTCTTGATAGAACATTTGTCGTGCTAGGAATTGTAAACGTGTCAATAACCCATTACTATTAATTGTGTTCAGATACACTTGCTAACGGCTCCTGCCCATCTAATTGGAGGGCATTTGGACAGGGCTGTTATCTTATTGGTCCTGCAAACCGTGCATCGGATGCCAACCTGAACTGGTTTGAAGCGCGTGCATTCTGCCGTCAAGCCGCCGCGCCGCTATCTGGAATACTGGCGTCGGTGACTACTCAGGCGGAGATGGTAAGGAATGCAATACAGCTCAGAAATAACAGTCCGGAAGCCTATGGCATTCCGTAAGATCGTCATGATAAACGTGAAATAACTTTTATTTGATGTTGCTTAATATCCCAATAATTTACCTTTCCAGAGTACCAATCCATCGTATGACCTCGTATGACGTCATAATCAGCTCAGCGCGTGTATGATGATGTCACAATCATTACGTCACAAGGGTTTCCCCTATAGACCGTCATTAAATTTCAAATCGTACGAATCGTTGTATGAATTGTATGTCTTTGTAATTCTTTGCTATTTAATAAACATGCTGTTGAATATTTTGAAACTAATCTGTCTGGGCGCTGTACCTTAGGCAGCAACCGCACCCAGTCAAATTAGTTTTAAAATATTCAACAGCTTACCTGTGTAGTTTTTTGGAATTTGATAGTCAGTGAGTTCAGAAATGGATCGAACCCAACACGAGCGAGGTGTAGGTGGAGCTTAGCTAGAGATGGGCGGGGCATAGCTAAAACCAGAAAGGTCCATTGAAATAAAACCATATCACTTGATTAGAGCATTTTGGATAGCTCTGACTGAGGCTTTTTTGTCCGTCCGCCCGACTGTCCGTTTCAGCCAACGCAATAGATTGTTACACATTTTGTTTGTCTGTTCAAATTGATACCATGGTCAAACTATTTAGATAGGTATCGTATATCGGATCTTAAAGATAAATTTGGTTCGCCCTCACATGCCAGAGTTATGGCCCTTTACAATGTTCTATAGAATAGAGCCAATGAGGAACTATAGAATTTTGTGACACATTTCACCATCTTTCAGAGTTGGTGACTTCTAATTTGGTAGGCGAACACCCTTGGGTGTAAGTTACATTCTCTATAGAATTAACGTTAGTGTGAGCAAGTTTTTGGTCAATATAGGTCAAAGGTTAATTATTCTATTGCTAATGAAATGCTTCGTCAGTGGGTCTTGTCAAATCTTGGCGCATTTGAAAGCGAACCCGGTGAATGTGCTCAGAGATGCATCTAATATCTACACTGTGAAAACAAAGTTGAAAAGGTAGTTGAATAGATGCCACATACCAGAATCGTGGCTCTTATGAATGCATGGGCCAATAGGGAAAGATAATACTTAGGTATCATATTCAAGTTTCATCCTATATAGATATCTTGACATCTTACTGGGTGTGTACGCATGTTTCGGTATAAACACGGCTCATTGAATTTATTTCATATCATATACTGGACCTAATCCCTGCCATATAAACATAGTAGTTTGGAGGTGAGTGTCTGATAGGACATAAATTCAAAAGCCTGTGTTTGAACTATTGACCCTATCTTTGACGATAAACACATTTATTCGTAATTTTCGATTTTCACATGTACCCTGAGCTGCGTGATGCTTGCACACAAGCAGCAATACATTTAGATACAATTGCTCAAGAATTACAGACACATGAGACATAGAAAGCACATTCTATGTTTGTGGATTACTATAGAAACACTGGATATCTCCGGAAAGATGAAAGCGTATGATGAATGAAGTGCTAAAATATCCTCTTAGATTTGTTCGGCAATATATGCCAATGGTCATGCTCATCTTCATGTTTATCCATTCCTTACGGGAATGTCTTTGGGATATACATCTTGCTTCGCTCGATACTCTGTGCAAAAGGTTGTTTGCATATGATAAACAAAGGTATGCCAGGGTCGTTCTATTGTACCTATCTTAGATGAACTTATTGAAAGGTACAGATTCAGAAATATGGCAGGAGTTCTAAAATGGAAATTTTGTTGTCAATAAAAACCAGATTCCATTCAGTGCAATTAGATACGATCGCGCAATGGAACATGTTCCATGAAGGTCATCGGCAGACAGATAGGCATTACACAAAATTCCAGTGCGTGTGAATGCATTGTTCTAATTGTGCCAGAGTTAGCAATACCATGAAGAAGCCCTTGCATTGGCTGAAGCCGTGGGACAATCCTTGCGAACACAGCATCATGATATTTCCTCCACTGTGATTCACCGAAAGGAGAGTAAAATCAACTCACTGAACCACTCCAATGAACTATGAAGATAGTGATTTGAGCAAAATAGTCATCAAAGTAGTCATGAGTAAAAAGATAGAAGAAGCCGTATGCAAACATGACAGAATTGGAGAAGAAAACTACCAGTAATTTCTCCATGATCGAATTAACACAGGAGACACAAATATTTGGGACAGACTGCCAAAATTACCGCTTCCAAATTGGGAGGATGCCCGGAAATCTGTAAAGCTCAAGCTACATGTAGCAACTGGGATTGTGGAACTGAAAGATGACCGCTATTCGTTTGCACGTCTACTTATTGTAGCCTGTAGCCCAAGGTTAACTTGGAGGGTGTTGTGGGCTGGTATGGGATGACTGCCATACCAAGAGCACCTTTCACACAAGCTGCGACATTAAACCCATGTACTAACAAGAGCAAGTTGATCGATATCTTGGGGAAGTTACCTCTGAATGCTGTTGAACATGAAACAACAGAAACCTTGAACACTGAGTAACCTAAAGAGTTATAGATACAATTCCATGCATCGTCTGATCTGCTATCTTCATTCACCAGGGCCGTATTTAGATATGTGGGGCCCTGGGGCAAAGAATGAGCGGGAGGGTCTGGGTGTCCTCCCCCAGTAAATTGTTTACATCTAGGTGCTCTGAAACGGCCAGAGAGTCTACCTTTAGGGTGAATTATGGCGCTTTCTTTCGTTGTAAAATTATTTTATTTTGCAAGTTTTCGTAATTAACATTGTTGCCGAACACCAAACAACCAGATTTTAATGATTTTGGTGAATACCTCTATGATACAGTTGAGAGGAGGGACCAGGGGTTACACTGGAAACATGGCTGATTGGCCACTGATAGCCATGCCTAGTCAAATTCATATATTACTCAATTTGCTTGATACAAAATGTAAACTGACAACAAATTTTTTCAGGGTCGATTTATCTTATAAACCCTAATGGGCCATGACTCATAAGGTTCCATAGTTAAATTAATCTTAAAAATTGTTTGTTTGATTACATTTTACATCAATCAATTTAAATAAACGATAACAAACAACACTGCTTTATATATTGGCAAACAATATAATAATACCATATTATTCAGTGTACATAAACAATGTACATTAATCATGTTCGTGTATATGGCTATGCTTTTTTATTTTGTTGTATCTTGCATACGGACAGTGCATTCTGAAATCTGAACATCAGGTTAGCTTATGAGTCTAAAAAATAAGTGTGTTTGCCTTCTGCGAGTCAAATGTTTGAATTATAATTACATGTTTAAGTTGAAATTCAATTCACCAGCACATCACTTAATATGTATGTCATGTATGCAATTATGCATCATTCAGTAGAGGATGACGCATGTTTCTCTTATCACAAAAGAAAATATACAAGACTCGTGTTATTTATCTATGTTTCTGCATCGTGCTGTATGTATACAGTGTATATTATGGATCATAATGTACTGCATACGGTAGAGACTATCTACTGTATGTGGAACAATACGATTCATAATGTAGAAAGTATAAATATAATAATCTGTACATTACGAATCGCAATGCTCTACATACACAGTATTAGCCTAAATGTAATAAAGATAATGGTATCATTACTAATTTACTATCATCAATAATGGAATTACAACAAGCTCTGTTTTAGACAGTTTATACAATATCCTAATTAGACATGTGGAATTCAATTCTCGTGACATATATGTATATTGACAGTGGTATTTTAAATAAATCTTATAAATGAATTACAAGCAATTATGAACTTTCTTAGCGGCAAATATTTCAATAACTAATTACATCTTTGCAATCCAGCGCACGTCCATACACAGTAGAGAAGTAGCGACAGTGAACTGGTATTATGATTACAGTCAATCCTGTCTATAACCGACACCTGCTTTTGGGGCCACAAAATGGCATTTCTTTCAAGGAACTGCCATGTTATACACACAAAGACATTTTCTATGGTAACTTGGTAAGCTGACTTTAATTAAATGACCACATGTCTTTACTCTTTAGTAATCACGTTTTCATCAAGTGTCCGTTATAGACAGCTTTTACTTCATCTGAATTACAACAAGCTCTGTGTACGAGATTTCTTAGAGGCAAATAGTTCAATCACATCTTTAAAATCCAACTCACGCAGCAAATCATACTCGATGCCCAATAGTGTAAGCCATACAAGACGATCTTGACTCATTGTTGTTCGTAGTCTGTTTTTTATCTGCTTCAACTTGGAAAAAGACCGTTCACCACTGCAATTAGACACCATCAGGACCAAATAGATCCTTAGAGCAATTTCAACATTTGGAAATGCAATCATCAATCTAAGCCCTATATTACAATTAGAATTACGCAAACCTTGTGCCCGGTGGCTTACCGGTAAATAATGTTAATATAGGCCCTATTTTGGTGGGACACTGGGAATCTCTAATCGCCCCATCAAATTATCCTTTTCACGCACAATTTAAAAACGAGCGTGCCAATTTTGGGATCAAAAGCTCAAAGGCCAGGATCACAGTGAGCTGACAAAGAATATAAACTATGCGGATATTGCGCAAATTACGCCACTGGTTGTAGTTAAGCACATGACTAGTAGACACGCTGGTATCGACTGCATTGCCGATATTGAACTGTTAATTTATACCAGCCATAGAATTGGGGCCCCACAAATATGAGAATAGAATTATAATGCATGATTAAGAGTTCTAAACTAATAAAGTTTGCTTTAAATGTCCTATAACTTTCAAAAAATTCATTTTTTTTTCATTTTTAAATTGTGGGGGCCCCTTGCTTGTGGGGGCCCGGGGCTTTGGCCCCGCTTACCCCCCCCCCCCCCCTTAAATACGGCCCTGTACTGCAAGGAGAGCAGCATGGCGAGCAGCCATGACTGAGCATTGCTCTGATTCACAAAATCCACTTGCCTTTCCAGTCATCTCCTTTCATTTCTAACTGTTCGAACTGTTTGGCTTTCTCACAAAGTGCCATATATAGTGCTATAACTGTCTTTCTATCCGGTCCAACGACGTGTATATTTCTGTGCTGTGTCTGCCTTAGAACTCTCAAAAGTGTTTGCCACTCGTGTGTTGGTGCTGCCAATAATGGTGGAGAGCTGACTAATGTTATTACAAGTGATGAGATGACTGAAGAATTATCTGCTAAGCACGGAGGAATATGCTGGTCATTCTCTGTGTTAGATTGAGTAGGGGGATCCACTGCTGAGGGACACTGCTCATCTTGTGACCCAATAACTACTTCTTGAGGCTCTGCTATCAGTAATGAACTGGGTTGATCCGAACTTTTTTGGTCAAGCTGCCTAGCACTTTCTGATAGATCAATCATTTTATATGTACCTTAGTTTAAGTAGAGCCGTCACAACATCTAACATGTTGTCGACAAAGAGATCGAACTAACAGCCAACCCAAGTCCTTCAGTTGATAATCTTCCAATAGCTTTACATCATGCGGGGGGTGGAATTGGTCAAATGTTGGATTAATTGGTGTATCTGGTCACTAGCATTGCAGCAGTTTATGTTCAGTTCTTATGGTCCCTCTCAGAGATCGATCAAGCCATTTCATTATTATGTTTATGTGTACATCTTATATATTTTTCTCTTGTCTTCCTTGGTGCATGGCTGTTGCAGTTGCATGAAGTCTTCTTTCGGTCTGGTGTATCCTCTTTAAAGTCACTATTATCATTAACAAAGAATACAAATGTGTCTTTACCCACAAAAGGATGTATGTGGACACCAACCTCTGCAATTTTTTCTAGAACTGCATTTGCAAGCTGTGTTTCAAGCCTCAGAGCACACCCATAGTCAATAGATAGTCCAAATCAATATAATAGGCCTAGTAGATTTTTACTCCGGGTAACTTGGTGTATTGCAATAGACACGGCACAGATTTTAGCCCATTCATACTTGTGTTGAAAGACAGAGTATGTTTTCCGTGGTTTGTGCTTCAGCTGATGATCATTTTTGCAGGTCTACATAACATTTTGAGACATGGAACCTCTTGGTGGACTTTTGTTGTGCGGCTATGTGTATGAAGCTCTGAGCAAGGTCCTTGGACCTAGGGTCTGAATATCACTTTCTGTATCTTTTGCCCGGGATGCTAGTTCAGATTTATTTCTACATTTTTGTTTCGTAAACTGCACATTGTTAATATTTGTAACTATAGTATCCTTTACGGTTTTGCGATAAGTTGTATTGTTTTCTAAACCACTTGCTTGTTGAATATTCTGATATTCATCTTGTAATTCTGCTACGCCGAGAATAGCTCCCTCTTTAAAAAGTGTTCTTACAAGACTTACAGACTCTACCTTTGCTGCAAATTTGCTCATTCTCTTAACCCGTACCACTCTGATGTCAATATTTTATCTTTTACTGTGTCAATATCACAAAAACTGGTGTACATTTTTAAACAATTTTGGTGGACGATGTTGCTGTCTACGACAGCACCATCTCCCACCAAATTTGTTGAAAATTGAACAACAGTTCATCTATTAATTTAATTTGAAAATTTAAACTTTCACACACCACATGGCTGAATTTTCCAGTTCTAATTTGAATCTTATCAACACAGTTACTAAGGCTTTATTTACCAGCATATATGTTAAGCGGTTCTCCAAGATTTCAATTCGTTTCTTGTTGTACAGACCTGTCCGAGAACGAGTAAACTTAGACTGACTACTACTGCTACTGCTGCTACTACTGCTACTGCTACTGCTACTGCCACTGCTACTGCCACTGCTCCTACTACTACTACTACCACCACCACCACCACCACCACTACTACTACTACTACTACTACTACTACTCTCACTACTGTAGCCTGGACCCATATCTGTTAGTAGGCCACTAGCCAGCATGCAGTCAGAACAACCTGTATGCGCAATAATTATTATGATGTTAATTGTTAATCACATAGACGACTGAAATTTCAAATTTATAATTTTCCGTTCTTTTCGTATTATAGCTGTTGGTCACATTAGAAAGAAATTTTTGTAGTAACTGTTGCGATCTCAGACAGCAACATAATTCTGCAGTATTGTTTCCAAAATGCCTTTCTAGAATTTTTCTAGGAATATCCTATTTTGATCAGAATTAGAAGGGTTAATACGTTTAGCATATTCAATGCCTGTGATGGCTTCTAAGACTGGATTTATCTCTGAATTTCACCAAATTTTGAATAATATCGACTTGAAAATATTTTAAGATAGTATTGTTGATACGTAATAGATTGACCCTAGCTGGAACACGGAAATTAGCACAAGCATGTTTATAAAGTGTTTATTTTAAAATGTAATCATGCTATATGACCCTCATCTTATCCACACTTGGATTTGTGACGTTAGAACAATAATATAATCATAGTAACCATAAACGTTTGAATAAATTAACTAGTTTCTTTTTTCCTGAATATTGACGATGACATTTGATCTCATTTGAGTGGATAAAAGGGGCGTGAAACTGAACCTGAAACTGACAAAATTGTTTTTCTGTTTTATTAGATGTTCTAGAAAATAAAAATATAAGTTGTCTGCTTTTATAATGAGAATCCCACCGGAGATATTTGGCTACGTGGGCTCCTATACTATAGGCTTAGCGTAGCAACTCAATATATTTCCTAAAAATGAAATAAAACGTATTGTTGAATATTTTAAACTTAGTTTGACCCCTCACACCTAACGGATCAACACTCACTCACTTGACAGTAATTTTCGCATCTGTTATCCGCCTTTTACCAATCACTAAACCATGTTAAAGCCGGTTACCAAGATGGCTAGTGCCAGAAGTAATGGGATAGGAATCCAATACACACGCTCCTTCATTGGTCCTACGAAGTCGTGCTGTTTCAAGTGGGCGTGGCTTAGTTAGCCATATATGGAGTGGATAAAAGGGGCGTATTCTGCTGGGCGTCCTCGTACATACACGCCCACTAGAATACGTCCCATTTACCCACACTATACATTCTCAATTCATGAATCCATTTTCTCTGTCAATCATATGACGTCATAATCAGCTAAGTAACGTGTAGGATGATGTCATAATCATTACGTCATGAATGACTCGATTTAGTCTGTCTTTAATGATTAATAGTCCAACATGTTGTACGAATTGTATGTCTTTACCATTTAATAAAAAAATGTCATAGGCAGCAACAGCGCTCAGTAAAATTAGTTTCAAAATATCCAACAGCTTACCTGTATAGTTTCTGGAAATCGATAGTCAGGGAGCTCAGGCATCGATCGATTCCCAACACAAGCAAAGTGTGAGTGGAGCTAGGCTAGAGATGGGCCGGACATAGCCAAAACAGGAATGGTCCATTAAGTCAAGAACATGTCATTCCGTGGCGAAATTTATTAGCAATGAAATTGAAATTATGCAAACAATATATTTTATTTTATTTAGTCATACAAGAACATAATGTTTCGAGGTTTGACTCTTCTCCATTTGTGTTCCATTTTGACATTAAATTGTAGAAATATTTCACCTTCGAAATTTCAAATCGTGTACCTCTGTGGAATGAAATGGTATATGTTTTAACTTTTACTCATTTACATTCATATAAATTGAAGCACCAACGATATAAAAACTCAATTTCAAAACTAAAAGGCAGATTAAGCTAAGTAGCAGGAAATAATTCAATGTTAACGCATAGTTTGTTTAATTGATTAGAGATGCATGGTTTCACATTGTAAAAGTGAACTATGTCAATAATATAATTTTAAGTAGACTTAGTGTACAATTTAGTATTTGTGACTTTAACATTACTCACATGCATAGGAAATGGGGTGGGGTGATGGGGTGGCAAGGAAGACAGATGTTCCCCACCTTTGTATCTGGTGTGGGAACCTTTTGCGTTCTAAACCGGAAGCTCCGTATCCTCCCCAACTCCCCCCACCCCGCCTCAAATGCATGAAATGCTGTCTTAGAACAAAAGGCTTAGCCACACCTCACACATTTGTTACTGTCATGCCTGCTGTAACTTGGGATTTTTTCAACATGTCCGTCATTTGCTGAAAAGGGCTGGATTCTAAAATATCAGAAAAGGGGTATATTTTCATGCCAATGTTACCATCTCTCCAACCCACCCACCTAACCCTACCCGCCCCTACAATCAAAGGCGACGTAAGCAACCCCTCTCCCCTACCCCTCAATACATTAGCTGGCCAACTTATTAGTAATACTGTCTGAAATTTCTTCTCAAACTCTAGTTTTCAAAATCTTCCAAAGAATGACCCCCAGACCCCTTACGTTTCGGAGCACCAACCCCTCCTACACTCTTCCCCAATTGTGACCCAATGCTCTCTTCAGACTTGTGGTTTCCACAAATTTTCACACCCACACCTGCTCCAAAAGGTGTGTGTATGTGTGTGTGTGTGTGCGTGCGTGCGTGCGTGCGTGCGTGCGTGCGTGCGTGCGTGCGTGCGTGCGTGCGTGCGTGCGTGCGTGCGTGCGTGCGTGCGTGCGTGCGTGCGTGCGTGCGTGCGTGCGTGCGTGTGTGCTTGCCTGGTTGTGTGTGCATGGGTGTGCACGCGTGTGTATGCATCTATGTCATATGGGGTGGGTGAGTGGTGGAGGGGTGGTGGACGCCACTGGACCCTGAAGTGATATATTTAGCTTTCCTTACCTCATATATGTGTTTATGGCTGCAATGACGTCACCATTTGTTGCTGACTAAAGACATTTGGTTGTTTTTTATTTAACAATTTTTATTGCTGTTTAACATGTTGCACCTTACACGCCAGAAATGACAAAGTTCTCTATGATATAAGGAATATTCTCTTTAATATTTTAAACCTAATTTGGCAGGGAGCTGTTAGACAGCAAGCGCTCTCAGCCAATTGAGACTGAGACACTGCCATTCCCTGGGGCAAAGGATTGGCAAACAGGGGAACCCGGATGTACGTCATCACCTAATGAGACTATGGAGCGAGGGGGTCAGATTAAAATCCACTAAGTTATTGATTTCCCCAGTTTTTACACTGGAACCAATTTATACTCCTGAGTGGAGAGGGGCATATAACGAAGGAGATTGCCCATGTTTCCAACAATGGCGAGTGCACAGCTCAGGCGTGAGCCATGTTAAGTAGTCCCGCGCGCTAGTATCATAATTTTCATTAGATCTCTTTTTTTAATTAGATCTCTTATTCTATGATTTTAATTTATTTCTTACTTATTCCTTGCTATGTAGATTCCGCCTATCCAAGTCTGGGAGAACCGACATTCTTTTAGATCGTACTGCATTAGCATGTGCGGAGAGCATTAAGATATTGGAGGAATTCGAGCTGTCACTCAAGTATATGACATCATAGCCAATTATGCCACATCGTACGCACATGTAGCTGACGTCACAATCATAATGACATATTATACCTTAGTCATGAAGCTTGAAAAGTCTGTCAAGTATACTAATTCACCTTTCCAGAGTATCCACCCATC
>CM067367.1:26401415-26493915 GCA_034401795.1 Chaetoderma sp. LZ-2023a
ATAAATTCATCGGGTATTAAATTCGTTATCGAAGCGGATTGCACAGCCTTGATGTAGCGACGGCACCCAGTCTAATTAGGTTCAAAATATGCAACATCTTTCCTGTAAAGTTGTTTTGAGATTGAGATACTTGATTGTCAAAAATGCCGAATCGGGCGCATATCTGCCAATTTAGAGACATGCATATTATTATAATGAGCTTTATGACTAGCTGCGCAGCAAAGCTAAAACACACTTTTTTTCGTGGGGAGGGGTGTGTTGGATACCGTGTGGTATTGCCCTCGGGTGAGGGAAATACCAGATCATACATCCCTGATCTTAACCAATCAAATAACAGCATTTGGTAATGCGACATTGCTGAGGAGTAATATAGAGCCATGCCTTCTATATCTGACTCGTACCCGTGCGGTACGTCACCCCGATGATGCCTGTTAGCCGGCTTGCGGAGTGTTAAGGATTATTACCCCCTCAGTAATGTCACATGACCATATGCTGATATTTGATTGGTTAAGATTAGTGATGTATGATCTGGTATTTCCCTCACGTGGGGTGGGGGTGGGGGTGTCAATCTACACGGCTTCCTCTTAATGCTCAGATTAACTATGACATAACAATAGCCACTGACAAAGGTCATGACGTCATAAGTGTTGATGCATTCTGAAAATGACGTCATAAAGTGTTGAAAATTGGCAATATTTCATATGACATCACTACTCGTCATTTGCAACCCTGAAGTGTGTATTTTGCTTTATTACATCATAAGTACGTGCATATGACGTCATCATTTGCTGTTAAACAAAAACATTGTTTTATGTATTTAACAATCGAGCTGAACCCAGAAATACGTCATCAAGATAAAATTCTCTCTCTCTCTCTCTCTCTCTCTCTCTCTCTCTCTTCTCTCTCTCTCTCTCTCTCTCTCTCTCTCTCTCTCTTAATCTCTCGCTGACGTCTGAGGGGTAATAAATTCTTTACACCAGTGTTTTGTGGTGGGGTGGGGGCGGGGGTGTTGGGAAGCGGGGGTACAGGCTGTTACCACGTGCACACAAATATATTTCACTCGCTACGCTCGGGAAATATAAAATAAGTAAGTAAAAACGTGTGCTCGTACACCTATACACACGCCTATACACACACCAAAACAATGGTATAACTAATATTACCGCTCATCTCTGGTGTCCTCAAAGACCGACCTCTAGAGTCGGTGGAACGATCACGTTCCAGCCGGGCGGCGCGACCATTGCCACAGAAGTTGAACATCACAGTATCATCCCGGCTGTCTATGTTACCGGTATGTCGGTTCATTCCATTAATTTAGATAGCGTATTGAAACTGATCCTACGAAAAAGGTTTATAAGCGCTAAACAATCGTACTCGTTCGCTACTAATGTATATAAGTACATAGAAATGAAATGGTGCTGTTTGTTTTGTATCTCGCCAAAGGTACCTAACCGATCTTTAATTGGTATATCCTGCGAGGGAGAGTTCTAGCGCGGCTACTTAGCTGGTTTACTACAAACTACATATGCCTCAGGCCAGCCAGTGATTATTGGTTGCGAGCTGAAAGTGCCTCGCGCGTCCCCTGTCACAGGAAAATGCCTACAATGTCGAAGCGGAGGATGAGATGCGGCAAAAAGAGCAGCTCTCATATTCAAACAATGCTAAAGATGAAAAAATGAATCAACCTGTAGTTATTTGCATGAGGGGTGTACGCTGGTTTACGTGAATATGGTGTTGCTGATTTCCGAAGAATTCAACGCTGCCACATAGATAGACTGAGTCGGTTCGTTCCGACAGGGCGAGCCGCTCTACACCATATGACCCCTGTTAGCAGACGACAATTAAATTAGTTGGTCTACGAACTGAAATAGAGTAGCAAGTCATGAATCCATTTCCTCACTCAATTATATGACGTCCTGATCAAATACGCGACGTGTATACTGACGTAATAATCATGACGTAATGAATGATTCAATTATGCCCGTCTTTAATGCTTAATAGTCTGACACGTTATACGAATTGTATGTTTTTGCTATTTAAGAAACATGTTGTTGACCATTTCGAAACTAATTTAACTGGGAGCTGCAGCAACAGCACTCAATCAAATCAGTTTCAAATATCCAATATCTTACCTGTATAGCTTTCTATAAATTGATAATCAGGAAGTTCCCAACACGAGCGAGGTGTGGGTGGAGATTAGGTAGAGATGGGCGGGGCATAGATAAAACTGGAACAGTTCATTAACAGTTGGCGAGATGAGTCACTATCGATGCGTTATTGTATTGCTTTCAGCATTATTCTGTTTAGGTCACTGTGACAGTATGCTGCTAATCGTTAAAATGTAACATTTGAAATAAATATGTTATTACATGCTTAGTCTCATATTTCGCCAGGTATTCTATATCAGTTTTTTATATTGGTCCTGTGCCATGCACTCAGGCAAATATTGAAACAGATATAAAATACCAGGGGAAATACTTGTGCAAATATGCGATTAAGCATGTAATAACATCTATGTATAGCATAGGTCAACGAGGGCGTAGACAAGTTTTGAATTTGTGAGGGGGGGGGGGGGTGTATGTGATAGTTAAACCTAACCGGTGGGTGGGGTGGGTAAGTGGGTGTGTTCAGATCTACTCCCTTTAATAAAAAAGGCTACCTGATCTTATTCTGGCAGGCTGTTGACAGATATATTAATACTGGTGGGGGGGGGAGGGGGTTGTGTGTGGTGGAAGAGTGAAATGCTGGTGACATGGAAAGAAGCAGTTGCTGGCATTACAGTTAGTTGTGACCTACATTGTCTATGTGTAGACGTGGTGAACAGCCCTCTTCACAGAACTGGTGGACATAGATTACCACTTATCCTCCACCTACGTATTGCCATTTTATCTGGAACTCCAGCCTCGAAGAGCGCACCCCTATACCAGTAGGGTAGTATACTATTTACACTAGTGGAGGGTTAATCATCTTACAGGATTCAGGTAGGGTGTCTTTGAGACACTGTCACTGGCTTCTTGGCTGACAGTTGATATTATTTACAGGACTATTTACACTATCAGAGTGTATTCACAGCTGAGCTCCCGATAAAGGGCATGGCACTCAGGGTGAATTCTTTTACATCCGCCATGGCACAGACACCACACGAGATGGAGCCGACGGTGTTACATCCCCCTACCGAAAAACGTGCCCTGTGAATGACGTATGGAATGTCACAGGTTTTTACACCGTGACCACATCGCTGAACGCGGGATCTTTGGGTTGGAATTCCGAGCATGTACAGCCCAACGGTTTTGCCAACGGACCCAATGTGCTAGTTGTGTGTAAATTTCATGAATTCTGTTGTATAAAATATTTATTCCATGCACAGAAAGCATTCCCACCAGAAGTCGTTTTCGGGTATTCACAAAAGACCGTACATTCTCATGTAAGCACGATCTTTTGAATATCAGTCAGTAGCTGGTCCTTCTTGGATCCTGTCCGGCAGTTATACTGCAACAGCTGTGGCATTGTTCAATGTTCAATCATCCCCACAAAGTGTGGAAGGGTCGATGGGATGACTTCAAAACATCCTCCATGTAAGGTTCCATTATATGTGTATTTATACTTTTCAGCAAATCATGGCTGCTTTGGCAAGCATGATGACCTTGGTGGAAATCCAGGGCGACATATCATTATCCCTTCCCTACGTGTGAGTTTTTAGCTCAGGAATTTCTGCCAAAAGTGTGTCCTTTAATGTGGATGAGTTGACCTTAGTATTCTCTAAGACCAGTTGTTCAAGCTGCTCTATGTACAGGCCGAGTATGTCTCCAAGACAGAACTAGCAGGGCCTTCAACGCGGGTTTTGGTCTCAACTCGGAAAATTCCAGTCTGCAGACTCCCTTGTCTTAGGAACACTTGACATTTTTTTTCGTTCAGGGAGACGCTCTACTTGTTATACAGCAATGTCAAATGAGAAGCAGGGTACCGGTACATCATCTTTCATGTTACAACATATCCTCAACTCAATTTGGCCTAAAGCCTCCAATCGTTTAGATGTCTGGCACATTCATTCTGTCTTTTATTGAGTTGTGTGGTTATGGCTTATGTCTGAATGTCTGAAGTTTGAATACGGGAGTATCCTCATATAAGAAGCATTCATACGATCGACTACCATGGTTGGCTCTTTGCACACCGTTGCATCTTTCATATGTACTACTACAAGCACTGGATACTGTTTTCTTTGCCCATTCTGAACTTGGTCTTGTTGAATTCTAGTTATCTATTCTGATGGTATTTTGCATGGTTCTTTCTCAGACTTTTGTTCTATGTTGTTGCGTTCGTCTAAATTTGTTAGATCCAAAACAATTGTCAGCTGGCTGAAAGAATGGAACATTTGACGCAATCTGATTAGGTGGTGATTGGAAATCTTTGTCTTTCTTGTCGATTTAACATTTGTTTCAGTCAGTTTGCCATTTCGGTGGTAACTCAGGCAAACTGGTAATCGTGTGGGACGATGAACGGTTCATCGACTGATCATCATTTTCCCGCAATAATATGTATATGATAATAAATATAATCATAAGTTTAATAAGAAGTGTATAAGTATGTTGACGCATATTCAGGACGTCGCTAGACGCAATGGTATATAATGCGAGAATGGAGTGCTTTGTTTCCTTGTTGTTGTTGTTCTTAAGACATTTTTTAATAATTCTGGTTCTACTTGAGTGATCTTCTCCAACTTTGAAAGCAAGTATGTTCGTGGAGTCCCGAGCAGATTTGCCTATTTCGGGGTCTAAAACTTAAAAGCCGCAGCTTTTTGCAACAGTTTTCAAAATAGACATTTTTATGCTTTCTTCAATAACTCTGGTTCTACTGTGGAAATCTGCTCTAAACCTAGGAGAAAGCTTGTCCATGTGGTCGCGAGGACATATGCCAATGCTGTGGTCTAAAACGCAGAAGCAACAGCTTTAGCAACAGTCTACAAAATAGACATTCTATGCGTCCTCCAATAACTGTGGTTCTGCTGGTGCAATCTTTTCCAAACATAGGGGGTGGGATGGGTGGAAGCGCTCCAATGTGATCCCGAATAGGTATGCCAAATTTGTGGCCAAAGACTAAAATGCAACAGCAACAGCTTTGAGCAACATAAATCTAAAAATAGAAATTTTTGAAGCATTTTTCAATAACTCCAGTGGAGCGATTTCACTAAACTTGGGTTGATGTGTGTCTGTGGGGTCCCGAAGACGTATGGCAATTTTACAGTAAAAAACTGAAACGCCACAGCTTTCAGCAACATTGTTTCCAAAACAGATATTTTTTGCAGTATGGTGGCCCGACTGAAAAATAAATCAACAACGCGGGTATTTGACAAATCTGTTCTTGTTTGTCACTCAATCAATCCATTGTACTTCAATTGACTATACTCCATAGTGCTAGCATCCCCGGCAGATCCCTGTTCGTCTGATTCGAGAATCAAAGCCGAACTCTGAGGGGTGGATCAGACCATCCCATTAATTTCCACGTGCTTTCAGTTATTTACGACTCGCGTCGTTTGTCGGATCTCTTGCTGATTGCAGGCACATAATGTCAGAGTCAGACATAGCTCATCACATACAGAGGCATTGTGCATGTTACCTTCACCTAGTCTAACCCATGAGCTAATATCGTGTGCCTGGAAGTGACCGTAGCTATGCACTGGAAACTACTTGCAGACGTATGTGAGAGTTGCGTAAGCAGTGATGACTAGTGGCAGGAGACCATCCCGTAAATGTGACTGACTTCGGAAACAAAAGTACTACCTCTACTATTAACCGCGTCACTGCTGCAAGCCACCATACAATAATTTCAATGAACAATAACTTTGGACTTGTTGAATATTTTGAAAACAATTTGACTGAAAGATGTTGGTGGTGTAGTGGCCATCCAACGACTTTCCGTCAAATTGTTCTCAAAATATCCAGCAAATTCAGAGATATAACACCTGGATTATGTTGTCTGCAAAAAATCAGCTGTCAGATGGTTACACCCAACATGAGATTTTATGACAAGATAATTCAAATCGTACTTTTTCAAATGTTATAATGAAAGATGGACTTCACTGACAAGCATCTTCAAAAATAGAGACCGTCTTGAATTTTAGGCGGCTAATGTATTCCCATTTGAAAGATGTACTTGAAATATTCAATTCTCCTGCACTAATGTATGACTCGTCTATCTTTTCAGTGCCTGGCGGAATTATCCTATACCTAGCGATCCTAAGAGGCGTTATGTAGGTGGCTATTGCGCGACTATGTATCGGGGAGGTTATATGATGAACAGACCCTGCTACAGGGGTGGAGCATATATTTGTGAGAAGCTTGCTGTTGGTATTCAAGGTAAGTGGACTATGTTCATGTGTTCAAAACAAGATCAAGAAGTCTGAATCAATGTTCCGGATCACGGGGCCGATTTCATAAAATATTATCCAGTACAGATTAGAAATAGTTAACATATTTCTGAAACACAAACAGAAACATGTTAGATCGTACCTGCCTAATACAGTAATGGAGGAGAAAGATGAGACCTCTCCTCCGTAACTACCGACATTGTTGAGAAACTAAGTCATCAAGGCTTGCAGGCTGACATCTGCATACAGAGGCAACTCTGATTATGTCTAACCTTCTTCAAACAAGAAGCTGTGCTCGACATCCTCGGACGACGCGATCTTCCCAGGAGCTTACCATAGCTACTTGGAATGTGGTCTGAGTGCAACATCAAAGAAGCAAACCTTAGTTGCAGACTGTGAACACTATAACATCGATAGTATATGCATTCAAGAGACTAAATTAGCTACCCACTCGGCGCAGCAACTTCAGACAGGTCATAAGCCGAAGCAATTCGAGAAAGGTTCAAGGAATAGTTCACTGACCACGATGAGCCTCGAACCCGTTCTCAAGAGATCCCAGGCCATTACTAATACCAATTAAAACAACGGACGTTGAGAAGACAATAAAGGTGCTGAAAAATGAACGTGCATCCGGTTCTGGTGCCATGAACAATGGACTATTAAAACACGCAAGTGGCATTATCTCAAAACCGTGCATCTGATCAATTCAGCTTTTATGCACCGCCTTCCCATCGATGTTGTAGGCCAAGGCACCCTTATCTTAAACACAGTGTATGGGCCCAACGCATGCTTGTGTTAGTAGTGATGTCCAAAGCACTGGGATTTCCGCAATGTCAGGAGCCTTCGACACAAATAAACTCTCAAAGATCTTATATGTACTACGTCAGGCCAGTTGCAATGAAGATGAGCTACGGCTAGTGAGACGACTACTTGCAGACACCAAGCTGAGAGTATGAGTCAAGTCAGTGAGTTTTTAGAGTTTGAGACATTATCGGCAGGCCACAGGGAGATGGTCTATCCCCTGTGCTGTTCACCAATTTCCTTGCTGCTGCATTGAAATATGTGCGGGAAAATTCCGCAAGCCCAACGCCCCCTCCCCCAATGTCCATACTGGGTATGTCGGTAGAGATGGAATATGCCGACGATATGGACTTCATAGACGAGGAAAACAAACCACTTGACGAACTTTGCCCAATAGCTGCAAGCAAACCAAACATTGAGAATCTCTATGAATGAATCCAAAGCAGAGTTCACCCATATATGCCTGTCTACAAAGCATGAAACTAAGGAAAATGACTATCCTCTTCGTGGCGCCGAACCATGGAGGAAAAGTAAAATCTCGGGCTCACTGATTATAGTGCTGCTGACATTGATGCACGCTGCGTCATGGTGAACATAGCTTTCCAGTCCTTTTGGAAGCTATGGATTCGTAGATCACAGATGCCCTTGACAAAAAGACTACGTCTATACAACGCAACCTGCGTATCCCTGATGCTGTATAACTGGCAGCTCTAGACAAACTTGATGCCGGCCACCACAAACACCTGCGTACCATCACTGGGCACAGATGGCCAGACAACATGATTTCCAATGATGCACTATACACAGTGTGTAATACATCGCCGCTGTCCGTAAAAGTCGACCAGCAACGATGGTCCATGTTTGCTAAGGATGCCAGAAGACACACATGCACAGAGCCTTGGCATTTTCCCTACTGGGAGCAAATATCAAGCCAAGAGAGGACGCCATTGCATAAATCTGTTAAGCGTGCTACTAGGTGACCTCAAGAAAGCAGGACTCGTTACAATCAAATCAAGAATGGACCTGAGGAAGCTAAAGATTTTGGCCGAGGAAAAGACACAGTGATCAAAAGCGAAGGACTGATTGCAGCTGTAGGATGTTTCTAACATGCCCCCTCCTCACAACTGGCGGGAGGATGACACCACTTTGGGAAGCACCTCGGGCATGTGTCCCTTTTTCTCGCTGCACACCTCCCCTACAAAATTTCCGCATTCTCACATGACCGCCATTTCATCCATTATTAGGATATCAAGAGATTCCGATCAGCAGGCCAATAATGGTCGTTCTGTTTTTGGTTATGTGTATGATGGCAAATAAAAATGTCCTAATGACCAAATTTCGATAATTCGATTCTCCACAAGTAGAAAAAGCAGCGACCAAGGCAAAATTCTTGACTGATGCCTATACACTACAAGCCAACATGAGCACAATTTAATCAGTACAAAGTGGAACCAACTTGCCCAATGTGTCATGAAAAAGCCGAAGATAGACAACATCTGATCATGAGCTGCAAAGCATACGACAGCTTGCGTTCATACTATATATTCAGGCGTAATAGTATCCTACAACCGGCGCTGAACAAGGAGCAAGATATAGGCAAGATGCTTGAAGAGGGATCTAACCAGATAGTGCAGCTGAGGCTCGACAGTTCCTTAATCCTTGAAGAGACCAATCTGGCAGGGCATAAGTGGAGAAGTGTAGCGGATACTATCTTTTCAAAATCCATGTAAGAAGGTGCCAACAGATAGGCGTGAGGCAATAAGACCACCTGAGCCATTACTTATTCTTGCAATAGCCCAAGAGTTAGCAAGTCCGATATCGAAACTAGCGAACCACAACGGAATTACCACCATCTTAACGATCTCGTGGACGCAACATTCCTTAACCACTACAATGATACATATTGTATACGAAAAGGATTCGACAAGAATTCACCAGGATTCCTGGGTGCACCATATTAAGAGGCTGTGTGTCCTTAACTGAACTGAACTGAACTGAACTGAACTGAACTGAACTGTAGGCATTTACACAATAAAAATGGTCTCAGCCATTCTTGAGATATGATTAACTCGGTTTTTATCTCGCATTTTCAACAAAGTTGAAAAAAGAAATTTTGGGAGAGGGGGAAATGTCGACGTCGGTGTTGGCGTTAGCGCCGGCATCAGCGTTGGCTTCCTGACAGTTTAATCTTTTTAAAATGACATTTGTGGTTATCCGATTTTAAACAAATTACACAGATGTGTTCCATGGGATGCTTAGGACTAGCCTGCATCAATATTGTTTTTATAATTTTTTTCCATACTTTATCATTTTGAACATACAATATTTTATGTGTCAAGAGTTATCTTTCTTGGCTGTGTTAAGATTTTTTAAAACGACATTTTCACCCGCAAGGGGTTATCCGATTTTAAAAAAAAGACCACAGATTTGTTCTATATGATGCTTAGGACTAGTCCACATCAAAAGGCAATCGACTTTGACATTTTCCCCGGATTTTTTCATTGTTTGAGCTCTGATTATTTTATGGCTAATTTGTTTGCAAATTATATATCCTGGTTATGATTCTTGACTGCGTTACGTTTTTTCAATTGACAATTACACTCACAAGGGGTTGTGCGATTTGAATAAAACTTCACAGGTGTGTTCTATACGATGCTTAGGACTAGTTAACATCAAAAGGAAATCGACTTTGACATTATCCGGAGTTTCTCACCGTTTGAACTCTGATTATTTTATGGCTGATGTGTATGCAGACTATATATCCTGGTTATGATTCTTGGCTGTGTTAATTCTTTTGAAACGGCATTTGCACCCACAAGGGTTTATCCGATTTGAATAAAGCTTCAGTGATTTGTTCTATACGCTGCTTAGGACTTGTCCATATAAAAATTAATCGATTTTCAAAAATTTTCCATATTTGTTCGGCATTTGAACTTTGATCATTTTATGGCTGATTTGCATCCGGGTTATATGTATTATGCTGTGGTTAAGGTTTTTTCAATGACAATTTACTCAGTAAAGACATGCTTTTGAAACTTGAAACCTTGGGGATGAGTATACATATGAGCAAGGATGAGCATGTCACTTTTGGAAATTTGCTCTAACAACACCCCCCCCCCCTCCAGGGTCTGAACCCAGGGGTCAAAATGTCAAAGTTTGCCTGTAATTATCGATTGTAATGCAACTCCTAGACCATTTCAGATAGAAACTTGAAACTTTGGGGATGATTGCACATATGGACAGGGGTGTGCATGATATTTTCGGAATTTTCGCATGACCCCAGTGGCAGGGCCCTGGGGTTGGGAAATATGGAGTCAAAAATCAATTTTCCAAAGGGTTTCATGTCGCATATCATTTTCAAGCCAATGAACCAGTGATAAGTAGTTTACAGTAGAAGGAATTATTTCGATCTTGGGTCAAACTGAGGGTAGGGGGGAGGGGGGGGGGTGTTCGGGTTCAAAAGCTCAAAAGTGGGTACCAATTGATTGTAACGCAACTCCTCCTAGACCATTTCACATCCAAATATGTATTATGCTGATTGTTTTTGAAAATGTTTCTTCTTTTTTCAGACTATGAATTTTGCTTATATCTGGACCATTTGCCTTTCGGTTAGCTCCAGGGTTGAAAGTGTCATTTCAATGACTTCAGGTTACTCCTGGGCAGAAACTTTCTTTATGGTTCAGTCTCCAAGCTATGCTTGCCTGATGGGTAGTACCATGGGTATTTTGAATCGGCATGTTGATTGTTAAATTTCAAAATGAGACTGTATCCGTTGGTCCATCATATCCTATGATGTACAATTAATATACAGTACAGGTAAGCTATTTGCTATCTTCTGATAGCTCTTGTGGAATTTTGGTATGACCCCAGAGGTACGGCCCTGAGGGTAGGAAATGTGGGGTAGAAAATAAAAGTTTTCGAAAGGTGGTCATGTCACATATCATTTTGAAGCCAATGATGAGTAGACTGTAGTACATAGAAACTTGAAACTTTCGGTATGATTACACATATGGCCAGGAATGTGCATGACACATTGGAATTTTTATATCACCCCATGGGCAGGGGTGGGCGAAATGGTGGGCAGAAAATAAATTTGATCAAATATGGTCATGTCACATATCATTTTGAGGCTTGTAGGTAGTAGACTACAGTACAACAAATTATTTTGTTCTTGAGTCAAGCTGAGCGAGTGGACAGGGGTCAAATGGGCAATCTAATTCTATATATGTACATGGCTTGGACATTATTTTTCGCAGAATATTTAGTCCCGGGCAGACCGGGTCCTGCGGCAGCCGGATCATGTGGTAATTTTAAAATGCGAGATATTGATATCTTCTGATACCTCTTGTTATACTTTAAAATTGTCAGATGATCGGTTTAACATTTTGATGATGTCATATATCAAAGATTTTGTCTCTGGAACGCCTGTATAGTCTAGCTGAAATTTGATGAAAATTTCACAAATCAAAGTTGAGAAAGGGGCATATACTTTTGGAAGCCATATACCTGTTTATTATTACTCACGCCACCAAAGGCCGGTGTGAGTATTGCGCTTTGTGCCGTGGGCTTGTCTGCCTGTTTATTTGTCTGTTTGTCAGTGTGTCTGTTTATCCGGGAATATCTCTGGAATCCTGAGGTAGAATCACCAAATTTGGCACATACATTCATATTATGAGTGACTAGGAATTTTAGTTTCTGGATAAAAGTTCAAATGGCGATGTCATGGGGTCACTTAGTTTGTTAAAACCGACTGCAAATTCATGAATGAGTCAGCATCTTCCTCCAGTGCATTCTAGTTATTATTATTAATTTGTTATTATTATTATTATTTTTATTATTATTATTATTATTATTATTATTATTATTATTATTATTATTATTTAGAATTATTATTATTATTATTATTATTATTATTATTATTATTATTATTATTATTTAGATCCTGGCAATGCTGGCAACATAATTCGTAATGATGTTTCAGCCGTGTTATCCGTGCTTGTATGCGCTATACTCTGGTGCAGGATGAACGCTTTGCACGCAGAGTAGTCATCGATGTTATGATGCATAAATCAGTTTAAATTTTACAAAACATTTCAACCATAGAGCACAACAATCAGCTTAACCCTTTAATGGCTAATTTTGGTCAAATAATTAAAACATTTCCTATTTGAATGTCCATTTGCAGGCCAAGAGAAGACTGTCTTTGAAAGTTTACCACTCGAATGTCTGGCTCGGTTATCGAGCCAGGCATTCTAGTGGTAAAATTTCAAAAAAATATTTTCGTCATAAAAGGGTTAAAAAAAATAATGAATTTTAATTGTCTCACTGCTGCAAGCCATAGAACAATAATTTCAATCACCAAAAACTCTTGGCTTGCTGAATATTTTGAAAATAATTTGACTGAAAGTTGTTGGTGGTTTAGCCACCAACAACTTTCAGTCAAATTGTTTTCAAAATAATTAGCAGGTCCAGAGATATAACCCCTGCAATATGCCGTCTGCAAGAACACAGCAGCCAGACGGTTAACGCATCATGCTAGTGTGAAATGCAGCTAATCATACATATGCTTGTCATTGTAATGGTGTGAAACATAACCAATAAAATGGTATATGCCTGTTATTGAAAGTTGAGGGTGGATATGAATATTATTAACTCTTTAACACTCAACCCAGCCAAAACAGCTTCTTCCGTCCAGTGACCCCAAGCTTATTTTGTGATTTTGTGTCATTATAAGGATGTAGGTTTCCCAGTTTGGGTCCATTATGGGCAACCAGACATAGATATAAACACAAAGGTTGAGGAAATGGAGAATGTTAATGTTGAAAAAACAAGGTTTATATCAAGGTCCCAGTGACCATGACATTAGACCTTTTGACATCAAGGTCATTGTGTGATGACATGTCATTATACGGAAGCAGGTGTCCTAGTTTGTGTCCAGTATCATTAACCAAACATGAGCTATAAACACAAAAGTTGAGCTGCAACACAAATTGGATGGCGACGACGCCACCACTGCCCCCGGATGACGTGCAGGGTGTCACAATAGTTAAAAATAAGTTTGTCCAAAATTGTAAACAAAGGATCATCTTTTTTAAATAGCTTTAGCTAAGCTCCACCCATACTTTGCCTGTGTTGGGATCGATCGATCCCTGAACTTCCTAACTATCAATTTCCAGAAAACTATACGGGTAACCTGAATACTTTTTTAATTAATTTGAGTGGGTGCTGTCAAAATATTCAACATCATGTTTATTAAATAGTAAAGATATACAATTCGTACAATAACGCTTAGTCTGTTATCAATTAAGCGTTCGTGACAAACTCAACTACATCATTCATGGCGTAATTTATTATGACGTCATTCTACACGTAGCGTAGTTGATTATGACGTCATATGATTAATAAACTGGAATCTTCCATTCTAGCCAGATGAGCTAACAATAATATGGAAGGAATTTGCTGGACTATGCCATTGTAAACGTCTGAGTGTACTGCATGGAAATGTGAAGCAGTCACCAATGCGGGAGCAGGAACATGTTGGTTCACAGGTTTGCAAAATGTTTTGAGGATGACGAGGAATAGAGGGATCTGATCTGTCGCACATGTATACGACCTCTTAATCAAGTACGTCACATGTAGCATGATATCACAATCATGATGGTGTATTATGACTCCATCATGAAGCTAGACAAGTCTCTCAAGTCTACGAATAGCATGGCTGATGGATTTGTAGCATAATAAACATTCTGTTGATTACTTTGAAACCAATCTGACTGGGAGCCTGTAAACTTACTTTCAAAATATTCAAATGTTCACCTGTCTAGTTACCTTGAAATTGAAAAAATACAGTTAAGCCGTTGAATATTTTGAAACTAATTTGCTTGATATTCAACAACATGTTTATTTAATAGTAAAGACATACGATTTGCACAACCTGGTGGACTATTAATCGTTTAAGACGGACTAAATCGAGTCATTCATGACATAATTGATTATGACATCAGCCTACATGCGACGTTGTTGATTATGACATCATATGATTGACTGAGAAACTCGTCTACTCTATTGAAATGCTAATGGAAAAGCTGATGAAGCAAATAGAAATATTCTAATAGACAAATGATAAACAATGTTCATTTTCACGCCACTAAAATATTTTTCAGTCATTCTAGTGATAAGTTTTTTTCATGAATATATTCTTCTCTCGATCTACATATGAAAATTTCGCAAGACCACTGGAAAAGCAATTTAGCTGCACAGGTCATTACATGGTTAATCCTTTAACGGTCTGGCGTTTTTGCAAACGACATATTCTAGGGATCATATCTCTGGACCTGCTAAATATTTTGAATACAATTTGACTGAAAGTTGTTGGTGGCTTAGCCACCAACAACTTTCAGTCAAATTGTTTTCAAAATATTCAGTACGTCAGGAGATTTTGCTCATTGAAATTATTGCCTGGTGGCTTGTAGCAGCGAGACAGTTAAATATCAAATGTGGTCAAAAAAATGTTTAATTTCTCAAAGAAAATGTACATTTGTGTACCAAAGAGAAGACTATTTTGAAAATATACCACTGAAATGACTGGCTCAGTTATCGAGCCAGTAATTTCAGTGGTCAGTTTTCAAAAATAGTCTTCTCTTGGTCTGTAAATGGGCATTCCTCAATACAACCGCAGGAGCCATTTTGGCTGTCTGGATTGCTAAAGAGTTAACGAACTCCTCAAGCAATTGCTACCAGTCCCGATAGTGTACACAAACAACAGAACAAGAAAATATCATTTGATAGTTTATTCACACGATAATTTTATTACTGACGTTTGACTTTATCAAATCCAAAGGTGCCACTCATGTCTTTCATTCTCCGGGTCCGTATCCTGGTGGATAATTAATCACGACCGCAGGTGGGCAAGTTAATACATCGCAGCACTTTCCCGCTGGAGGTGGGCTTAGGATGCACCCGCCCGGTAAGTCTGACGGCCAGGTCACACATCTGTAAGATAAAATGTAGACTTTCAATGATACACAGCATTATTCATGGCTCGAAAATTTGAAAAATATTTTGTTGCCCCCCACGGGCAAGTACCCGTATGCCATTTACATTAGGTTGCCCGATTGTACTTCCAGGTTGTCCCATTTCTGTAAATTCTGTTGAAAATATGTATTGTTGTAAGCCATACAGACTACAGAATCCTTGTAAATACCAACTCAAGCATCATAGTAACCCTTTATCCCTCATATCAGTCAAAAGCGGCTTCTGTAGTGGTCTTGAGAAATGTCCATTTGTAGACCAGGAGAAGAGTATTTTTGACAATTTACCACCGGAATGACTGCCTCGATAACTGAGCCAGTCATTCCAGTGATAAATTTTCAAAAACAGTCTTCTCTTAGTCGGCAAATGAACATTTTCTATTGAGAAAATTGAAATTTTCTTGAACAAATTTGAGAGTGAAAGGGTTATAGCTAAATAAAATATACACCTGTGCAAAAGTTAAGCACCACCCTATTTTTACGCACATGCGAGGGTATATTCATGTGCTATGAAGAAAGCAATAGCATAAACATTTATGTACCCATCCATCTTAGTGCAAGAGGTAATAATGCAACTAGAGGAATGCTGATTATGATGGTGGGGAAACACTGTATGTTTTTGTTTGAACTTGAAAACGAGGCCTGAATATGGTTACCTTGACACAACTGACAACTATTGCCCTACAGTTGACACACGTGGCTAGATTGTCATTAATGGTGTCTGAAAACGAAGTTTAACATCTGTGCACGAGTTTGAGACTGTCATTATTAATACCGGGTATATCCACCTTGTGCCTGGATGACGGCCTGGACACGACGTCTCATGCTGGTCACCAACCGACTGATACGCCATTGTGGTATTCGTTGCCATTCAAGATGGAGTGCGTCTGTTAATTCCTGTAGGTTCTGCACAGGAGGATCCCTCCTTCTCACCATGTTTCCCAGAATGTCCCAGATATGCTCAATAGGGTTCATGTCAGGGCTCCTTGCTGGCCATGGTAGGGTTTCGATGGCATTCTGGCGGAGGTATTCATGCACAGCTCTAGCACGATGTGGTCGGGCGTTGTCATCCATGAATATAGGGTGGGTTCCAGGTGCATGATTTACAAAATGAGGGACCACAACTCTATCCAGTATGGAATCTTGATATCTTTGTCCATTTAGTGTTCCAGGTACAATCAACAGATCCAGCTTACAATCAAATGAGATGCACCCCCATATCATAACGGAACCTCCACCAAATGGAACTTCTTCCATGATGTTACGTTGGTCGTACGCCGTGCGTCTGGACCTCCATACACGAGTTCGACCATCTGTGGCATGAAGCAGGAACCGACTTTCATCGGACCAGTGTACCCGTCTCCAGGATCTCATGTTCCAGTGTCTTCTTTCGTTGCACCACCTCAGACGCTCCTCTTTGTGGTGTGCAAGTGGAGAGGACGTCTGACAGGTCTCCTAGCTTTCATGCCAGCAGCATACAGTCTCCTTTTGACGGTAGACATTGACACTCTATTGCGCGTTTCCCATTGCTGCCTGAGCACTCTGCTGTTGGTGAATGGAGATCTCCTAACAAGGCGTACTAGGGCTCGATCATCACGGGCAGTAGTCTTCTTCGGTCTTCCAGATCTAGGCCTGTCCTTCACCTCGTTAGTTTGCCCATGTTTTGCAATCAAACGACTGATTACAGTATGGTTAATGTTCAGCTGTCTGCCAATCTCTCTGCATGACATACCAGTGGTATGCATGCCTATGATTTGCCATTTCACACGATCACTTAACCTTCGTCTTGCCATAGCGGTTCACAATCAAGAGCTAATTCTCTCTGTACAAATAAACCACGGTCATGAACACAAAATTCCTAATCTTGTCGCCTAAATCTGTATGTAATGTTCTACACCTCAAACTGGACTTTTACATAACTGAACACGTGTGCTGTTTCCCGCCACGCACGGACATCAAGCGGCGTGAAGTCATGCATGCATGTGCATTTCGTACTTGGAATTATGTCAGCTAACGCGGGGACAAAAAGTATGGCAGCCTAGTTGTACCATCATGTTTCTACGTTCTATTGTTTTTGCTGGTGCTTAACTTTTGCACAGGTGTATAGATACTCACCATGAGTACATATACAGGCCCTGAAAATAACAAATTATCTATGTTGTCCCCAAGGGAAACCAATGTGCTAAAATTTGTCACACACACGCATACATGATGCACACATGATGCACGCACGCGCACGTACACACACGCTCATAAACGCAGGCACTCTTACATACCCTTATAAGAAGCCCTGCTCAAAATATTCAACAAATTTGTTTATTTTGTAAACATTTAAAGTTATTTCTGAGTTTACTATGTTCAGGGGGTGCATTTTCTGAAGGTAGTAGAGAAATCCAGTTTACCGTTCAATCATATGACGTCATAATCAACAACGTCACATGTCGGGTGATGTTATACTCAATTACGTCACTGAATAAAGAAATAGATAGCAACAGCACCAAGTCAAATTAGTTTCAAAATATTCAACCGCCTACATGTATAGTTTTCTGAGAATTGAGATTCAGAGTGCAAGGATTGATCGATCCCAACATGGGTAAAGATTGGGTGGAGCTTAGCTAGAGATGAGCGGGGCATGGCTAAAACTCGGTTCTTTCTTTTGATCACAGAAGAATGTACCTGATCAGGTACGACTTTCAATCGTGCACCAAACCCAAGGATACACACAGATATTTACACTACATAACCGCACGCACACGCACGCACGCACGCACGCACGCACTCACGCACGCACGCACGCATGCACGCACACACCATAGCCTGGGAAAACTCAAGGACATACAGGACAAATGCTGAGATTACAAGGAGTTTACGCCGAAAATATACAATCTTAAAACCAACTAGCCTCCACAGCAACGCGCTCATGAAATACTACACAGAAATATGGATATCCGGATCATGTGATCAAGAAAGCTGAAAACAGATCAGCCAACACACACGCATCCTTCGAAGCGCAATAAAACCCCGGAGAACGGCCTGCCCCTAACCGCAGTTTCTTCATTGCAGATTTCAAACCCACTTCGCTCAATCCCAAAAAGGCATCTCCCAATACTGGCCGGTCCTATCCAGCAGCCCAAAAGGAGAAGAAATTTTCCCGGAATCCTAAATTCGGATATAGAAAAAAAACCATAATCAGCTCACTCGTAGTTAGAGCACAACTACCTTCCATCAACAACTCGCCACCCAGCACCCATGTCAATCGTCTGATTGCATGTCCTACCAAAAATTGTGGAATCTGCCATAAAATGTGCGAAACTCACACTTTTACATGCGCCCATACAGGACAAACTTATACTGCCAAAATCATTGGCAACTGCAAAACATGCAACAAAACAGCACTTATCTACCATCCGACAGAGAAGGGTGTGAAGAGACTGAGAACCCCAGCAACGCTTGGGTCCTGCTATCCGAATCATAGAGTGCTAAACTTCCATACTTCCATGGTCTAGACCACGCTCCCCCACCCACCCCCCGCCCAGTAAATGACGACTCGGCATGCCACTATGTTACAGACATCACCTCCTCTAATGAGACACCGTAGGGCCAATGATGCTGCTAGTGCTCGGACTTGATGGGCGTCCGCACGGTCAATCTGCTTTCCTGTTGCGATTTTATGCGACCTCTGAATAGCATCGACTATCCAACAACAAATAGTGTCTTTCGAGGCACGAAGATGAGGAGCTTTGAGACATAACCACAGAGATTTCGGGTCATCTCTCCACTCGTCAGTACGTTTGCTATACATCTTCAGACATCTGACAGGACACCAAGCAGAAGAGCTTGGGTCATGTCTAACTAAACTTGGCAAATTGGTCGACTGTTCTGGATATTTAAGTGAGTGATTCTTTGCCAGGAAACAAAGACGTGGTAATAGTCTTAAACCAACCCGTAGTGACAAAACGGTCTTGTTCGGCAGAAAGCGCATGCATTTCGCTTCTCCTTCTGCAACCAAGAAAACTGACTTAATAGTTAACAGTTTCTTATCTATAAATCGCATTGGTTCGAAGGGAGCATGCCCTTAATCCTGTAGAACAAGAGATAGATTCTATGCGGGGACAGGAATTGGCTGTCTAAGTCGCAGATTGCTCATTCCTTTAATAACGTCATTCAATGCGTTGTTCCCCACTCCTACAAAGGACAGACTGGAAACGACTGCAGCTAATGCAGACTTATATGCTGCTAGGGTTGAAGGCACAAGTTTGTCAACCTCGTATAAATGACAGCTAAAATCTGCTATGTGTTAAACAGATGCAAAAAAGGGATTGATATCTCTTCCCGTACACCACTCTGCAAATTTGTTGATTATACATTTATATATTCTGGTGGTTGACCTCCTTCTGTCTGAAGCGACAAACTTCGCTGCTTGCCCAGAAAAGCCACCCTCAATTGCTCGGTGCTTGATAACATCCATGCAGTCAATTGAAACATCTGCGGTCTGTCGTGGTGATACAGACCATTGTTCTGAAAAAGCAGATCCCTTCTGTCTGGAAGAGGGGTTGGATTGCAGACCAAAAGGTCCAGCATATCCATAAACCATGATCGGCCTGGCCAATCAGGAGCGATCAGTAGTATTTGACATGTGCCCTCTATTATCATTGCCAGAACGTTTGGGATGAGAATTGTTGGAGGATTCGTGTAAGCGTACATTCCTTTCCAACTTATCGCCAGTGTGTCTGCTGCTAAAGCTAGCAAGTGCAGCATCGGCGATACGTATGTGACCATCTTTGCATTTCCTTTCATCGCAAATAGATCCACATTTGGCTTGCCCCAATGTTTGAATAGAACCTCCACTAATGCTTGGTTGAGCTGCCATTCCGTCAGATGACAAATCGTCCTTCGACTGAGAGCATCCGCTAGGATGTTCAATCTTCCTAGAACGTGTGCTGCCCGAAGAATAATATTCCTCTCTTGGCACCACAGTAGAAGGTTCCATATCATCACGCACAACTCCGGTGACCTCGTCCCACCCTGGTGGTTCAACTAGGACACCACTGTGGGGTTGTCTGTCCTTATCAGGACAATCTTGTCTCCGATTAAGCCCTCGAATTTTCGAAGAGCTAATGCCACCGCTAATAATTAGAGAACATTTATGTGTTTCTGTGCATTGATCCGATCCCATTCCCCTGACACTGACAGATTGTCCAATGCTGCACCCCCAACCCGTCGCAGATGCATCCAGAAAAATGGACATCTGCAGTTGAGGATGATGTAGAGTAACACCTCGCAGGAGTTTCTGTTCTAATAACTACGACTGAAGATGGAATATCAATGGTCCTTTTACTGGAATCCTCAGAGATAACGGATCCTTTCTCTGAGACCAGAATGACATTAAATACATCTGAATCGGTCTGCACCTGAGTGCCGCATAAGGCAGCACATTCTCCAGGGATACTAGCAAACCCAGTACTCTAAGAAATTGGCTTGCCGTCAGATAGGTGCCTGGAGAAATTTACCCCAGAACTGCAACCAAACTCTTGACTCGCCGTCCCTGAGATTGAAAATAATTCCCAGATACACAAACTCCTGAGATAGAGTCAATTCTGATTTCCCTAGGTTCACAATCCATCCTATGTCCTTTAGTAAAGCCAAGACTACCTGAAGATTGCTGCGCAGAGTGATTGGATTCCCCACCTTCAGAAGCCAGTCGTCTATATAGGTATGGACAGCTATATTTGTCCTGCGAAGATAAGAAGTCATGGTGTGAATCACTTTGGTGAAGACTCTCGAGGCTGTGGTCAGACCGATTGGTAACGCATTGAACTCCCAGACATTTTCTTGGAACGCAACGCGAAGGTATTTCTGAAAAGGAATTGGCATTGGAATATGAAAATATGCGTCCTTCAGATCTATCGACACTGCCCACATGCCTTCTCTCAGCCCTATCATCACCGCTGCTACAGTCTCTATCTGAAATTTTAGCGAAAGAATGAATTTGTTCAGTGGCTTGAGGTTGAGAATCGGTCTCCAACCTCCGGTACGTTTCAGAACGAGGAAAATTATCGAATAGAAGCCCATGGAGGACTGATCATGGACTAAATGAATCACATTCTTCCGCTGAAGATCTTCGGTTTCTGAGCGAAAGACCTCTAGATGATCAGATTCCCTTGGAACATGAGTCCATACAGGAGTCGGAGTTAACGGAACTAACGATTGAAGGATGAGCCAGTCCAGTTCGTAGCCGTTTCTTAGCCAATAACAGACTAAACAATCCTGCACAACCTGTTCCCATTGGTTTGAGAACAGCTGAAGTCTGCCTTCGATGGTAGGAATCTGCACACAACTCGTGGTCGATGGTGCGCAACAAGACGTTAATTCGTTTAGGTGAAGATTCTTGACTCCCTGTGTTCCTGGCACCACCAGTACGGATCTCGCTGGAAGCCCACGGCCACCACGCGGCTTCTTGGAAATTGATGGCCTGGAACCACCGCCGTGGCTATCCTTACGGTAGCCCCCACATCCCGAGCCACAACCCCTCCTGTCATCCTCATATGGCCTATCGATTTCGCTATTGATCACTTGCGCTATTTGGTCAATGAACATGCCAATATCGAATTCCATATTGGGTATACACACAGGGCTGTAGCAGAATTGTGAATATCTAGATGGTCTCTGATATCATCTGCATTTTGTGCAGATAAATATGTATCTTCAGCTGCCCGTGGCCTATCATAGCAGTATTTTTTTTAATAGGCATTTCGCAGATCAAACGTAGCAACTGCTCACCGCCCCCCGCACCCCACCCCACCACATCCCATCCCCAACCGCCCACCCCATACTCACCCCGCACCCCATTCCCAACCCTGAAGGCTACGGGCCTGACGCTGGTGTGTAATTAGATATTTTCCCTCGTACCATTATTGACCAATTACGCAAATATGGAGTTAGTCATTGGTCTGGTACCATTGACCAACGACGGCGCCACTGTCGAATTTGATATTGGGCATGCATGGTGAACCAACCGGCGAGCAAATATCAAATTTAAGATTTGTCCACATGCCCTTGGTCAGTAGCACAAATGGGATATTGGCGGATGATAAACTTTTCAATTTGACAATGATGGAATTTCTTTATTTGATATCTCAAGAACGGAAAATATTTTGATTGGACAAAAAGACCATCTCCTCCAATAAAATTACGACAGCTATGTCTTGAGGAATGTCCATTTGCAGGCCAAGAGAAGACCATTTTTGAAATTTTACCTCAGCAATGACTGGCTCGATAACAGAGCCAGCCATTTCTGGGGTAAAATTTCAAAAATACTCTTCTCTTGACCTGCAAATGGACATTCTATAAGGAAATATTTTAATTTTCTTGACAAAATTTGGTCAGTAAAGGGTTAACGATGCATCGTACTTCTTCTTTCAGCGGATTAACATTCTGTTAGCAGAGATGGTGAAACTAGTTATTAGCTGTGTCAAAGTACTTACCTGTATAGTTACCTTGAAATTTAGATTCTGGAAAGTCATGTTTCAACGTTTCAAATCAATTCCAATGCGCGTAAAAGGTGGGCGGTGCTTAGCGAGAAATGGGCGTGGCATAGACAGAAATAGATCCCGCCATTGGAAAGATATTGGCGTTCGATAGACGATCAGCGAGGACATTGGTGCGATGATTAATCCAATGTGTTCATATTAGGAGCATTATAATTAGGCTTCACCTTATGAAATAAAATACCAGTTCTTAGTTAATAATGGTACGTTAGAGAACATGAAGAAGTACCATATTTAGCTCCTGAGGCAGATACGGCAACGCTGGTGATCGAACGCCATCAGGTCGTCGAAGCGTTGTCGAAATTGTGTGCTTTTTGGAGTTACGTATCTCAATGTAGTGAGACCGAGTGAGTCTTGGCATATGATGGTTTCATTCCGCATGGATTGATATAGATGTTTTTAGGTTGTGTTGGGTTTTTTCCCTGTGGAGCTGAATTCCGGACATTTGTCTCTGGTCCAATATCACATGTCGAGAAATTGTATCTGTTTGTGCGTAGTGAGATTAGCATATGTCGCAATTTGTTCCATTTCAATGCATCTGACCGCTCAATGTAGGCCACGGGAAGTATACTGGTGTGGCCTTTCTGTTTCCGGGCGTTCTGATGTGAATATGCACCTTGATAAAAAAAAAAAAACCTGGACTCGAGTCAGAAGTAAAGTACTTCGATATTTACATTCATGATATGATATGCCTGAAGTACATAAACTGTGAAACGTCATATAGACGCATAATTTTTATCCAGTTTGCTGTTCACTCATCATGCATTGTTCACAATTATTATTTCTTTATTTTACTGTTTAACTGTTATCATGAATTTATGTGGTAACATGATCTTATCTTCATGGACACTTGTGTTTTACTGTTTATGGCAACACTAACCAATGGATGAATACAATTTTTCATATGCCCCAGCTATTACTACTTAAGCACCACCCACGCATTGCCCGTGTTGGGATCTCAATTTCCAGAAAACTATACAGGTAGGCTGTTGTATATTTCGAAACTAATTTGACTTTGTGCTGTTGCTACCTATGGCAGCAACAGCGCCCAGTAAAATGAGTTTCAAAATATCCAACATAAGGTGTATTAAGTAGCAAAGACATACTATTCCTTCAACTTGGCGGACTATTAAGCGTTTATGACGGACTAAATCGCGTCCTTCATGACGTAATTAGCTATGACGTCAGCCTACAGGTGTCGTATTTGATTATGACGTCATACGATTGATCGATAAACTTGATTCATCCATTCCTCACACCCACAGGCAAGTTAAACAACACCTCACCATAGATACTGGAAGATAACCGTAATAAACATCACTCCAACATGTCACCGACCAATCGGTCACATGAATGTTATTCGAAAGAGTCTTCAAATGTGACCTTACCTCGTATAAAAGATTAAATTAACAGATTTATTGTAGAGTGGCAGGACAGCTTTAAAGTGTTCATACCGAAACCTGCCAAACATGCCATCTCGGTGTTCCTGAAGAATGCTCGTGTGTAGACCAAGAGAAGACTATTTTGAAAATTTACTAATGGAATGACTGACTCGATAACCGAGCCAGTCATTCCAGTGATAAATTTTCAAAAATAGTCTTCTCTTAACTTGCAAATGGGCATTCAATAAGCAAATATTTTTAATTTTCCTAGCCAAATTTAGTCACTAAAAGAGGACGCAGTCGCCCTGTTGCACCGACAGAGTCTTGGCTCAATGTTTTAGGATATTGGTAGATCGATTACAGCATTGGGAATTCTACACGATGCCACGTGCATTTCATACCACCAACAGACCACAGATTCTCCATCAAGCTTATCGTGATGATGAGTAACTATGCTGATAAACTAAAAAATAACCGCTCGAATCAAATCAACGCGCTGTACACGAATGGAGGAATCCAATTTTATCTATGCCACGCCCACCCCGAGTTAAGCTCCACCCACATTTCCGCCCGTGTTGGGCTTTGTCGATGAACAAAAGGGCTGAACTCCCTGACCATTAATTTCCAGAAAACTATACAGGTAAGATGTTGAATATCTTGAAACTAATTTGACTGAGTGTTTTTGTGCTGCCTATGGCAGCAACAGCGCCCAGTCACATTAGTGCCTAGGTATTCAGCAGAATGTGTATTAAATAGGAAAGACAAACAATTCGTACAACAACGCTTAGTCCGTCATCAATTAAACGTTCGTGACGAACTTAGTAACGCCATTCATGACGTCATTGAATATGACGTAAGTCTACACGTCATGTAGTTGATTATGACGTCATATGATTGATGGATAAAATGACAACGTGTATTAGACGCGTAAATACGATTTTATACAAGGAGGTGGTTAGCCATCAGTACTCATCGCTGCAGAGCTAACATATATTTGAGAACAGTCAACAAGACCAAATACTCTCAATTCAATGCTAGGTATGCCACTAGAAACGGAGCATACAGACCAAGACCGTTTTGATACACGTACCTCCTTGACGAATTACTTCCAATAGAATGCTCCATTTCTAACTATGCCCCTCCCATTTTAGCAATGCCCCTCCAATTTCTAGCTATGCCACTCCCATGTGTAGCTACGTTAGCCCATGCTTTTCGCATATTGGAATCGATCGAATCCTGAATTGCCAGAATCACAATTTCAACGTAACTACACATGTAAGTTGTTGGATATTTTTTTAATCAACTTGACTGGGCGCTGTTGTCGCCTATGGCAGCAACAGCGCCCAGTCAAATTAGTTTCAAAATATTCAACAGAATGGTTAATAAATAGTAAAGACAACTTGACGGCCAATTAAGTGTTTATGACGGACTTAGATACGCTATTCATGAACTAATTAATTGTGATGTCGCAGCAGCGCCCAGTCAACTCACTTTCAAAATATTCAAGAGAATGGTTAATAAATAGTAAGCATACAATTCGTACAACTTGGCGGACTGTTAAGCGTGTATGACTGACGTAGATATGTCATCAATAACCTAGGCGTGATTTAATTTATTATGCCGTCATACATTTGTCTTACAGATTGAATTTCTCTATTACGCAAACAGACTTGACACAATATAACTTTAACTGTAACACTTTAAAGTTGAATGCGGTCAAATCAACAAATCAAGCTGCCCTTTGTGACGTCATTTCGAACTAAATTTTAATGTACATATTTATAGATTAGTTTCAAAAATATTCATGAGAATGTCTATTAAATAGTAGATATACGATTCGTACACTTGCCGCGTATTTAGCGTTCAGGGCAGACCTAGATACGTCATTCAATACACATTTTGATTGTGACGTCAACCAACACGTGTCGTAGTTGATTAGGACGTTATATACTAGAGTGACAGATTGGAGCTGTCATTTGTTGAAAATAGCTAGAAGCTGTACACATGTTGATGGTTGAAGTCAAAGATTGCGTCCACACATGTCCAACAAAAATGGAGGAATCCAGTTTACCAGTCAATCATATGACGTCGTAACCAGCTACGTCACAAGTAGACTGACGTCATAATCAATTGCGTCATATAATGATGCAATTTAGTCCGTCTTAACCTCTTAATAGTCTGTCAAGTTGTATGAAATGTATGTCTTTATCATTTAAAAATATTATGTTGAATATTTTGAAACTAATTTAACTGGCGCTGCTATTTCCATAGGCAAAACTATTCAACAGCTAGTATAGTTTTCTGGAAATTGATATTCGTGAGTACATGGATCGATTGATCCCAACACGAGCAAAGCCTGGATGGAAAGAGAGTGGGGGCGAGAGAGCAAATAGAAATTGTCCATAATTGGACAGAGATGTCATTTTCTATTTTAAACAAACACAGATCTAAAGTTCATATCTAAACTTGAATGAACAGTCGCTCATCTTCTCTTTCAATTTAGCATCAAATCTTTCATTTTGTGAAACAGTCAAGTAATTCCTCCATTCACCCACAGTTCCTGAAATAATAATAATAATAATAATAATAATAATAATAATAATAATATCGACATCGGCATCGATATCGATGTGGTGGTAGCTGTGGCGGTGGCAATGGCGGCGTTGGAGCTGGCGCTGGTTGAGTGGGGTGGAGCGGTGGTTTGGTGATGGTGGTTGTGGTGTGGTGGTGGTCTGTGCGTGCGTGTGTGTGTGCGTGCGTGCGCGCGTGTGTGTGGGTGTGTGTGGGGGGGGGGGGGGGGGGGGGGGGGGGGGGGGGGGGCTAGTAGTAGTAGTCATAGGGAAGCAACATCACCGAGTCAAAATAGCATACAAATATTCAACAGCTTACCAGTATAGTCACCCTTAAATTGGGATTCTGAAGAGGAAGAAAGCAAGGTGGGGTGATCACCTTGCTCCGAAACAGCGTGAACGCCAGCCAGATCAAAACCTTTATGGAAGAGGCAGAATATATCAAGATCAAGGTAACAACCAGCAACTCTGTGATTGACATTGTCAATTATTACTGCCCTAATGACAAGAATCTCTCACTTGACACAATCCAGGTCCCGGACTGCCACTTCCTCATTGCGGGAGACTTTAATAGCCAATCCCAGAGCTGGGGATACAGAACCCTTGATAGACGAGAAGACATTGAAGCATGGCAAGATGAAAAGCACCTTTTACTTGTCAACGATCCCACAGATCAACTTACCTTCTACTCGTGCCGGTGGCACTCGACAACAACGTCGGACTTGGCATTTTGTACAGAAGACATTCACAAAAACCTCAGTAGAGTGGTCGGATGGCAGTTAGGAGGAAGCGACCACCGCTCAGTCCTCCTCTCTCTTTCTGGAATTATTTCAACAAGTACACCTCAATATCCAAGGTGGAACTACAAAAAGGCAAATTGGAATCTGTTCGGCATTCGTTCCAGTGAGCTTACCCAAAATGTAGCAGTAGAAGGGAGAAACATCAACAATGTCGTCAAGGAATTTAATTCAAGTATCCTCAAGGATGCCAACGAAGCGATTCCTCGAGGGTTCAGGAAAAACTACCGCCCCTACTGGACAACAGAACTGCAAGCAGCACATGATAAACTAGACAAGGCCAGAGAAGATGCAAAGGGTAATCCCTGTCATGAAAACCACTTCACGCTACAACAAACTAAAGCCAGGTATCTAAAGACCAAGCTGGAGGCCAAAAGAAGAAGCTGGAGGGAAAAGACGGCAGGGTTTAATTTAGAGAGAGACACCACAAAGCTATGGAGACTGACTAAAGCACTGAATGATGAGGGTGTCGGGGGAGAGAAGATTACTCTTGAAGAAGATGGACAAACACTGACAGGAAAGATGGCTGCAGATGCCTTTGCGAAGGCATATGCAAAAGAAAGCAACATTTCTATACCACGAATGCGTCAAAAAGAGGTTAGAAAAGAGCAAAAGGAAAGAACAGACACCAACACTCACGATGCAATCAAAGTTGATATTTGTTTAGCAGAACTGAAGAAGGTTATCTGCCAATTGAAGAAGAAGAAATCTCCCGGGCCAGATGGCATTGCGAATGAAATGATCCAACACCTTGGTAATGCATCTCTCCGCAAGTTGCTAGACATCTTTAATCTCAGTTGGACCAATGGAGAGGTTCCTCAGTGTTGGAAGGAAGCCACAGTGACTCCTATTCTGAAAAAAGGGAAGAACAAGACGAAAGTGCTGAGCTACCGTCCTATCAGTCTTACAAGCTACATATGCAAGACCATGGAGCGCATCATCAACCAGCGGTTGCAGTGGTACCTGGGGAGAACATTATAGTTTCAGAGCAGGCCGGCTTCAGAAGATACAGGAGCACAGAAGATCAAAGCAACACATCTTGCACAGGTCATAGAGGACACTTTTCAAGCCAAGAAGGTGATGCTAGCTGCCTTTATCGATCTGCAGAAGGCATTTGACAAGGTGTGGAAGGATGGCCTCCTCGTGAAGCTCCGGCGCACAGGCATTGGTGGCAACATGTTCCGATGGACCAAGTCGTCCCTACACAATCGCAGAGCTAGGGTGCTGGTGGATGGACAATCTGGACAGAATGTGTTGCTGAGACAAGGGGTGCCACAAGGCGGAGTATTATCACCAACTCTGTTCATACTCTTCATTAATGACATTGTAGCAGACCTGCGCAATGGGATCCAAGCAGCCCTCTATGCAGATGACCTCGTACTCTGGTGCACCGAGGAGTACACAACGACTGCCACGTACAGAATGCTGCTCGCTTGGACAGAATTACAGCTTGGGCCAATCGCTGGTGTATTACCATCAACAAAGAAAAATCATCAGCCATGCTATTCTCACTGTCCACCAAAACCAAGGTTGGCAATCTGACACTGGGCGGTACTCCACTCGAGTACGAGGACCAGCAGATATACCTGGGCATCACCTACGACAGAAGATTAACATGGAAGGAGCACATACAGAATGCAGAGGCAAAGGCCAGAAGAAAGCTAAACATCATGAGGAAGCTGGCAGGAACAAAGTGTGTGCCAATGAAAGGATCCTCAAGACCATCTACCTAGGTGCCGTACGACCACACCTTGAGTATGGATCCAGCTCATGGATGACAGCAGCTAAATCTCATCAACAGAACCTTGACAGAGTACAAAATTAGGCACTGCGCATCATCACTGGTGGAATGAGATCAACACCAGTAGAAAAAATGGAGCAGACAGCAGGCATCCCCCCCCCACTTAGCAAAGGAAGGGAATGCAAAGCACTGATCCAAGCTGCAAAGTTCAAATCGTTCAGCAACCACCCGATGAAGATCAGGCAAGCACAGCTGTCATCAGGAAGACTTAAAAGATCAAGTTTTGTGAAAGAGACAAAAGCACGTCAAAGGAAACACCAAGAAATGTTGCCAGCACAAATAGAAGACCCAAACCACACCCTTGATCCTCCACCCTGGGAAAACAAACTAGAGAGCATAGCTATTCGCACCACCGTACCTCATCTCACAACCAAAGATGAACACAGTGATGTGAGCAAGAGGGCCCTGACCCTAGCCATGCTGGAAGAAATGTACCCTCAGGAGACATGGATAAGGATCTACACAGATGGATCAGCCAAAGATGCAATTAGGAGCGGAGGTGCCGGACTGCACATACAGTATCCAAACGGACAACATGAGTCAGCTGCAATACCGATGGGCAAACACTGCACAAACTACAGAGCTGAAGTCGAAGCACTGGTTCATGCAGCTAATACCATCAGCAGAACTGCAGACCCTATTGCACAGATTGTCTTTTTATCTGATGCCCGCTCTGTCCTTGAGGTTATCACCAAAGGTAAGCTGCCACAACTTGAAGAAGCACTACAAACCATCAAATGCTTTCGGATAGCATTGCAGTGGATCCCCTCACACTGTGGGGTCCAAGCAAATGAGGAAGCAGACAAGATGGCAAAGGTGGGTGCAGAAGAGAATCAGACAGAAAACATGGTTACCCATACAGATGAAGACTATCATCAAGTCACTCTATAGAACACCTCGATCAGAAGATGCCTACCATCATCTCTCGAGGCCAGAGCAAGTGACCATATTTGGTCTCAGAACTGGACACAACAGACTAAACCAACACATGTACAGGCGGTTCCACCTTACGACATCGCCTGCTTGTCCTTGTGGAGAAGCAGAACAGACCACAGAGCACATGTATACTTCAATGTTGCAGTACGTATCAGCTGCTGAGAGAAGAGATCTGGCCTTTGTCAACCTCTTTTCTTGAAAAGCTGTATGGGCCTGTGGAAGAACTGCAGAAAACCACAGATTTCATCTTGAGAACGGCTCTCCAAGTGTGATACCAGCGATCGAAAAGAAGAAGAAGAAGTCACCCTTAAATTGGGATTCTGGCAATTCAGGGTTCAAAGTCTATAAACCAACACACGTACCTTGATGGGCGGGGTTTGGTTAGAAGTGGGCGGGGCTTAGGTAGCAATGGGTCCTTCTATTAGTGGTCACCAAAAGACAGCTGGTCGCTTATAGCAACTCATAGGCTATGCTATGTAGCGCTTGGGCTCAAATGACTGTGTTTCATAAAGATCGGTGGTCTTAGGACCACGCGTCATTATGAACCACCAACATTCGGCGTCATAGTTACTGACAGGTAGGTGTAGCTGTACCCGTGTATTACCGCTTACCTTTACGGAACCAATTAGTCATGACTTGGTCAGAGAAACCTATTAAAGTCGTATCGAGATTTTTTGCTTGTTCTATCTTAGATTCCCGCATCTTCTGAAATCCGCATTCATCAGCGATAGCATCACATAACGCATCATCCACGGACACTTCCAGGAACTTGGCTATGAGTTTGACATGCTTCGGCAGGTCCTTTAAAGAAACATATTTAACGGTTTAATTTGAATTTTAAATCTTTTCCATCGATTTGTGTCTAAATGTTTCACTGTTTGTGCATTTGATAACATCAATCACCAGAAAGTTAGGCCGTGTTCTCACTAGAAACTTAATCAGGAATAACGCCATACTGAAGTATGGCGTTATTCCTGATTAACTCTCTAGAGAGAACACGGCCTTAGACTGTCATCACTCAGGCGTATTTTGCTCCAAGAAAGACGAATACCAAATCTGCCTTTAAAACAACTCTAGTTAAAGACTGACTGGGCCGATGTCGGGCCGATACCGGGCCGATACTCAGTATTATACGCATAGGAACAAATATCATAACAAAATCTAAATAGAATATGGTAATTTACTTGTTGTCACAGATGGTAGAATTAACTGGTTTTTCCTTGCTACTAAAAGGCTTACATTTTAAAGACTAATATGTTTAAATCAAAGCCATGTATAATAAATATCTCATTACCTCCTTCAAATCTTCGTAATACAGAACGAGTTGTTTGTCTTTGGGATATGCTTGTAGAAATTTCTCCCAGGTCAGTATAAAATCAAACCAACTACCATAGTCGTCTAGAAGTTGAATAATAATAATAATAATAATAATAATAATAATAATAATAATAATAATAATAATAATAATAATAATAATAAGAATAATAATAATAATGATGATGATGATGATGATGATGATGATGATGATGATGATGAGGAGGAGGAGGATGAGGAGGAGGAGGAGTAGGAGGAGGAAAAGGAGGAAGATGCTGATTACGATGAGGAAGATGAGCAGGATGAGGAGCTGGAGGAGCAGGAGGAGGATGAGTAGGATGAGGAGTAGGGAGGAGGAGGAGGCAGAGGAGGAGGATGAGCAGGAGGAGGAGGAGTAGGGAGGAGGAGGAGGGGGAGGATGATGATGATGATGAGGAGGAGGCGGGGACATAGGAGGAGGAACAGGATGAGGAGTGTGCGGAGGAGTAGGATGAGTAGGATGAGGAGTAGGGAGGAGGAGGAGGAGGAGGAGGGGAAGTAGGAGGATGAGGATGAGTAGGAGGATGAGGATGAGTAGGAGGATGAGGAGGAGGAAGAGGAGGAGGAGCAGCAGGAAGAGGAGGAGGGGAAATAGGAGGATGTGCAGGAGGAGGAGCAGGAGTAAGCGCAGGAGGAGGAGGGGAAGTAGGAGGAGGAAAATGAGGAGGAGTAGCAGGAGGAGGAGGAGGATGGTGATTACGATGACGAAGATGAGCACGAGAATGAGCAGGAGGAGAAGTGTGCGGAGAAGGAGGATAAGTAGGAGGATGAACAGGATGATGAGCAGAAAGGGAGCGGAGGGTGAGTAGGATCAAGAGGAGGAGGAGGAGGAGGAGGATGACCAGGATGAGGAGGAGAAGTAGGAAGCTGAGTAGGATGGGGAGCAGGAAGGGAGAGTGGATGAGTAGGAGGAGGAGGAGGCGTATGAGGAGGAGGAGTAGGGAGGAGGAGGAGGAAGAGGAGGAGGATGATGAGAAGTAGGAGGATGAGGGGGAGGAGGGGAAGTAGGATGGGGAGGAGGAGGAGGAGGATGACCAGGATGAGGAGGAGAAGTAGGAAGCTGAGTAGGATGGGGAGCAGGAAGGGAGAGTGGATGAGTAGGAGGAGGAGGAGGCGTATGAGGAGGAGGAGTAGGGAGGAGGAGGAGGAAGAGGAGGAGGATGATGAGAAGTAGGAGGATGAGGGGGCGGAGGGGAAGTAGGATGGGGAGGAGGAGGATGAGTAGGGGGAGAATGGGAGGAGGAGGAGAAGCATGATGAGGAGCAGCGGGAAGAAGAGGAGGAGGAGGGGAAGTATGAGGATGTGCAGGATGAGGAGCAGAGTAAGAGCAGGAGGAGGAGAAGTAGGATGAGGATGAGGAGTATGAGGATGAGGAGGAAGATGAGGAAGATGAGGAAGATGAGGAGGAGGAGGAGGGGGATGAGGAGGAGGAGGAGGAGGAGGAGGAGGAGGATGAATAGGATGAGGAGCATGATGAGGAATAGGAGGAGGAGGACGAGGAGGAGGAGGAAAATGAGTAGGAGGAGGAGGAGGAGGATGAGGCGGAGGAGAAGGGGAGGATGAGAATGCGGAGGTTGATGAGGAGGATGAGGAGGAGGAGGAGGAGGATGAGGAGGAGGATAAGGAGGAGGATGAGGAATAGGAGGAGGAGGAGGAGGAAAATGAGTAGGATGAGAAGTATGCGAAGGAGGAGGAGGAGAAGGAGGTAGAGCAGTAGGAGGAGTAGGAGGATGAGGAGGAGGATGGGTAGGATTAGGAGGATGGGGGAGGAGAAGGAGAAGGCGGAGGGGAGAAGGAGGAAGTGAAGGGTAAATACGTGCAAAATGTTTGTAAATTTTCTATGTTTCCAGAAACTAATTTAGCTGTTTTACAAGGTAATTATTGATTGATATATGACATTCGGGTACAAGTTAGCGGTGTTTAGGCCTACACTCTTATCTCTATATGAAGGAGATGCATTGATATTACACTTGCGTCGATGGGCATGGTTGCACGACCATTTTGCACGACTAATTAATATTCCGATATATCTTTCGCTTTCGCAACATCTTCTAGTCAAAGTAATTTCAAAATATACAAGATTCTGAAGCTGGATTTCAGTGGCGCTATGCTAAGACATTACTTACTTTTACCCTCCATTAAAACCTCAAAGTACCCATTGAACGTGCCCTTGTAGCCGTACAGTGTTTTGACATGGTGATAATGCGATTGTGCCACATCCTTTGGATTGCGCAGGATAAATATCAGTTTGACTCTCTTTTCTAAAGCTTCTTTTGGTATAAGATGTGGCAAGACGTGTGTGTTCAACACGCGAGGGGATGGATAACCATCAAACAGCTCCTTTCTCGCATATTCTAGGAATCCCTCGAATTTTAAGGATACGACTTTCTCAGCTGACTTCCGCAAGAGCATGGTAGCTATCTCCCAGACCCAATTTGTACCTGAAATTAATAATAATATACCATCGAATGTCATGCAGCAGCAACGTGTCTTGAATTGAAAACTCTGACTCTAGTCAGTAGCTATAAGACAAACTTTCAAAAAGTCACAGAACGGTCCAAAATTGCGTCCAAATGGCCGTCGACTCTCCAGACCAAACGCATTAAAGCACCAGGATTGGTTGTAAAACGAATCGGATAGTTTTGTCGTGGCTAGTATATAGTGGCATGACGTAATATCAGGATCTACTGTAAGCTATACCTATAGGCTGCTCTCCGTATATAGGCCTACATACAGTTGATGAATTCAAATATAAACGAATATGCAGTTACTAAATCCATTTAATGAATACATTCAAATTAAATATTATGGAATGGCTCCGATATTGAAGTGGATGGAGAGTACTAAAATTTGAAAAGCCTACTGTTTAATTAAATACTTCAAAAATAAATTACCGAATTTTCACTAAAAGATGAAGAAACTGAAGATACAAACTCCTTCTCTATGATCTACTCCATTACGAGGTTAAAGGTCAAGAAGAACATTGGCATGTTATATATTTTCTTAGATCTCAGTGTGCATCAGTTTGAGATTAATTATCCATCTATCATATGACGGAATAATTAACTACGTGACCCATAGGATGGCATCATAATCAATTACAGCATGAATGACCCCGATTTAGTCCGTTTTAAACGCTTAATAGTCCGACACGTTGTACGAATTATATGACTGCTATGAATATTTTGAAACAAATTTGATTGGGCGATGTTGCTGCCTATGGCAGCAACAGCGACCAGTTAAATTGGTTTCGAAATATTCAACAACTTGCCTGTGCAGTTTTGTGAAAGTTGATAGTCAGAGAGATCATGGCTCGATCGATTCCAGCACTAAAACAACGTGGGTGACGCTTAGATAAAAACGGGCGAGTCATAGCGAAAACTGGATTCCTCAATTAGAAAGACATGGCTGCAAACCAGTTCATCTATCAAGTTTATTAATAAAGATGATCACACATTTGTTAGTAGGCGCCGAAAGGCTCAAGGTGAATGCAGTATAGGCATCTACATAAACGTAATACTCAGTACACTGAGCGAGACGATCTGTCAAGAATTGATGAACATATGGAGGCAATGTTTCATTGAGGTCTCGTAAAATAGGTGCCAAATAAAATGATCGGCACACTATATAGAGCTCCCGGAAGCGACCCCAAACAATTTATTATACGTTGAAATACTTAACGCAAATTATTTAGAATAACAACAATAATTTGCAACAACTAATCAGCAACGTGAAAACGCCTACAACAGCTTTCTTAACCAGCTCCGCAACCTTTCTTAAAGGTGCATATTCACACCAAAATGCTTGAAAATAAAATTGTTGAAATTTAAAATTTTAGAGGTTTAAATTGCGCACCTCAATGTAATGAAACGAAAGAATTCTTAACATATGATGATTTCATTCCATATAAATAAATTTCGTAGGTTTAGTTGTGAATTTGAAGTAGGGATTCGTGTCTCTAATTCAATTTGACAACTTACAAATTATATTAATCTCTGCATATCTATTATTAAAAATCATTTCCATATATAGAGTTGCTTCTCATGTGAAACAACTTCTGCAACATCTGCCGTAATTTCAAACAAAACACTATGAAATTCATTTCAAAAACGTTCAGAAACCAACTGGACATATTACTAGAGACTGCCAAGATGAATATATTGCCAGATAATTTTGAAAGTGAGATCAATTTACTGTAAAATTGGCACCTTTGGGTGGTGATGCTAAAATGCTATAGAAATCTATATAGTTTTGATGTGAATGCATGTTTGCTTCGTTCGATTGATAATGATTTAATGAAGGGAACAGTGTACATAGTACCGCTTCAATGGGGTTGATTGGTTGAATGCTGGCGTTCGTGAATTTCAATTTTAAAAGGACCATGCGGGTAATATGCTGAATAATTTAAAATTAATTTGTTCGAAAACTGTTTTAGTTAACCATTTCGCGAGGCCCTGTAGGTGGGGCTTAGAATACACCTTCCGTATCTTCTGCGTGTCGTAGGAGGCGACTAAAGGAGGTAAGGGTGAGGTAACCCTGAGAGAAACCTCTAGTGCTGAAGACGGAGGTTCCAGGCCGCACGGCGCACTCTAATAAACCATGGATCCACGCGCTTAACGCTTATGATCATGTCGATAGTCACTTACAGGACTGGCTGTATGATCAGCGAACGAAATGAAGAAGAACCATTTCGCCGATAAATTGTCTGTATTTCAATTACACGGCAAACATAAAACAGACAAGCTATTTAGTATTTTGAAATTAATATGACTGGAAGCCATTGCTGCCTTAGGCAGCAATGGATTCCAGTCACATTAATTTTAAAATATTTAAAAGAATATGACATGCATCGTAAATAATTCCCTTTTCAGTGATTTGTCATTGAAAGGGATAATATGTGAGCTCTCTAGCATCTGTGATAAAAACATATTAAAAAAAGAACGTTGATAACAAAAAGAGTTGCCATGAGAACCAGTATGTTTTACCAACTAACCCACCCTATAATTCTTACCTGATTTGGGAAAGGCTGGCATCAAAATATCATCATTCCTGATTTTAAAATTTGGTAGTTCACTTAGGATTTGACTCAAGAATGGAAAAGCTGGATAGTGTAGCCCCTCGTATAATTTGTATGGGATCGGACATCCCTCGCCATCCGGGTGCATTACAATAGGGTCAGCACCACCATCATTCGCTCCTTTCGCTAAGGCAAAAGATTAATTAAAACCCATGTAACATGTAGGGAACTGCGCTAAGATAATATGCTAGCGTATATTATAGTACAGCGCCTAAATAGGCTTAACTGCTTACAAAACAAAAACAAAAACATGTTACATTTTCAAAACTTTTCACATCGAAAACCCACAAAGTATTAAACAAACTCCTGTAATTTTATCAGAATTATCTTACCGCAGTTCCATAGCCGCCGTGTACAACAACAGCAGCTGCAACAACAATAACAACAACAACAACAACAACAATAACAACAACAACAACAATGACAACGACAGCAATTACGACAATGGCGCCGACAACAACAGCAGAAACAACACGAACAACGACGACGACGGCGACGACAATGGCAATGGTGGGAACAATTATGATGATAATGATGATGATGATGATGATGATGATGATTTTTACTAAATAATAATAATAATAATAATAATAATAATAATAGACGATAATTTAATTACTTATAAACTCAGTCTATAGTGTAAAATATTTATTTAATATCTTTTCCCTCATGTATCAATGTAAAATTGATCTGAGTGTAATAAAGTTCAATTCAATTCAATTCAATTCAATACTCAGATTTTATGATATTTTGACAATAATTGGATTGGAAGACACTGTTGCCTTAGGCAATGACAAATAAGACAATCCACTTATGTTCAAAATATTCAATAACATGTTACAAGCACCTAGTTTTGGAATTTGGAAACATATTTAATTATTTCTGAGATATACTGTACTCGTTTTACCAGAATGTATAACACACTTATCACGCGCACCGGTTTTTCAATGCAAAATGCAAATCTGTGAAGTTAAATGTTGTTTTAGATTTATTTATAAATAGATGTTGTTACATGCTGAAGATTTGTGACGTGTCTATCTTCAGGATTCACTACTACTTATAAGTTCTTATCTGAACTAATCGATTCGTAAGTCTTTTCCGTTTTGGGTAAAGCTTGTATGTATAGTTGCTGCGATTGATATCAACTCGCCTCGTAAATAGATGTGCTGAACGATATTTGTATTGGATATCCGGGCCTGATCTTACTGAATCTCAGAACTTGTAGGTAAGTTACGGTGGTCTTCCGTAATGTCCAGAATTAAATATCACGACAAAACTCTTGCCTTGAGGTTATCAAGGTGATGACTTTAATAATAATTCTAACTGTACACTAAGTAAGGGTGGCTTTTACTGCCACAAAGAAAAGATTAATACTTTATATAAGTTTGACTACCAATAAACTACTTATCTAAACTGTATGTTTCCTAACTAATATTGACTGGTATTACTCCCTGTCACGACAGGTCTGCTATATCACATCAATCTAACTCTAACCAACGATACGGACCAAACTCTTAACTGCTCTAACTCTGACTAACTCTAACTCTAAAAGCTCTTGACTAACTCCCGATAAAAGGCAAGGCGGCCCTTTTATACTCTCCTGAGTTTCTATTCTACCATCATTCGGTAATGCCTAATAATAGACACTTACATAATGGTTTCCCCTCTTCATCATTCGCTCATAGTCTATCTTTTTGATTATGACGTCCTTTTACACAAGTAAATCGCCGACCCTCCCTCCTCAGGAGGAAGGTTTTTACCTAGCACTTGCGGTTTGGGCTGGTTCTGATTTGATGAGACCTGTCAGCTAACTAACAACATTACTTCATCCGTTGTTGTTGCATGTCACTCTGTGAGTGACATATAGTTGATATACAATTTCGTCTCTAACCGGATACGCTGATTTTGATCGACACATAGTTTATATACAAACTTCGTTAGTGTCAATCACTCCTACAGGACGCTACTTTGTCCATGTCTTGCCTATTGCCTATTGCGACTAAGCCTGTAGGATACGATGGTTAATAGCACATGAGCTGTATGATCTCATTGCCAGCTGGTGTTGTTGTAGTTTCCATAGGGAGTCGATGATTCCCTTGTCAATCAACCTTTTGACCCTATCCCTCAACCTTTTAACCATCCTTTTTTTCTGTCTCGTCTAACTGTCTCTGTTACTATTTTCTAAACTATGGTCCGAAATGACTGCTGAATACTCTGAAAGTGTGTGCCGATCCCGCATCACCAACTTTCATCTTCAACTATTGACAGATATCATCAAACCAGCCCCGTGGGTCCTACTCTATTCTATCCTACTATAATTCCAACTCATACTAAATACGGTTATCATGTACGCATCAGTTTCGTGAGAAACTGTTGTTGCGGCAGCACCGGTCCATGTCAACCAGTGCAGCAGCCCTCTACGTACAATATTATGATGCGTGCTACTCCGTCCATTAGCTCACCTGGTATTTTCAAATATGAATTTCATCAAGGTCTTACTTCATAAATATAAGATGTCCACAGGGTCATGACTCCCCACCGGACAATCCGATATCTACAATGCGTAGTCGCGTTTTTGCACGACTATTTGGTCCGGTATTCTATATCAGTTTCAATATTTGCCAGAGAGCGAAGCAGACGACCAATATAGAGACTGATATAGAATACCCGGCGAAATACGAGTGCAAATATGCGACTAAGCATGGCATAACATATTTATTTGTTTCATACATGACATTTTCAAAGTTGTAGGCTAACAGTAGCACTATGCTGTAATCAAGTCAGTGTAGTTTGATTAAGACCGAACAGCAATAGCCCTTTCCGGTTTTAGCTATGCCCCGCCCATCTCTAGCTAAGCTCCACCCACACCCCGCTCGTGTTGGGATCAATCGATCACTGAACTCACTGATTATCAATTTCCAAAAAAACAACCACACGTAAGCTGTTGAATATTTCGAAACTAATTTGACTGGGTGCTGTTGCTGCCTAAGGCAGCAACAGCGCCCAGTCAAATTAGTTTCAAAATATTCAACAGAATGTTTATTAAATAGCAAAGAATTGCAAAGACATACAATTCATACAACGTGTCGGATTGTTTTGAGATTTGATGACGGTCTACATGGAACCCTTTGTTGGGTAATGAGTGTGACGTCATCATACACGCGCTGAGCCAGTTATGACGTCATATGAGGTCAGATAATGGATGGATACTCTGGAAACGTAAATTCTGACAGCAGAATGTCACATTGACCTAAACAGATTAGCGCTGACTGTAATAGACCTATCTAGTTTATCCAGCCATCATGTGCCGTCATAATCAACTACGTGACATGTAGGATGACGTTGTGATCAATGACGTCATGAATGACGTAGATAAGTACGTCACGAACGCATAATTGGTGACGAACTAAGAGAGACTGCCACCGCAATTGAAGCTTCCGCTTTCAGAAACTTGACCACTTCCTCCCACAGAAGAACTTTTGCCGCAGTAAACACTACCTCTCCTGCGACCGCGACCATTTCTGTCATCACCACTTCTTCAACCGCTCCTGTCGTTTTGCCAGCCTCTGCGGGAATCAACGCGTCCATCGATACCCGCGTCCTCTGCTCAGACTGAAAGGACCCTCCAAAACCCCTGATCGGAACCCTGAGAGGACGGCAGCCAGGGATCCCGACCCCTTCCCCTGGACCACCAAGAATGAGACACCGAGTGGGGACCGATCTCGTCACACAAATTATTATGGAGGAGCCACCCACCCACGTTATGAGAGGGTTATCGCAAGCCCCTGGCCGAGAGACCCGAAGGAAATTCAGGAGGAGCCCACAGCCTGCACGGCGCTCGCTTCGACGAGCCCAGGTCTTCGTTTGAATGGCGTTTCCTCCTGGGACCGGAGAGAATTCCGGAAGGGACTGACGAAAGCTTGCCACCCAGTCCGCGAGAGGGGAAACGAACGCGGGGCGGTGTCCGCTGGGCCACATTCATTAAGCGTGTTGATTTCCAAAATCTATAGATCCTATTATCGAAATCTCTTTTCCACCGATTCTTTGTTCGTGTCTTGACTTTTAATCTGGTGGGTGTGTGACATTTGTGTGACTTAGTTTCGGGACAATATAATATTAAAGGGAAATTCCAGTGAAAATCGGGAATAAGTCAACTAAAAATATACTATAATTCGAAATAGTTGCTGCAAAAAAATATAAAATACACTGTTCCATTGCCGAGAAATAATAAAATGAATATGCCCAAAACGCTCGAAAACGTGACTCCTGGGCGCATCCATTTTCTCGCAACGAGAGCGAGAAACCGCGAGATTATGACGTCAACGACACACCAGCAAAATATCGCCAGCGCTTTTAGATTAACCTGTTTACTTCGCGTTATGGCGGCCGAATATTAATAAACCCTTTAATGACCAAATTCTGTCAGGAAAATCTGAATATTTCCTTATTGAATGGCCATTTGCAAGCCAAGCGAAGACTATTTTTGAAAATTGATTACTGGAATGGCTGGTTCGGTTACTGAGACAGTCGTTTTAGTTGTAAATTCTCAAAATAGCCTTCTTTTGACCTGCGTCCTCAACTTGACAATTGCAGAGGCCAGTGCTGGCGTGAAATGGTTAAATCGCATCATGTCCGCATGTCAAGCATGGGCTTGCAGTAATAGAAACGATCATGGAAAGGGTACGGAAATTCGCATTTTCAGATACCGATCCACAGAAGCATCCGCATGAAAAGTGGCTAACTGAAAGATGGCATCATAACATCGGCACTGGGTGGATATCTTCCACATTTTAATTTGGAAGACACAAGTTTAGAACATATAGTCTGTATAATTTTAAAATAATGTGTCATGCATTTCAAAACAAAAGGCACGGTACTTAACAGAATCAAACTCGACAATTAACGTCGTATTTGCTTGCATCAATTGTAAAACTGGATTTGCAAACCAAAATGAAACGATGTCGCTGATTGCCCGGTCGGTCAATTATAGGCAACCACTTAGCGGCTTACTTCATAGACGATAGTAGGTGACAGCTAGTAAATAATGCCAAGTGTACGCTAGACATAATTAGTAGTTTAGTGCTTTCACACTATTGAAATCCAGCGTTATTAATCATTTACAACGTTTACTCCCAATTTTAAAATAACTATGCAGAGTGTTGAATATTCTAAATTAAATTTTCATGGAATTATGTTGCAGTAGCTTCCAAACTAATTAGTTTCACACAATAGGCCTATGCAGGGTAAATTTTAAGCTTTCTGCTTTTCTGTCCTTGAAAGGGTTAACTAATTGATCCCAAATTTTTAAATGTTGAACCATATTTACTGCCTGAATATTGTGAAACTGGAATTTGACTGGAAGCAGAAGTTGCAATAGTAACAGCTTTCAGAGAAATTACATTCAACATTTATTCAACTAACATATTTTTCAAGAATTTGTTGTGGCTGGTTGATCGCAAACACGCTCCTGGCATAACCCTTCAATGTTTTTAAAAAAATAGAAATTGGCCATAGGAAAACACTACAATGACTGGCGCGATCATCGGGACACTAATTGCACTTTAATTTCCTGCAAACACTGTGGCAAAGAGTCAGTTGTTTAGCCAGTACGCTAATTATCCACGATGCAAGATTTACCTCCCCTGGTTACGGCTATCCTCGATCGGGCAAACAGAGTATGCGTGTCGGTGACGTCAGCTGCTTGTCCAAAATGGCGCCTCTCTCTATTGGTTACTTTAGCAATTTAAATTGAGGATATCTTTTTTATTTGTTGGCATAAAATTGTGCTCTTGGTCTCAAATTAATGGGAAAATTAGTACTTTACGTCAGATGCATAAAATCCCCCAGTGGAATATCCCTTTAAAGGTCAAATTTCGCATTGGCATCAACACTAGGGCGAGTGAGAGATTCTGTCACTCTTCTAGAATTTAAAAGCAAACTCAAGCCCGAGGTTTGCCAACATAATGCTATGCAGGCTCCGAAATGGTTGTAGTTCTTTAAACCGACATCTATTTGACAACTTGCTGTCGGAATCTGCCAGTTGTTCTTGTGGGCACAATGATGAATCTACAAACCACTACCTCTTACATTGTGCCCTTTTTAACGAGCAAAGAGTCGTTTTCCAAAATCAGCTTGCCTTGAACGATATTTCTCTTGCTAATCTTACGGTCAACCAGCTTCTATACGGGACTTACACTGTCAACTTGGAAATGAATAAACTGATCTGTAATACATAATTAACACCAACCGCTTTCAGTAGCTTCCCGTTCGCGAACTTACAGTTTAAGGGGTAAATGGACAGCAGCCCAACACGTACAGGTCGGGGCGAAGGCAGCACCTAGAGCTCACCTCTGCTATTCTTCCATTTGATCTTATTCCTCGCTCTCTCTATCTCTCACCCTCTTCCCCCCTTTCCTCCTCTCTCTCTCTATCTCGGTCTTTCTTCCTACTCTCCCTCACCTCACACTCAACATCCACACACTTATGCACACCAATAGACTACAATTAATTAAACTATTATGAATTGCCGCCATTTTGTTGTAAAAAAGTTTTGAATAATCTGTATGTGTATGGGAGACACGGGCATAAGACTCTAAGTCTTATCGTGCTTCCATCTGAACAAAATAAATCACGTTTAAACCAACACTAGGACCTAAACTGTTTTGTCAACATATTTTGAGATAATGTCGGGTATCTACAAAACAAATCTAGTCAAAATGATTCCCAAAGGTGTGAATGGACCTGGGAACTTTTCTACACTGTTAGAGAATGTTAAGAAATACGTTGATGACATGTTTTGTAGGGTGTAATAACGCTAATGGTGTACACGTAGATTCGAATAAGATACGCGTTGACGCTTCAAGGGAATGAGCCAGTATTATCGTTAGCACAAGCAAATGGGTGTGTTGTATATAGCAAACATATTTGCTGTCTCATTACATCAACTACGGGATTATTAACACTAGTTTTATCTTTTTCAATCCGAATCACCTGATTCCATTTGTATATCTGTCTATAGATATAGAGCTATGTATTTATCATGATTTATGCACGCACTGATCCACATACCAAACTGACACAAACCCACCCACCCACCAACAAAGCTAGAGGCTCATTCATCCATTCACGGCCCAGCCACCAACTCATCCTTCCATGCATCAAGCCACCCACTCAGTCAGAATTCAACCACCATATATCCATCCATCCATCCATCCATCCATCCATCCACCAACCCACCACCCGCTAACTAACCCAGCGCCTCGCCCATCCACCCACACATCCATGCATCAATCCATCCACCCCACCCACCCATCAACCCCACCCACCCTGCTTGCCTGCCTGCCTGTATGCCTACCTGCCTGCCTGCCTGCCTGCCTGCCTGCATGCCTGCCTGCCTGTCTGCCTGCCTGTCTGTCTGTCTGTCTGTCTGTCTGTCTGTCTGTCTGTCTGTCTGTATGTCTGCCTGCCTGCCTGCCTGCCTGTCTGTCTGTCTGTCTGTCTGTCTGTCTGTCTGTCTGTCTGTCTGTCTGTCTGTCTGTTTGTTTGTTTGTTTGTTTGTCTGTCTGTCTGTATGTATGTATGTATGTCTGCCTGCCTGCCTGCCTGCCTGCCTGCCTGTCTGCCTGTCTGTATGCATGTGTCTTTATTTATCTATCTATCTGTATTGCTTACCTATATCGGAGGAAAACCTCTGGAAATTTGTCATCTTTGGGAAACTACAACGAAAACGAAATTTAAATAGATTTAATATAAAGAAACTATGAAATCTATTTACATAATAGCTAAATACGAAGCGTGCTGACTATTTTGCCATTAAGCGAACTAAAGGTCGTTGCTGAACATACATAGAAGTCTCGATACTCTCTCAAGTTGTTTTCAAAATAATTGGCCTTTAGCCTTTTATCCATCTGGCAAAGAATAGATTTTACATACAGCTATGAGGATACGCCCGGAGATATATCTACTATGCATGCGCTTTAGATTACACAGTATTTTGAACAATTTTTCACCACGAATTTATCTAGTTCGCTTTATCGTTCTATAATGGCATATATATTAGCCCTTTGAACGCAAAAGGTCAAAATATCTATAATCTTTACGATTTAGTAAATATTATGTTGATAATTTTGAAACTAATTTTATTGGAAGCTGCTGCTGTCTACGGCAGCAATAGGTTCTAAGTCAAATTAGTTTCAAAATAGTCAAAATCTTGCTGTACAGCGACGTTAAAATTGGCTTTTCTGGGAATTCAGAGTTAAAAGGGTTAACCATTTAGCGTCTAAATCTGCTCAAGAATACTAAAATATGTCCTTACTGAGTGTCCATTTGCAGGGCAAGAGAAGACTATTTTTTGAAGATGTACCACTGGAATGACCGGCTCGGTTACCGAGCAAGTCATTTCAGTGGTAAATTTTCAAAAGTAGTCTTCTCTTGGCCTGCAAATTGGCATTACGCATGACCACTGTAGAGGCCGGGTTTGGATGATTTTCCTATTTAGACAGTGTCGACTAAGTAGACGTAGTGTCGCGCGATAACTTGTTTCAACGGCCCTCTGTGGAACATCTCTTAAATGTCCTGAAACGAGTTTGGCTGAATTTCGACGGTGGGCAAACATCGGCTTCCAGTCAATATGTTCTAAAATTAAACAACGCTATTCTTAGCATAGGGCCTACAGTAGTTATCATCGACATAATACACGTAAACATGAAAATTAAATTATTATGTAAAAAATGTTCGGTTTGTGGTTTTGAAGCTAATTTGACTGGAATCTGTTGCTGACTTACCCGTACCCGTACCATGAAATTGATTCTGGAGCTCAGGGTTCAAAAGGGTTAAACCGACCTAATTTTCTTGATTGCATAGTCATTCTCACTGACCTTATTCAAACATATATGCCCAATCTCTCTGTGACGTCAAACCCCTCGTAGCGGCCACACTAACGACACCTTAGGGCGATTACACAAAAGCATATAGCCTGGTTCCCTGGCTCATTTATTGTGGAAGATCACTCCCCACCAACCCCCACCCCGCAGCACCCTTCACACGCCCATCTAATATATTGGCAATAGAACCAGGCTTCAAATATAGCTACCTGTCACCATCATTTTACACTGACGAGGCAGGTGGTTTCTCGCAGAGGTTGCGCATACACCAGCGGATAGAAATAATCAGGACGACTTGAAAATCTGAACCTGAGGTATGTTTGAATAACCAGAAAGGTGGTGGCATAGCAGTTAGCGTATTGCGTTTTTTAACCAGCGGTCCGGGTTCGTACCTCAAGGGAGAAGGTAGTGGCTTGGTGTAGTGGCTAGCACTCAGGACTACTTAACCTGAAAACCCTATTCGCGCCTGAGCTGTGTCCTTTCTCGCCGTCGCTGGAAACATGGGCAATCTCCTTGTGTGTGTTGTAATCTTTAAGGCGTTTATTTGCTAGTTCCCAATGCTAGGGTCCAGACTGACGTGCAAGGCAATCTCCTTCGCTCATTGCTTCTCTTCAACCAGGAGTATAAATGGGTACCAGTGTAAAAGCTGCCGGTGTTACCAACAAACTGAAATAGAAACCAGTCTAGATATGTCATGAATGGAACCTGGAATCAGGGACTCGATAGACGCCAATCAAACCAATAACTTATTCGTATCTCTGCGAGTGACTTTATAAATGAGCCAGTAATTCTAGTGATACATTTTAAAAACAATTGTCTTCTCTTGGCCTGCAAATTGACATTCTGTAATACCACTGACGCCATAATCAACTACGTGACGTGTAGGCTGACCTCATAATCATGACGTCATGAATGACTCGATATAGTCCGTCTTTAACGATTAATAGTTTGACACGTTGCACGAATTGTATGTCTTTACCATTTAATAAACATTATGTTGAATATTTTGAAACTAATTTGGCAGGCCGCTGTTGCTGCCTTAGGCAAGTTTCAAAATATTCAACAGTTTTCCCTGTATAGTTTTCTGGAAATTAGATAGTCAAGAAGTTCAGGGATCGATCGAGAGATCCCAACACGAGCGAGATGTGGGCGGAGCTTAGCTAGGGATTGCGGGGCATAGCAAAAACTGAAAAGGGCCATTACACCAGTAGCCGCCATTTTAGACAGATATTTGCTGGTGCCATTATTTCAGTCTATTGTCTTCGCCGGTGAGCAGTTGTTGGTATAAAACCATTCTTGCAACGCCGATGCTAGTCATTCGTCTGCTCTCTTCTACTGTAAGCACATAGTAAGTGCATAGCATAGTTCAATGCCAGTTGTATGTTTGTTCTGACAAAAGTGACAACAAATATATCTATAACAAGTTTACTGAAACCTGTTGCTGCCTTAACCAGCAAAGGTTTTATATTTAGCTAGGATATTTATCAGTAGATGAGAACTTGCGTATGGACACATACACGCACGCAGACTGATATGGAACAGAACGGTAGATGACGGACATGGAGCGGAAGAGACGCACATACGTGTGACTGATATCTAGAAAACGCACAAGCAATTGACCTTTCCACTTTATCCATCAATCATATGACGTCAAAATCAACTACGTGGCGTGTAGGATAACGTCATCATCAACGAGGTCATGAGTGACGTTTTTAGGATCTTCACGAATGCTTAATTGATAACCGTTGTTGTACGAATTGTATGTCTTTACTATTTAATAAACATACTGTTGAATATTTTGAAACTAATTTCATTATTCCCACAATAGATGGTAAATGAACTTTTCATGGGACACCCAGTCAAATTAGTCTTCAAAATATTCAACAGCTTACCCGTATAAGGTTTCTGGAAAACGATGATTCACTGATCGATCGATCCCAACAGGGTCGAAATGTGGGTGGAGCTTCGATATAGATAGGCGGGGAATATTTTTAACTGGATTCCTCCGGTATGGAATCCCCTGGACGCAGAATCTAACGTCAACAATGTATGGACGGATATACCGTCATAGTCGCCTACATAGGTTATAGGGGCTAATGCATGCATGATAAATCTGAGGGAACACGCATAGCAACGCCTCCTCCCCCCTCCCACCCCACCACCCGCCCCAACCCCACCACATATACTGCTTTGTTTAATGTGTACATCTGCAATGGTAATCATGTGTTTATGGTTAGAGTCTATGGGCCAGATGAGATGTGGTGGTTAGTAAGACCTTGTATGTTTTCGGAGTCTGTTAGTCAAAGCTGGTTCGTGGATCGTTGACATAGAAATGCAGACCGCGAGGGATGACCCAACTTCGGAAGGATAGGGTCGGAACGCAGACGTATCTAGATAAGGCTGTGTTAGTGTTCAAATATACATACTTCATGAGATGGGATTTTGTTCCTCATATGGGGGTAGGGGTGGGTAGTAGGGGATGGAGTCCTGCGCTTTAAGAAGAATGCCGCTGATTGTTTCTCTCCAGACATGTTACGGGGAGACATTGAATTGTTGGGTATGGCGCTGCGTTTTGCTGGGGACAATGTAGCCCATAATATTCTCACAAAAGATGGTAAATGGACTATTCACGAGATGAGGATTAGAGGGGGTATCGAGAAATCTGGACCATGTTTATTGGGCGGCTTTAGCCCTATAATGACAAGATTTTGTAAAAAAAATAATAATAATAATTTCTTATGGAATGTATATTTGCAGGCCAAGTGGAGACTATTTTTTTTAATTGACCACTGGAATGACTGGCTCGGTTACCGAGCCCGTCATTCTAGAGGTCAATTTACAAAAATAGTCTTCACTTGGCCTGCCAATGGACATTCCTCAAGACCACTGCAGGAGCCGATTTTGGGCGGCTTCGTGATAAAAGGGTTACCATACAGTGGCGATGCATTACACATCTTGTACAGTGCATCCTTGAAAGTAGATGACGGACAAATCATATGATTCCAAGGCGAGATATTTCAGAACTGAGTATTGTAGAAAAGACCCATTTTTGTCTCGAGAAAGAAATAAAGAAGAAATGATCTATGTCATCTCTGCAGGACTTAGTAAAACGGACTGCTGTGTCATCAGCGCATCAGTGGTGCAGGTGTTGCCATTGTAAACGTGGCAGTCGATTGGTTGCGAGTGTGCTCCACAATTTTAATTTGAGGAGAATCAGGAGATACGGACATTCTTATCCTTCTCCTTTACTATGTAAAATCAGAAAGCAAGTTTATTTATTTTCTGTTCAGACAATCAATCGAAACGAAACAAGATGTCTAACATCAACCGCCTTTTGTTAAGAATTTGTGTGGTTAGTTACTATTCTCGTATGCATTTACTGGGTGTAATACGATCTCCAGGATTTTTGGCATCAGACAAAATGTTCGCTTTTCACAAACTAGTGAAAGGTTATTCAATCGTGCAATACTGACCACCCACCCACACAGCCACACACCCACCCACCCACCAAAATATGTGTGCACAAGTGGTGAGAGAGAGGAGTGAGAGAGAGGGTGGGAGACAGGGGTGAGAGAGCGAAGGGGGGAGCGAGGGGTGAGAGAGAGAGAGAGCGAGAGGTGAAAGAGAGGTAGGGGTGAGAGAGAAGGGTGGAAGAAAGGGCTGAGAGAGGGATGAGAGAGAGAGAGATGGATGAGAGAGCGAGGGATGAGAGGGAGAGAGGGTGGGAGATGAGTGAGAGAGGGGTGAGAAGGTGGAAGGGGGAGATGGGTGAGAGAGGGGTGAGAGAGAGGGTGAGAGAGGGAGGGGGGAATTAGAGAGAGAGAGAGAGAGAGAGAGAGAGAGAGAGAGGGGTGAGAGAGAAGGGTTGAGAGATGGGTGAGAGAGAGGGGTGAGAGAGAGGGGTGAAGAGATGGGTGGGTGGGTGAGAGAGAGAGAGAGAGAGAGAGAGAGAGAGAGAGAGAGAGAGAGGGAGAGAGAGAGAGAAGGGTGAGAGAGAGGGCTGAGATGGTGGAAGAGAGAGAGAGAGAGAGAGAGAGAGAGAGAGAGAGAGAGAGAGAGAGAGAGAGAGAGAGAGAGAGAGAGAGAGAGAGAGACTGCTACTGTTACAGCTTAAATTCGTGATGAACCTGTCCTGGTTCTCGAATATAGGACATTGAAATTGACCCCACATCATCTATACATAGCCTAGGATAATAACTGTGAATACATGACGCGGACTGCAGAATCAGTTCGCCAGGGTTTATACAAGTGGCTCAGTTCGTCTATTAACCCTTTAATAGCAAAATTTCATCACGAAAATCAAAATATTTGCTCATTGAATGGATATTTGCAGGCCAAGAGAATGCTATTTTTGAAATTTTACCAGTGGAATGACTGGCTCGGTTATCGCGCCAGTCATTCCTGTGGTAACTTTTCAAAAATAGTATTTTCTTGGCCTCCACATGGATATTCTTCAAGCTCAATACAAAGGCCGGTTTTGGTATGGAAGGGTTAAGGACGTCTATGTTAACGTCCGAGGTCTGACTTAGTACGAGTTCTCGGAATCTGCCTATTGCAGCAACAGCGCCAAGTTAAATTAGTTTCAAAATATTCAACAGAATCGTTATTAAAATAGAAACATACAATTCGTACAACTTGACGGACTATTGCGCGTTTAAGACGGACTAAATCACGCCAATCATGACGTATTTGATTATGACGTCAGCCTACATATGTCGTTGTTGATCATGACGTAATATGATTGATTGATAAACTGGATTCCTCCATTACTCATAATGACAAGAATTCACCTTTCCAGGGTATCCATCTATCATCTGACGTCATATGACGTCATAATCAGCTAAGCGGCGTGTAGGATGACGCTATATTCATTACGTCATAAATGATTCTATATGGCCCGTCTTTAGCTCTTAATAGTCCAACACGTTGTACAAATTGTATGTCTCTATTATTTAAAGGACAATTCCAGGATTGGTAAAAGTGTACTTTATTTGAAAGACTATTATATGACTAACATATTGGATCCTAAATAAAAACAATAGACAAATAATACGAGTAATTATACCATCGTAAGCAAGGGATTATTTTATCTCCCGGGCAGCGAGATTTCACGAGATCCTGACGTCATCCCCGCGCCAGCGCTATCTTTCCCAGGCTGTACAGTAAATATGTCTACGCACGGAGGCCTAACATGTGCTAATTTGTAATCGGTAGGACATTATCCAGTTAAACTAGTAAGTTCTTCACGTAATTCTAGTATCCGAAGTCGGTGGGGAATCGTTAGCCCCCAGACCGCTGACCCATAGATTCCATTTTCTCTATCCCATCAGAATGTGTTCATTTTGGTAACAATGCTACTGTAAGTCATTGCTGTGCACGACAGCAACACGTTTCAGCAACATTTTTTTCTTCAGAATGACCCCGGCTCTATCTCTGTACGTAGCCTATTATGACTTTTACACCATGCGATACGGGTTAAATGAAGCGGCACACTTGACACGTGCGTATTGTCAAATTACTCAGCCGACTCAAGATACCGTTATAGCGTGTGTCGCATATATATATATATATATATATATATATATATATATATATATATATATATATATATATATATATATATATATATATATATATATATATATATATATTCAAAGAAAACATATGATATGATAATATTGCCGGAACCACAGAACCGATTGTAATAATTCTGATACCTACCTGTAGCTGCAAATTCGAAGCAATATTGATCGGCGGTGAAAATTCCCAGATTTTATGTCAAAATGTTAATTCATTTGGTGATATCTCTGGCAATATTCACGTGAGCAAAATTATAATTGGCCAGGCAAATAGCCATTTCTTTCAGCTTTAAGCACACTCCAATTTAATGACTATACGCAAAGATAGAGTCTGCAAGACAAAAACCACCTCATGCTGAATTTTACCAAAAGAAGGATAAGATAATCTCAGATCGTATATTAGATGAATAATATTTTTAATATATTCCAGTCTTTTGAACCGTTTTAATCCCGAGGTCGGCACCTATTTAGAGATCCTAGAATCATTGGAATCGCTTCAGCGGTTCGTTTGCTATTATCATTTACGTATACATCCTTAAAATATATACCCGCATCTATTGGCTTCGCTCCTCCAGTATAGCAATAGCGGTGGTGCGGGGCTGACGTCTCTAGACGCGATAAAATGGCAGCGACCCGATGTGCGAAAAATTGTCAATTTTACCGACTTTATCTAGCGATAGTTGGTTTCGCTATTTCTATCTGGTTATTATTCTGGCGAAATTTCATTAAACATGTAATAATCTTTCAAATAAAACCCACTTTTTATCATCCCGGAATTGTCCTTTAATAAACACGCTGTTAAATATTTAGAAACTAATTTGACTAGACTGGTCAAATTAGTTTCTAAATATTTAACAGCTCACCTGTATAGTTTTTTGGAAAATGATAATCAGAGAGTTCAGAGATCAATCTCTCCCAACACGAGTAAGGTGTGGGTGGAGCTTAGCTAGAGATTGGCGGGGCATAGCTAAAATGGAAAGGTCTATTGTATTGTTCTTGACGCGTTTGTGATGTAGATTCCTAGAATTGGCAATCAAATCACGTATAGGTCTGACACTAAACGGAAAAGATGTGGCAGTATTAGTCTGAATTGTATGTTACTTGTGAAACTACAACTAAATAGATATTCTGTTAATATTTAAAAAAACCTTTACCTGGAGTTGTCGTCGTCATCGTCGTCGTCGTCGTCGTCATCGTCGTCGTCGTCGTCGTCGTCGTCGTCGTTGTCGGTGTTGTTGTTGGTGGGAACAGGTCACTGTGAAATTAGTTTCGAAATATGCACCGGCTAACTATGAAATCGAGATCCTGGGAATTGACGGTGATACAAGGAGTTTAATTCGAAACAACCGTACGTATAAAGTTAATCTTAGCCAGATATGGGCGGGTGAAACCATCCTATCTTGTGTCAGTCACCTTGTACCATGGAGGAATCCAGTTTCTCAGTCAATAAGATGACGACATAATCAACTACGTGACATATAGCCTGACGTCATAATCGATTACGTCCTGAATGACTCGATGTAGTCCGCCATGCAGCAACATTATCCAGTCAAATTAGTTTCACAATAATCAACAGCTTGCATGTATAGTTTTCTGGAAATTGATCGTCAGTGAGTTCAGGGATCGATCGATCCCAACGCCGACGAAGTATGGGTGGAACTTAACTAAGTATGGGGGAGACAGAGCTAAAACGGGATTCCTCAATTATGACAATGGAACATGTTTAAATAAACAAGTTATCATATATTCAACAAATAGGCAGAGGTCATATACACAGATATTTGAGATCTTAGACGCAAAGTAAGCCGTGGAGAGCTAAAGTTCATATCTAAACTTGAAGGAACAGTTCTTCATCTTCTCTTTCATTTTAGCATCAAATCTGTCATTCTGTGCGACGGTAAAGTAGTTTTTCCACTCTCCTACAGCTCCTTGAATAATAATAATAATAATAATAATAATAATAAGTAGTAGTAGTAGTAGTAGTAGTAGTAGTAGTAGTAGTAGTAGTAGTAGTAGTAGTAGTAGTAGTAGTAGTAGTAGTAGTAGTAGTAGTAGTAGTAGTAGTAGTAGTAGTAGTAGCAGTAGCAGTAGCAGTAGCAGTAGTAGTAGTAGTAGTAGTAGTAGTAGTAGTAGTAGTAGTAGTAGTAGTAGTAGTAGTGTAGGTTGACGTCGTAATCAATTACACCATGAATGACGGGATTTCGTCCATTATAAACTCTTAATAGCCCAGTCAAATTAGTTTCAAAATATTCAACAGCTTACCTGTATAGTTTTCTGGAAAGTGCGATTCAGAGGGTGCAAGGATCCGCTAAGCTAGGCTCCACCCACGTTTTGCCCGAAACCTGAATTCCCAGTATCCCAATATCAAGGTAACCATAGGCCTAGCCCGAGTTCTCTGACACACACCCACCGACACACACACACACCCCACCCCCACCGCACCAACCCCCCCCCCCCACCCGCCCCCCACTCACACACCCTGATAACAATACTGGGCTGATATTGAAAGTATCGGCCCGGTAAGCTGCGTTATCTGTGTCTATGCCGTTTCTGATATGGCCACATACCAGAACAGCGAAGCGATGTGAGTGGGCGTACGTTAGTACAATGACACTTGACAGACTATTCTAACTTCTTGATGGCGTATTTCTGTCAATTATGAACGTGACGTAACTGATTATGACGTCATATACTTGTTCGACCATAGATATCGTATATACTGGCTGGATTGATCACGCGCATACTCTATAGGACTAGTTGCCGCGGCCGCGGATAGCGCGAGTTAATTAAATAGCAATTGCGCGTGACAGGGTATTGTCTGCCTGACTGACGCGGACGATCAGCTGCATACATAGCCTTCAAAAATTGCCTTTTGGTAATTTGAAGGGAAATTGAACAGACGCAAACTTACATATTTTTATCAGAAGTAAAATTGTATTGGTTATATTAATCTGACACTTTATTCGACTGCGTAATGAGTTTAGTTACAAAACATTATTTTGGAAACTATGCATACGGGGAGAAAATACTGAACTCTGAAATGCCGCTTTTGAAAGGATCATGATCAATCTAGCAAATATATATATATTTATATATATATATATATATATATATATATATATATATATATATATATATATATATATATATATATATATATATATATATATATATATATATAGGATATCTATGTGTTCGACAGATTGGATTCATCCATTATACAGCCAATTCTGTCATAGCAATCGAGCGATCCGATCTGTTACTCAAGTATCTGACGCTATTAACAAAATACACCCCTAGTTAGCTGACATCACAATTGAGCGACGTAAGTCAACACGAAATGGAAGCAGGACTGACAGGACAATCTCAATTGTATGTCTTTGGTAAATTTTCAATTTATTAAACATTTTGTTGAACTTTGTCTGTGAACTGTTGCTGCCATAGATAAATATTCAAAAACGTACCTATACTGTTACCTTGAAATTGAAATTCAGCGTCTGGGAATTCAGGATTGAAAGCGTTAAAATCGATGTAAATGAGCCGTCAAAGCGTGCGTAACTTAGCTACACATGGGACGGGCATAACTAGAAATGGACCAGACATTAGCTAGAAACAAACTAAGGAATGTGTTCACATCGGGGAGTTAATCCATAGTAACGCCATACTTCAATATGGCGTTATTCCGGATTACCTCTCTAGTATGAACATGGCCTTAGACTGGCACAAGATAGACTCTTTTTAGACCACCTGTATCCGAGAAACACTAGCATGCGTACAAACAATCTGAATGTTTTATTGACGTGCTTACGGTTTACCTTTGCGAAACCATTGAGAAATGAGCTTATCATTGAAGCGAGCTAGCGTCGTATCAGGGTTCTTTGATAATTCTATCTTAGATTCCCGCATCTTCTGAAATCCACATCGGTCAGCGATAGCTTCAGGATACTTCCAGGAACTTGGCTATCATCTTGACATGCTTTGACAGGTCCTTTAAAGACATATACTTTTTTACTACTACTACTGCTACTACTACTACTACTACTACTACTACTACTACTACTACTACTACTACTACTGCTGCTGCTACTGCTACTACTACTACTACTACTACTACTCTCTTTTTTTTCTTTTTTTTTGAAAAACCGTCGCTGACGCAGTCGGACAAACTTCACGGAGGAACTCCTTTAAAAAGGCTTGCAAACCCCCAGAAAAAACCTGGTGAACTAGTAATCTTGATTAATATTACACCAAAACAATGATAAATAATGAGCATTAACACAATCTATAAATACATATGGCTTAAAAAGTATAGATACAAAACAATAGGCTGATAAAGCTCCGATAGCAAAACAAAACTTAACAAAGGCATTACTATTCAACTCAGGTGTAGTGGTAGACCCGTGTGGCGAGTGCAACTATCCAACAAATGAAAAGTGCCTCGTCAATCTATGACAAATAAGTCAATCATTGACGGCAGTGGGCGGATTCTCTAAAGATCAGTGGGCGTAGTAGCATTTGGGTATTATAATACATATAGTCGGCAGAAAAATTTCAGAAAAATAGATGGCGCTCTTGTTTACATTTCCAATTTACTTTATTGTAAGGTTTTGTAAATTACCATTCAATCCATGTGTGGTAGTAGGCCCGTGTGGCGAGTGCAACTATTCAACAAATGAAAAGTGACTCGTCAATCAATGACAAATAAGTCAATCATTGACGCCAGTGGGCTGAGTCTTTAAAGATCAGCGGGCGTAGTAGCATTTGGGTAGCATAACATATATAGTCAGCAGGAAAATTACAGAAAAATAGATGGAAATGGATGGCGCTCTTGTTTCCATTTTTGATTTACTTTGTTGTAAGGTTTTGTAAATTACCCGGGAACAAATAACCCTATAAAACTCCGTGCAAATTCCTAAAATTACCTGGGACAATTTTAGAATTCAATGGCAACTTACTTTATCGATTGATTATTAAATTACCCCAGTCTGTTTATTTGTTAACATGAATTATTAAACATAACAATATCAAAGTGCAGACTAAAATGAATTACATGACACAGATTAATTAAAAGACACAGATAAATCAGCTGTAGTAATTAAATGATTTAAGCTAGTGCAGGCTCATTTATTTTTACAGCTCCCAACTCTATTGAAACTATGTTTGTTTTGCACCATATGTCCTTGAATACTGTTCCTTTACCATGCTGCTTTAATCTAAAATATTCGCAGGGAATATGATTCTGCAGCAATGAACGAAATATTGCCTTTATTGCTCTATTGTGATTGCCCATAGATGGATTTTTCGTCTGTGCACACCGATGTTTCCAAATGACCCAAACACCTATGGTTAGTATTGTTATAAACATAGTCCTTTCAGACTTTATGATATTTACACCGCTTGATCCAAATTCTCTAAATAAGACTCCATGCGTGTCTAGAACAATGGGCTTCGCTCCAAATTTTGCCAAGATTTGGCTGATATAGTCCCAAAATTGTGACGATATTGGACATTCCGCAAATAAATGTTCGATTGTTTCCTCGTCTGTTTGACATAAGTAACACCTATCAGAAGTCGTAATATTGCACTTGTATGTCAAGTGTCCCACCCATAGCCATCGATGTAGTAATGGCCACAATAAATCACGAGCCATATTTGGTATGTATGGAGAATGTAAGATTTTCCATACATTTTTCCAACTGGATGGTTTATAGCTTGAGTCATCCCATCTCCTAATTGCTATGGGAGGTGTTACTTGTTTTCGTCTCATAATATGGTACCATTCCTTGGATCTCATCTTGTATTTTAACATCTCATCATCAAGAACTAATGCGGGTTGTGGAGTCAAACTATTATTATTTACATTTGGCAGACGAAACCATTCAATTGGTACAGCATGTTTTATTTTATTTAACAACCGCTGGACATCTATATGCCTCATATGTGTTTTTCTAGCTACTTCTTGCATTGAAATCCATCTACGTGTTTGAGGGTGTATCATATCAGATAAATGTTGAATGCCATATTTTGCAAAGGACGGTAGATAAAGTACTGCATTGTTATAACATATATTACTATTGCCCCACAATTGCTGTTCTAGTACTTCCTTACAGCACGTAGGTGGAGGCATGTATCTGTCAAATATTTGTAACTCCTTAACTTGATCTTTAAACACACCTTGTATCATTTGGCTATTCGGAGGTGGCTTCTTTGAGGTAAAAACATGCTCCGCCAGAAATGGGTCTACAATTCTCTCCATGAGAGCTCGTGAAACACATGCACACGTCTCATCTGATGTAATAAGATCATCCAAAAATGTTAACCTTAAAGAAACACATTTCACTTTGATATCAATTAAATCAAGTACTCCTTCTAACTTAGCATTATTGAGAACACGATGGGAAACTAAATGATTCTTTTCTTCCCATCTGAATGACAATATCAACTCATTAACCTCCTTTTCTACATGTTTTGGCATGTGTACAACAGATGCTGTATACCATAGCCCAGATAATGCCAAGTTGTTGACAACAAACACTCTACCAAAGATTGAAAGACGACGACGCTTCCAATTTGCTAATATTCTCTTAAGCTTAGATACTCGTTCATTCCAATTTTGTATTGCCAAAATAGATGCCTAAAATCTTAATGGTATCATTAGACCAATTGATTTCAAGTGGCTGGGCATTCCGCTCTTTCCATGGCCCCAAAAATAATCCTTTGGATTTTCCTTTATTGATTTTCAAACCAGATGCATTTTGGAACTTAAAATTGCAAAATCATTGTTTGAACTGGTAAACACAGTTGTGTCATCAGCATATTGTGACAGCTTAAGTGGTCTTTCTATGTCAGGAATACATATGCCTTGAAAGTTATTATTTTGCCTCAATGCTATGCCAAGTGATTCCATCACAATAACAAATAATAATGGCGATAGGGAACACCCCTGTCTAACCCCACGTTCTAAGACAATTTCTCTGGATAATTGATTGTTCACTAAATAGCTACTCTTGATATCCGTATATAAAATCTTAACACATTTAGTAAAGTTTGAGCCTAACCCAAACGATTGCAAAGAATTAAAAAGAAAATCCCATTCCACACGGTCAAATGCCTTTTCATTGTCCAAGGCAATCACAGCTGAAGGGATGCTATCCTTCTCAACCAATTGTATAAGGTCTCTTATTACCATGGTATTGGTTAGAATTGTCCTCCTGGGTACAGCACATGTCTGCTCTGTTCCAATGATTTCTCCTAAAACACTACCGAGTTTCAATGTTAGTGCTCTGGATATTATTTTGTAGTCTACACATAGTAGAGAAATTGGTCTGTAGTTCTGAATTAGACATCTGTCATTTCCTTTATATATTAGCCTTACGTATGCCCTAGCCATAGTTGGTGGTAAATGGCCTTTCTAAAAAATTTCAGTGCCTAGTTCTTCCATTATTGGACCTACAAGGTGCCAAAACGTTTGGTAAAATTCAACTGGAAGGCCATCACACCCCGGTGATTTGTCTAGTTTCATACCTTTAAGGGATTTAGTTAAATCTTCTAGTGTTAAGGGTTGATCACAAAATTCACTACCTGTGTCTGACCCTCTGGAAGAGAGTTTTAATTTAGGACAAGTAAAATTCAGGTAGCAAGATACTGAAACTAACTTTGATTTTCCACTGAGTACACTCAATCTAGACGATTTAAATAATATAGAGAAAGTAATTGGTGTCTCGGATCGATTGAGTGGAACAAAGCGACAGAAAGATGGAGAGAGTTCTGAATCAGAAATAGAGGAAAGTGATATAGAGGACGATAATATGTCAGTCGATGAATCTGATATATCCATTCAAACACAGAGTTCTAAATCACCTTTTGTTACCCAGTCAGCATTGGCAAAGGTTACACAAACCATGTTATGATCAGAGAATGCAACTGGCTTAATATTAACATCTCTCCAGTACCCGGTTAACAAACTATTCATATAAATTCTGTCGATCCTTGAACCAACTTTACCATCTACCGAAAAACATGTAAGATCTTTACCATGAGGTTTTGATATTCTATAGGTGTCAACTAAATTTTCATTATCACATATTTCTTTTAAGATTCTATGTGATGTATCAGTATAAGTTGAAGTTGCATTCCTGTCATTTTCTTTGTCTATGACACAATTAAATTCACCACCCATTACTAAGTTTTCAGTGATGTTATCTAGTGCTGTTTTAGACATCTCCTTAAAAAAATTACGACGCAGTTGATGAGATGCAGGTGCATATATACACAGCAACGTGATACGTGTTTGTTGTATATCTAGCGTGACCCTCACCCAGCGACCATTTGCACCTGATACTGAAGAGATTATATTTACATAGGCTGAACAACGAGGAGTATAACAATTGCTACGCCTGCACTATTATCTTGAGATAACGAATAAAATATTGTGGATCCAGAAATCTTTTCTAAATTATCGTATGATTCTGACTTCTGAATTTTTGTTTCCTGTATCAAAGCAATGTCAATCTGCTCATTTTTCAGAGTCTCTAGTAAGTGACGTTGCTTTATGTCACTATTTAAGCCTCTACAATTGAGTGTGCAAATTAGCATAAAAGGTAATAAAATGCTGTGTAAAACCGCCATTATTAAGCTAACTAGATTTTGGTTTTTTCGACCCTCTCTTAGACCATTTACCTATTTTACTCACAAACGCTGCATTACTTAGCTCAACTTTTTCCAAATGCGTATATTTTAATATATCTGAATCATGACGCAGATGCCTATATTTAACACCATTTGCCGTCACATATGGAACTAACACCTCTCCTGCCTCTGACCTGTACTTGACCATTTCATCAGGTGATTTAGAACTCTGTGTTTGAATGGATATATCAGATTCAGCGACTGACATATTATCGTCCTCTATATCACTTTCCTCTATTTCTGATTCAGAACTCTCTCCATCTTTCTGTCGCTTTGTTCCACTCAATCGATCCGAGACACCAATTACTTTCTCTATATTATTTAAATCGCCTAGATTGAGTGTACTCAGTGGAAAATCAAAGTTAGTTTCAGTATCTTGCGACCTGAATTTTACTAGTCCTAAATTAAAACTCTCTTCCAGAGGGTATTGATCATCATCTTCAACTTGTGTGGAATTAGCCTCTCTGACATCAAACTTGGATTGACTTGTTACTGGATTAAGACTTAGCCCCTCATCTAGAACCTCTATTTCATCGCCTGCAACTACAGCGATTGGATTCTTAGTTTTGTTCCCATGCTTCTCATTAACATGGACTTCAGCTACAATCTCAGCAACTACTGGTTCGATGACATTTTCCTTAGCAACGTGCTTCCTATTAGTTTGGATTTCAGCTACAATCTCAGCAGCTACCGGTTCTATGACATTCTCTTTAGAGACAACTTGCTCTGCACTTTTATCAGCACCCTTTTTTGACATATTTGTTCTGCGGGCATCGCCACTTAAAATGATCAGATGATCCACAAACTAGACATTTGTTTTTGTTAGGGCAATCTGTTGCAAGATGTTCTGTGCTTAAGCAGATTCTACACTCTTTGATTTGCCCCCTGTACCATAATGGCAAGATAAATCGACCATCTATGGTGACCTTGCTTGGGAGAGGTTGTTCTACCTTTTCAAACCAAATTCTTCTGATGCCATTTTCTAAGGTTCGATCAAATGGATAGGTCTCGTGTTCTACTTTGTCCACTTTGCCATACTTGATCAATTCAGTGATAACCCGTTCATCTGGGATCTCTAATGGAGCCTTCATCTTGACTAATAGACGATCAGAATCTATTTCCTCCACATTACACACCTCACCCTTCACGACAAGGACCTCGTCGAGCAACTTTTCCTTCATACTTTCATTAACTACGGTGACATTCCATACAGATTTGGAAACATTAACGAGACCTTGAAGGACCCGTGGCCCTGCCCCAACTACATCCTTCAACCCATGATACACCTCAATTGCCGAAACACCCCAAGCCTTTGTCGTGATTTTAAGACTCAGGGTACGCTTATATGAGGTTGCTCTGGTGTTTTATAAAAAGAGGAACCCCATACTACTACAATATATAATGCAAATATATAACACCAAGACGTCGGGAAAAGAGCTAAACACTAAATAAATAGTGTCCCCTTTTGAAACCCTGACGTCTACCAACAAATATACGAATAGAGAGTACAGTCGTATATTTGTTAGTTTGAACCACTTTCTAAGTAGTTCACTAACACCTAACCGATTAAAGTGGTTTCCTAATGCATACTAACATATTACAGTCATATATTTGTTAGTCTGTTCGAGTTGAGCGGGGACAGCCAACTGACTATAAGGATTTATATAGTTAAAGTACTAGGCTTGTGCTTACAAATGACAAAGGAATTAAATCCACTCACTCAAGCGATCTTGCCAAATATAATGCGCTAGCCTACGAAGTATAGAAATAGCAGACTGGCGCGGGGAGAAATGTATTGCATTGACCACAGTAAGAGGAGCCCTATTAAATGGCGGAAACCGCCAGCTAAGAGGAATGCCTTTAGAAAATGGAGACACAAAATGCGCATAAAATTTGAAAGGAAATACTAATACGAAATATATGTATAAAATTTATCTACAAAATCGCGCTAGAAACTAGCAAATTCGGGCAGCAATTTCAGAGCTAAATAAACGTGTGTGTCCACTTCGACTACTACTACTACTACTACTACTACTACTACTACTACTACTACTACTACTACTACTACTACTACTACTACTACTACTACTACTACTACTACTACTACTATTATCGCTCCAAATAAATTAATGTTCTTGGATAAATTATGTACTTCGGATATATTGCTTAAAACATTTATGCTATAATAAGTGTTAAGCGTTGCATGTCTTAAGTTTGGGCTGCTATACTATGAATTCGTGGTATACTTTTCTCACTAATACACACACATATATTTAGGAGATGAGATTATGGTATCAACGTAATATGAATAGAGACCCACGCCTATCAAAATAAATAGCGACAAATTGGATAAAATGGTAAAAGTAATATCCTACCGAACTGGGTTTGAACAATTATAATTCACAGGCTATTATTTTAAAAACCATATGAAAAATGGACCATAGAAAGAAACCAATACCTTTCCCAATTCTTACATCCGATATATGAGATACATTTTAAGCAACGGCCAAAATTAGTGACGTTTTTAAATATGGTGACACAATTACTCAACTGCTGTGCATAAAACATATATGGAATTCACCTTTCTAGGGTATCCATCCATCATCTGACCTCGTATGACGTCATAATCAGCTCAGCGCGTGTGTGATGGCGTCACAACCATTACGTCACAAAGGGTTCCATCTAGACCGTCATCAAATCTCAAATAGTCCGACACGTTGCATGAATTGTATGTCTTTGTAATTCTTTGCTATTTAATAATCATGCTGTAGAATATTTTGAAACTAATTTGGCATGTCGCTGTTACTGCCTTAGGCAGCAACAGCACCCAGTCAAATTATTTTCAAAATATTCAACAACTTAACTGTGTAGTTTTTTGGAAATTGATAGTCAGGGTGTTCAGAGATCGATCGATTCCAACACAAGCGAGGTGTGGGTGGAGCTTAGCTAGAGATGGGCGGGGCATAGCTAACCCCGGAAAGGTCCGATGCAGAGGGTACTAGTAGAAACATTTTGAGCGGTGAGTGGTGGTTTATCATGCAACAGTATTTAGATGCGATGCTACGGTCATTTCCTTTTCACTTCCCCATAATTGCATTCTTCATTTATTTTTTTAATGAGATTATGTCAGTTGTTATAGTCGCAAGATTCCAAAAAATAAATTACCATTGAGCTGTTCGATTTGAGGTTCTATGTCTATCATTCATTTTAAGCTAATAACACTAAGGTATTTCATTGTAAAAGCTTTGTCAGTTACATCGATGTATAGTTGTCAGATTTTAAGCAACGACTCGAATTGCTAACATTTTAACATCTGGTTACATAACTATTCAAGTGATTTGCATAAAACATATAGAAAGTGGTGGATAGCACTAGAGACAACATTGTGAGTGGTCATCTATTAATAATATCTAAGAGAAAATTACATTTTTCCAAATTTTTGTTTCCCATCACATAAAAATGAGGATTTGACGACCATGCTACCAATAATGTCGCCTACAAATCCCGAGCGTGTAGTGCATGGGAGTGCTCCTTGGCGAGGTTACGTGATTGAAAACGAAAAACGTTTGATTTCTGATTAGCTTAGCATCATGCAGATGAAATATCTTATAATAACAATGGACGAAACAGACTGACATTTGACATTTCCGACAAAGCTGACCAGGTCGCAACTATAGCGTATAGGACTTGTTTATAATTTTATGCTGTTGCAATATTTCCGTTTTAGGTGCCTAATAAAATTAAATAAAAGCCAGTGCTTGAGTAAATTCCTATGTGTACATGTGAGCCTAGTGTCGTCTCTTTTTACCTCTTTCATGTCTTCGTAATATAGGATGAGTTGTCGGTCCTGGGCATATGTCTGCAGAAATGTGTCCCAGGTCAGCGTATAGTCAAACCAACTACCATAGTCATCTAGATATTTGAAGGAAGTATAATAATAATAATAATAATAATAATAATAATAATAATAATGTCAAACTGCCTGCCTGTCTGCCTGCCTGCCTGCCTGCCTGCCTGCCTGCCTGCCTGCCTGCCTGCTTGCCTGCCTGCCTGCCTGCCTGCCTGCCTGCCATCCTGCCTGCCTGCCTGCCTGCCTGCCAACCAGCCAGGTTAACATAGTCCTATTGGTCGTTGCCATTATCCTGCCTATCCCAGCTGTACTCTTTGTGTGGAGCAAATCCACAATTTTCCCATCATTGGACGTGGCCTATCCAGGCTGTACGTCATCTTACTTTCCCTTTTCATCAACTCCATCAAGAAACATTGGTAACTCTAAGACCACATCTCAAATAGTGCATGGTGTTAAGCTTTCTTTTCATATTCAGTATGCCATACTTTAATCAGTAAGCATAAGCTCTACGGCAGGAAAACCAATATGGCTATCAGTAATTTTGAGCAATGGCCCATGGTTGGTCGTCGATGAACCATTTGTTGTCGTCCCGCAATGTTATGAACTTCTTAGTTTCAATGGTCCTAAGAGATCTGAAAACCAAGTCGGCGCAATTCTCCCAGAGACCGCCGCGAACGAATAACAGGTGACTATACCAGTACGCGCTAGACAGGATTGATGCGATAACCACCAGGTAGCGCGACTTTCGTGGTGGAGTATTCATTGTTGTGAGTCTGAGATATCACACCCACTGAGGCAAATCTACTCCAGGTGGATCTTGATATAGGACCAGTCATCTAGTATCTTGACGGTGGAAAGATTAATTGATTTGATCTGCGGCTTATTCGCCTACGTTTACGTCAAACTAGAAAGCACCATTTCAATTTTAATCCGCATTGATATTATAAGTGCCTCTAACATGGCTATGCCTGGTTACATTCTGCTATTTGTGAGCCAGATGGACAGGGAGGGAAGCTGCATACGCATGAGCAGAAACGTTCACATTTAATCCTATTCTCTATGGACTGTCTAATGTACGAAGATAATGCAGACTGCAGTTGACCTTTCCAGTTTGAGCTATGCCCCACCCACCTCTGTCTACGCTCCACCCACACTTCGCTGTGTTGGGATTGGTCGATCCCCGATGCCGTAACTATCAATTTCCTGAAAACTACACAGGTAAGCCGTTGAACATTTTGTAACTAATTTGACGTGGTGCTATTGCTGCCTATGGCAGCAACAGCATCCAGTCATATTAGTTTCAAAATATTCAACAAAATATTTATTAAATAGCAAAATCATACAATTCGTACAACAATGCATAGTCTGTCTTCAAATATGCGTCCGTGACGTACTTATCGACGTCATTCATGACGTCATTCATGATGATGTCATTCTACACGTCGCGTAGTTGTTTATGACGTCATAGGATGAGTTGATAAAGTGGAAAGGGCTATTCTACCTATAAAACAATGGAACTATGGGGTCGGTGGTCAAGGCGATGATCAAAATCTAAAGCAAATCAAAAACCACTCATTTACATGGTGGACTTTATCATGCCCACTTTACGGCGCCCATAACCAGATCTTTAGCCATACGAAATCCGAAAAATGTCGGGAACTCACCAGTTGTCATTGTCATTTTGTGGATTGCTGTTCTCACTTCTAGCCATCGAAGTGAAGAAGTCGGCTCCACACAGGACCTAACTTGTCGGGTAATCGAAATATTTATTAAACGAACGTTTCCTGTCTAAACGTTACTGCGCGATAAAGCAAGAAAATATGATTAGGCAAATAGAACTCGACCCGCCTATACAGAACAAGGTGGTAAAATCGAATATATTTTTATGAGTTCTCGGGCCTGGTAATATTTGAGTACTAACGATGATAGGTCCGTATGAGTTACCTCACAAACGACTGCACAAGGCAGCGACAGCGTTTCAATAATCAATGTCGATGCGATCACAACATACTCATAGTATACCTTGCAACGATTATATTTTATTTGACTAACTACTAGAATATGAAACTTTAAAATACGATCTCTCGAGGACTGTCAATTATACTTGCGCTGCCCAATTGCATAGTAAATACTATCTTTATTAACGACTCAACTTGAGTGCTGTATATCTTATTAGACCTATTAGACTTCTGCTAAACATTTCTTTTCGCAAATTTCTATGCATCTTCTATTGTAAGATGATTCGAACTGCATTCAGAGATGCAGAGTGATAACCACAGTTTGATGGAATGAAAATCTGTGCCTCCGTTTGCTAACCATATGCAAGTATTAATCTCAATCATGTGTGCGCTAGTGAACCTTAACCTCACATCATAGTTGGTGCACACGCCGTACCTCATCACCATATTATATGGGGTAACTGGGCTGCTCTTGGTGTGACGTATACAACATGGACGTTGTGACTGCAATGACATAAATATGTTTTGTAGTCAAATAAGTTCAATAGGATGTAAGACCACTGGAGTGCGAGTTGTCTGCCTAAGAGAAGTACATCTATTCCACGTATGCGAGACCATTGGCCGATATATACACCAGAAAATATACAGATACTTGATTGAGTGCACTCATTCAAGCGTGAGTGTTATCGATTCTATAATACAATCTGTGAATATTGTACAAGACTGACTGTTGTCCGTTTGCTCGTCTCTACGTTGTGTGTTGTGCTGAGCTAAATGCTAGAATATCATTAGAGTAGCAAGCTCTAATTTAATCCACACATTTACTTACTTTTGCCATGCATTACGACCTCAAAGTATCCATTGAATGTCCCGTTATAGTAGTACAAAACTTTGGAATGGTGATATAGCGACTGTACTACATCTTTTGGATTGCGCAGCATAAATATCATTTTGGATTTCTTTTCAATGACTTGTTTGGGTAGAAGATGTGGCAAAACGTGTGTGTTTAAAATACGAGGAGATTTATAGCCATCAAACAACTCTGGTCGTGCATATTCCAAGAATCCTTCAAATTTCAGCGATTCTAAACGATCAGATGACTTCCGCATGATCATTGTAGCTGTCTCCCAGAGCCAATTTGTCCCTGGAATAATAATAATAATAATAATATTAATAATAATAATAATGATGATGATGATGATGATGATGATGATGATGATGATGATGATGATGATGATGAGGAGGAGGAGGAGGAGGAGGAGGAGGAGGAGGAAAAAGAAGAAAAAGAAAAAGAAGAACATGAAGAATAAGTAGAAAACAATGTTTGTCATAGAGGGTCACGTATTCACTATGTCGACCTTTACTATTACATAAATGGAAACAAATTTATGAGAAAGCATAGCTCCTTTTCACACGTGTTTTGCCTCACTATAGGAAGACACTGGCTGCAAATATGTTCTATCATTTTTTGCAAACATTGGAAACATATACTGAACCTTCATACATGGAACATCCCATAAAAGGCACAGCTACTCGTTATAACGAAGCCACCCGCCAAGTCTCATTAAATTATTTTAAGTGATTCTGTATGATATGATGCTTACGAGAACATTGACAAAAATCGCAGTTTTGACAATCCTTGACCTATAAATGGAAATCCTTCAAAAGGTACATTTACCCATGAGAAAGAAGCCACCTGCCAGATTGTATTAAGTTGTATTATTTAACAGATTCTGTATGATGTACTGTTTCCGAGAACATGGTCAAAAATCGTGAATTTTTATATTAAAAGCTCTATTTTCACCTAAAATCGTCTACCTATATAAAGGTGAATCCTTCAAAAGGCACATTTGCGTTTCATAACTGAGGCATATGCCAAGTTGCATTAAATTATTTTAAGCGATTCTCTATGATATACTGTTTACGAGTTATTGTAGACGGACAGACGAATGTACAGACAGATGGACGGATGGACATACATATGGACGGACATACAAATGGACGGACAGACAGATGGACTAGGCGATTACTATAGGGTTTATGCACCCGAACATAATAGAACTGACAAACAGTGCCAGGCAAGCGGAGCGAGCGCATTCAGTGAGGTAGATGGGTGTGGGGTGTGGAGTGTGTCGGTCGCTTTTTGGTGATGGACCGTGATAATGACTCATATATGGCTACTGACCACTGCCACTCACTGTAATACGATTATGTCACCGCTATTGCATATGGTGCCTTATTTATTTTCTACTGAATCGTGCGTGCCATGTCATGCATGAGATGGGTACATTGGTAAAAGGCTTTATGTTTTACTAAACCCCTGTTCCTGTTGCATATGTGTGGCAAACATCATTTTATGGCCATTGAACTTTTCTCGCCATCGTTATAACTGACGCGCAACCATGGCAATACCATCCACATTAAGTGTAATTTTGTCGCCATTTTGGTGACTCATATAATATTACTCAGTCGCTGTAGACATATAGTCCTATATAATAGGCAGGTAGCGATATAGCTACACTTCCCAACAAGAAGCCCAAGGGCTTGTGTTGCTTACCTGGGCCATGTGCATTTGAACCATTTGCATTTAAATAGACCTGCTGGATAAGCTTCGGAAAATCCAAGATGGTTAGCAAAGAAATTAACTAATCAAAATTCTCGTGCGACATATTGCAGGCTGCCAACATAGGACCATTCCACCCATGTTCCATTGAAATCGGGACACTGATTAAGGAGTAGAGTTTTAAATGGTTCAGAGGAATTTCTGAAAAATCCAAGATGGTCGAAAAATTGGCCATTTTAGAGACTACCACTGTAGGCGTCTCCCTGCCAAACTTTGTTTAAAATTCGCCAAGTGGTTCAGGAGAAGAGAAAGTTTTAAAGATTTTCTGGATACGTCCAAGATGGCCACCAAATAATTTACCATCTTTGAAATTGGGCCATTGATTACGGAGAAGTATCCTTTAAATGGTTCGAAATTTTTTTGGGAAATTCCAAGATGCTCACCAAAGAGACGACCAATGAGAATTCTAAATAGCAGTTATAGACCCTACGATGGTAAGCTCCTTGCTACCAAATTTGGTTAAAATCCACCATTAAGGTGGAGGTGGCTAAGGAGGAGATACATTTTGACAATTTCCGATCAATCTTTCATAAAATCTAAGATTTTCACTCAATAAATTGACAAATCAATATTCTGAAATGAACCATTGAGTAATACAATTGGTGTATTCGTAATGCAAAACAGCTAACGCTATTGGCAAATAGTTTTCCTAGTAGACCTATTGTGAAAGAGCTTTCCACCAGTTTCAAATTCGATGTTGACATAAATACTTATTATCCAAATGTGTCACCACAATATTTAGCGCTTGACAATCATCGTGAAATTGTGTAATGTATTAATGAAAGCGAGTGAAAGGAGCTCTCTGAGAAGAAAGTCAAAGATTCCATCGCTATCTCATTACCGTGTGATGGGAGCATGGATCGACAAACAGAACTGTAGAGTAAGAACTCTACCTTTTAGGAGCAGCAGAACACGATGATCGTGGAGCAAAGAAGATGTGCAAAGCAATAGAGAAAACGATCATAGTAACAGTTGGGGTTCGAAAAATGAAGGAATTATTATCAACAATATCATCATTTGTAACTAATAGTTGCAGTGCAAATACTAGGAATAAAGGTGTATCATGGATCCTAATGCAGAAAGCAGGAGAAGATGCACCACATGAAACGATGTCACTACTTCACATCATACGGTGCGTTGCACATCGATCAAACTTGGTTTGGAAGTTGGTTAGTGACACAGTAAAAGATATGTTACATCACTTTTAACATCTTGTCTCTACATATGCTCTCTTTCAGTTTTACAATCCAGTGAACTACGTGACATTGTATCCAAGCATAATCTCAATCTCATGAGATTGCCCAAAGCATTCGAAGAAGGGTGGACACAAATTACGCGTGACATGTGAATGCTATAAGACAAACGTTGAAGACATTTTTGACGATTTGGCAATTAAAAGACTAGTAAGGCGCTAATGGGTAGGGGAGTATCTAATATAATAACTAAATTGGTGGCAAATGCACAGTTTTGTTTTTTTCTTCATTCGGGTGCCCAAACTCCATGTCCACAAACCATTTTGACGGTTTAAAAGTCAGCCATCCCTATATTCTAGTAGCTTAGAACTCTGCAATATGTTTATTAGAGCCGCACATTTTTTTTCAGAGCTGCACAGATAGTGTAGAACTGCACATTAAAAGATACCCTGGACTCATGATGTTTAGCATAGTCTGATAACTCTGACATCATACGTATATACTAGCCATGGAACTTTCAGATCATCTGTATCTGTGACAACTAATATCTATACAAATTGATAAAGTAACTGAAATTTCGTACCTGACTTAGGAAATGCCGAGATCAAGATATCATCGTCTCTGATCCTAAAGTTCGGTAGCTCACTTAGGATATAGTCCAAGAATGGAAATTTCGGGTAGTGTATTCCGTCATATACCTTATAAGGGATTGTATTTCCCTCACCGTCTGGGTGCAATACATCTTCTTTCAGGTTATTGGCGGTCAATATCTTGTCTGACGAAATAAATGAAAACAGGAATTGGATTCAGATAAGGCTAAGCGATTAATGCAATTATAATTAATAGAGGGATTAATTTTAGCCATGTCCGCCCATTTCTAGCTAAGCAAACCTCTTTGCACGCGTGTTGGAATCAATTGATATACTTTAAACCCGGAATCATCAGAATCCCGATTTCAAGGTAACTATACAGATAGAACGTTAAATATTTTGAAATTAATCTGACTGGGCGGCCCGGGGGTGCCTATGGAAGCATCAGTTCTAAGCTAAATGAGTTTAAAAATATGTTAACAGAATGTTTATTAAGTTGTAGTCTAACGCCGTCAAAGATACACAATTCGTACACTTGGTGGTCTTTCGAGTTTCATGACGGAGTTATAATAGATCGTCATGAGTGTGACGTCAGTCTAAATGTGACGAATTGATTATGACGTCATATGCTTGAGTGATAGATCCGATCCCCCCATTGCTCAAGAGCCATAATGCTCACCTGGACGGCATTTTTCTCTACAAATGTGCATGTCTGAAATCCTCGCCGTACCACGCTTATAGAGATATACTGGCATCTTAAATAGCACCCTGGTAACGCAGGCTACTGGGCCAATGTGCCCCAGTATCGACCCGGTAGTAGCCTACATTATCAGAGTTAATTGTTCATTGAAATCAGTGAGCAATAAAGATTGGCTCCTGGTCAAAGAAAATGTCCATATTTACCATTTCAAAGATGCGAAAAGTATTTGATAACTGAGACATCACAGTAGATGCAAATGGACGATTAGTATTTAGAATATCAGTGGCAAGCTTTCAAAACATTCTACCTGTAGATAAAGGAAGAATCCAGTTTTAGCTATGGCCCAATCATCCCTAGCTCAGCTCCACCCACGCGTTGTCCGTGTTGGGATCAACCGAACCATGCACTCTCTGAATCACAATTTATTGACAACTATACAGGTAACTGCTGTTGAATATTTAGAAACTAATTTGACTGGGTGCTGTTGCTGCCTATAGCAGCAAAGTCAAATTACTTTTAAAATATGTATACCGTCAACTAATTTGCAAAGCATTTCTGAGGCTCAGAACCAAATTTGGGACGCAAAACTTGCGGGTGAGCTCGGATTAGCTGTATGAGGAACCCATAGAAAACTAGTCGTGAGGAGCATAGACATGTATTTGGGTGAGGGCCAGGGATCATGGGCCTCATCCTCCTCCTCTAGTGGAAGCATACATGAGGGTCCTCCTTCGGAAAGATTTGAAATCTAGATTAGGCCTATCAGTCCTATCTCAGAGGATATCTGTATTTGTGGAGATAAATAATAGGTTTCGGTTATAGTAGGTAAATTATTTTTTACCCATCTTTACCCATTTTCCTCTTAAGCAAACACAACATACTATAATTGTGATATACGTGGTTTTGTAAAGCTAGAAATATCAAAAGAATTTGACAGACCAACAGAAAGACAGACTGACAGATAAACCGGCTCTACAGTACAGCCTAGTACTAACTAACTTACCATGTTTCCAAAACTAAAGAAAACGTACTGTTGATATTTTGAACATAATTTGATTGGAAGATATTGCTGCCAAAAGGCAGCAATTTCTTCCAATCCAATTACGTTCAGAATATCAACAGAACATGTTTAATTTCTATCATGTTTCTATTATATTTTTTTTTTGGAAACCTGTTAAATTATTTATTAGCTGTATTGTACTACTAGTTCTGAGTCTACTAAGGATATACTCGATACCTTGATATGGAATGGAGGAATCCCGTTACTCAGTCAATCGTATGACGTCATAATCAACTACGTCACATGTAGGCTGACGTCATGATAAATACGTCATGAATGAGGCGATATAGTTTGTCATAAACGCTTAATTTGCGAATCCATTTCCTCACTCAATCATGTGACGTCTTAATCAATAACGTCACGTGTAGGCTGACACCATAATCAATTACGTCATAAATGAATGCAGGAGAACTCTGTCCGTATAAATAAACACAATCTATCAGAATAGGGAACACTTCCTCGCTTCCTGGTCCCACATCGGGTACCATTTGTGGCCTTTTCCATGAACATGTGTCATTCAAAATTCCCTATTCGCAGCTACTTCTTGGTATTATAACGTATACTTTATATTAGGCCCTACTTACTGTGTTCGGCAGAAAAATTCTGAAAATTTGTCATTGTGAAGTACCGTATCGTTCTTATATATTCTAAGCTTTAGATTGATAACATAGATTTGAAATATAATTAATCTAGAATGCTTAAAACAACTGAACTTGTTTAGCTTTTGTCGCTTCTACTTTACAAAAGCGTGTTTACAACTGCCCTATCCACCCAACAAAATGAACTGAAAATATCTAAGAGAGTTGATTCTCGAACGTTATTGTTTAGTTAGACAAACTCGCTAAGCATCAGCGATAATCATCTTATATTCAATAATTCCGTATCATACATTAGTGAATCATTAACTCAGATATTTACACGTGTGTTAATAAGTACAACTTCTAACACGTTTTCAAACTGGAGTATGTATTTAGACAGGGTCAATTTCAAAGGCGCTAATTATGAAAAAAAGCTGCTCGATGTGTAGAGAAAAATTGGACTGAAACCCGTTGCTGCCTAAGGCAGCAACGGGTTTCAGTCAAATTCTTCTCAAAGAAGCCATCATAATTATACTCCAGTCATATAACACATGGCATCTTCAGTTACAATAATGAACAGAGTTCAGCGAAATAGAACGTACATCGATCTGAAAATTCTACCTCGTGATTGGAAAAAAATGAAGTTCCCTGACCAGTCAATATCTCGTGATTCAAGTTATGAGTGTGCTATTTCCTTAGTTAAGAGGTTAAATGTGTATGCCGTATTTGTTTGACCCGGAGCGAGGTCACATTGTGCGATCAGTTTGATATCGAACTTGATATTGAATGGTATTGCAATGAACTTACGAAAAGTGGTACGTGCTCTAGAAAAAGACCCGCCATGTTTCATTTAACACGCAGTGGTATCGAATGATGTTGATGTTAGATTTGAGACACCTAGTCCCAGACAAGTAGCCATATGTTGTGTGGTTTGAGGTTTGTGCTGGCAGGCGGTAGGGCTTGCCTTTCCTTCACAGATTTGAGTTTTGTATCCCAGAATTAGCCTTCTCAATAGTGGTTGATTCAAGAATACACCTGAGGAAACTAAGGATTTCGGCTGAGGACACGATAACGTGGGCAAATGCGAAGAAGGGCTGGTTGCAGCTGTACGATGTTTCTACTACTACAGCCGCAGAATACAGTAACCATACATAGATAATTGGCTCTAAAAAATAATTTGAATTCGGTAAATGCCCGCGTAAAGTGTAGGCCTACCGTTATCAGCCCTCAGGATTGCGCAAGATGTTTCCTGTATTAATGTAGAAAAGACATGATTTGTGGAGCAGACTTTGCCTAAAAATGAGTGTGTGGTTTTCTGACGTAGAAACGCATGGATAATGAAGGAATCCAGTTTATCCATCAATCATATACCGTCATAATCAACTAGGTGACGTGTATGATGACGTCATAATCAATTACATTATGAATGACGTAGTTAAATTCGTCACCAACACTTAATTGATGACGGACTAAGCGTTGTTGTACGAATTGCATGTTTTTACTATTTAATAAAGATTCTGTTGAATATTTTGAAGCTAATTTGACAGGGCACGGTTGCAGCCATAGGCAGCAACAGTACCCAGGCAAATTAGTTAAAAACTATTCAACAGCTAATCTGTATAGTTTTCTGGTAATTGAGACGCTGATAGTGCATGGATCGATTGATCCCAACACGGACAAAGCGTGGGTGGAGCTTAGCTAGAGAGAGGCGGGACATAGCTAAGACTGGATTCCTCCATTACATATTAAAAATCACCATATAACAGGTGTATGTAAATTTAGATTTTATTCAATTTTGAAACATTCTATTGACATTTGGTCATAAAGAAATATTTGTAGGATATAGAATTTATATTTTTCCCTGCCCGGATGAATAAATAGTGTATCTTATAATAGGGTACGTTCTAAACCTTCCTCTTCGTGTCAAAATCCAAGATGGCCAGCAAGATTGAGAGAAATCGAATAAGTACGGAGCCCCGTAATGGTCATGCAAAAACAAATACAAATCACACACTTTAGTGAAGGGATTTTTGATTCGGGCGATGGAGCTACGTCATTATGAATGTAACGTAATATAGGCTAAATAGTCACGTAATGGACCTTTCCATTTTTAGCTATGCTCCGCCCATCACTAGCAAAGCTCCACCCACACCTCGCCGTGTTGGGATTGATCGATCCCCAAATGCCCTTGCTATCAATTTCCTGAAAACTAAACAGAGAATCTGTTGAATATTTTGTAACTAATTTGACTGGGTGCTGTTGCGGCCTATGGCAGCAACAGCGCCCAGTCAAATTAGTTTCAAAATATTCAACAGAATATTTATTAAATAGTAAAAGCAAACAATGTGTACAACAATGTATAGACCATCTTCAAACATGCATTCGTGACGTACTTATCGACGCCATTCATGACGTCATTCATTATGATGTCATTGTACACATCACGCACTTTCCAGAGTATCCATCCATCTGCTGACCTCGTATGACGTCATAATCAGCCCAGCCCGTTTATGGTGACGTCACAATCATTAAGTCACAAAGGGTTCCATTTAGACAGTCACCAAATCTGAAATGGTCTGACACGTTGTATGAATTGTATATCTTTGTAATTCTTTGCTATTTAATAAACATTCTGTTGAATATTTTGAAACTAATTTGAATGGGCGCTGTTGCTGCCTTAGGCATTTTTTTGGAAATTGATAGTCAGTTCTACTTATAGGCGATGGACTATACAGCACTAACATGATGGTGTAAGCAGAATATTTGTCAGCAAACGTGTAAGTGCACTGAATCAAATATGTTTGGTAGCAAATAAGTCCAACACCGACAACTAGAACCAGATATAATATACTAAAAGGTTGATAAGGATAGTCTAAATAAATATACACTAATTCCACAGAAAGCCAAATTTTCTTACCCCAAGTTAAGGCTAAACTAATCTTAATGTGATTGAAATAGACAATGTGGCGTGTGTGTGTGTGTGTGTGTGTGTGTGTGTGTGTGTAGGGGGGGGGGGGGGGTTGTGGACACGGTGCAGTCAACCGTTAGTGGTATACTCATGCTTGGTAGGATTGAGCACGACAAGTGCAGTCTGTTGACATTCAGTGAAGCGGGTGTTTCCCATAGAAGATGATAGTATATGTCCCACACCCGTCTTGGTGATCAAGGATTTTCTTAAGGCATTGGTCTGCTGCAAGGCGGCTGGACGCATCAACGAGTATCTGTTGTCCTTGGAGTCAGTCAGAGTGTTATTTCCAGGGCATGGACCCAGTATCAGGAGACGGACAAAGTTAACAGATGTCATGGTGGCCATACAGCCCTCTACTGCATTCAGAATGGCTCTGTAGCTAGTGTGATATATTAGGACGAATTCTTAATCTCTTTATCCCTATGTCCGAACCAATGCTGGTGTAATAGGTTAGGAATTAATGATGGTGCAATAGGGAAATTGTTGTTTCTTATCCACGGTAACGCCGAGCTTTTGGCTTTTTACTACATAATAGGGTATTAAGAATAGTCTCTAAATCGGTAGAGCACATAACACAGTCTACATGAAATGAATCCAGCCTCGCCTGCAAGGGTTATTGGCTGGCAGACTGGAGGCAAGAAGAAAGCTACTCAGCTTGCTAATCTGCTTTGGAAATCTGTTACTTGATATTAGTCATATACGACCAATGACTTTCGACATAGATTTTCTGAGCAGTGATCAATAAGTTCTTGAATAATTGGCTGTCTAATGTACTCACTCGCAGAATATTACATTGTGACATAGATAGCGGCATATCTTAGTACCGTAAAATTATTTAATTGCAGGGCTATGGTTCTCAGAATCCAAAAGGAACTAGACCCTGCTGGTGTCACGCATCGCAAAGCGCACAAACTGAACAGACGCGTGTATCACAATGCAGGACATAACTTCCTCATTCACCTAGACGGATATGATAAATTAAAGCCATATGGGTTTGCTATTCATGGATGTATGGATGGGTATGTATCTTGCAGAGGGACAAAATGACCTTTGAACATCTATATAGTAATGTTTATAAGCGTACGTCTTACGTAGAAGATTCAGACTACGGTGGAAGCCATGGTATATGTTGTTTGCGGAATGTGCACAATCATTGTATATTGTCAAAACTGATTTGCCATTAGCAATCTTGCTTTATTCTTAAATAGAGGTGAACAAGATTAGTCATGGATCTTGATCCTAAATAGATTAGGTTTAATAATTGATTTACACAGTACTCTAGATTGATTAATTAGTGCTTACGATACAAAGATTTAAACAATAAAGGCTGTCGTTCAACTGTTAATATTCAAACATAAGTGTCTGTGTTGAGTAAATGTATACTCAACATTATTGCTAATTTAGTAACATTATAAAGAGGGTTAATGAACACATGCCTATGTAAATAGCATGCATACTGCGAAGTAGTAATCTATATTGTGGTAATTATGTGTAGATGAGTGTATATTTTGTCATTTTATTGCTTCAAGGTTTTCAAGGAGAGTACTCTGGCTGAAAGTCTCAAATACAAACAATAATCCAGCTATTGTGGCTTCATTCTTTATCGATTACATCAAGGAAATACAAGGTATTACATAAGCCATGCATAACTAGATTCAGGGCATTCGCCACCAGACCCAAAATAATAACAATAACAAATTCCAATGAATATTTAATATTTTAACATTCTTGGATTTGTTCGAGCTCTTTATTAATGTTACACATTTTCCCCACATTCACATTTTTATTAATTTATAATCTGTCTATCCAATAGCTGTCGATACTTTCCTGCTGTCTTCTTTAACCAATTTGTTCGGGTTTAATTTCCAGATATTCCCCTAGTTCTTTATGATCGATGTTCGTTCTGGCCTTGCTAGCCACATACACCTTAGTATACATGTTGACATTAGATTATAGGTGCAAGAGTAAGCGTTTCAAGTTCAACACATCACACACGATTGGGTTACATAATATGATATAAACAATTACAATGTAGCACTGCATAACATTCAAGCGGAAACAAAACATGATAAAGAGACATTGCCGATCAGTGCAACGAACCATCAATTATTTTGTTAATTTGTGTGGGAGTAAGCATCCGCACGAAGAAACAGGTTCAAGAATTGGCGGGAGAAGACACAGAACAGAACAGTACTTGATTAAACTACTGCTAGATCTGAACTAACTTTATTTACATAGGCGGTATACAATCAAGGCGGTAGATCCCGCCCCCAAGATTTAATGACTGTTTTACTGTGATTGGCATCCTCTCACAATGTACATGCGCTGGTGTCGCTGCCGACGTCGCTGCTATCTACACTATGATTTATATCATCCCCAACAATTTCTTTCTCATTATTGAATATTTACAGGGGTTCAAAGATGTGTTCAAATGGACGCGGGTACCGAGAATGTCCCCATAGAGGACATACAAAAAGCATTTCGTTGGTACCATAACGATGATATGTGCGGGGATAAAAGCGTGAGGAAAGGATCATCCCATTCCAACCAGGTAAAATTAAATCACGCCTTTTTCTTAGAATACCACATAGCAGTGTACCACCAAGATTTACTCAAATTCGTAGCCAATTGCTATAGATAGTGTTAGCAGTCCCCTCAGGCCAATGTCTATTGTCACGACACACACTGAAATCTGCGATTGGCAGGCGTCGTATGACAGTAACATTGGACCTAGGGGACTCTGCAATTCGATTAATTGCCTCAAGAATTTCCTTCTGGGTGGGGGTCGAGGTAGCTGAAAAGTTTAATTGGCTGAAATAAATCATAGTTTTAGGGAATTTTTTTCTTATCATGCTGAACATCAATCTCAGTCGAGTCTCAATGTCTGAGAGTGGACTGTTCCGGTCATTGATACCTATATTAAGGATCAGTTTCTCAGGATGGACTGACCCTGTGTATCGATTAATGACAGTTTTTATGTCATTAATAGATGAGCCAGGGAAGCAGGCCACCTGTATGTCTGGATGCGGGTCTACATTGATTCTGCTGAGATTTGATGCTCCCACAATCAAGATTTTTTTACAAATAGTGGGAAGCTGCCAATTGGGTCTATTTACAGACTCGTTCCGGAATTTCCAAAAGGTGTTCTTCTCTAGCTCAGTGGGACGGGTGGGTCTTCTGAGCTTACAAAACGGAGATGGAGGCTGTGGAATCTTTGCTACAGGTGACTTTTCACGTGATGATTTTCCACCAGCTACACGCTGTGGTGGTGATGGAAAATCATCAGGTGAAAATGGCGCCATAGGGGATGATGGGGATTCGGGTAGTGGAATCAAGGATGGGTCTACTGGCGAAAGGACACTAACAACGGGTTCAGAGGGTTTTCTGCGTGATGATCTTCCACCAGCTACGCGCTGTGGTAGAGGTGCAAGATCATCACGTGGAAACGGTGACATAGGGGGTGGTGGTGGCGATTCAGGGAGAGGGATCAAGAGCGGGTTAACAGGTGAATAATTACAAGGGGACGGTCTGTCATTTAGACGTTTAAGGGGTAGTGAAACCTCAGTGGGCGATCTTACTCTCTTCCTAGCCTGGGAGGGTGGAGCCACACATGTCTGTTCGACTGTTGGTTTACGCTTTGGTGTAACATTTTTTGTGCCAACAGTCGAACGGAAATGTGGGTCAATAGGCCTAATGAAATCATAGAAGGCTGCAATAGCGCTTCCACTGAGCTTTCTACCATGGTTGTTCTTGGTCCAGCGGATGGCAATGGACTTAGCGAGGCCGAGGTCAAGGTTGGGATGGTCTTGGGCGGAGAGGATCTGGGACCTTAAACACCCTAGCTGACAGTTATAATGACCAATCAGCGTTCTCACCATTGATTTTGCCCACTCAGAGTTCACCGACCAAATGTCAAAGAGGATATCCTCATTTGGCATGGCCGGCTTCAGAAACTTACTTAGATCCCTTACCTTCTGGCCTAAGCCATTAGGCAAAGTATCCAACCTGATGTGGTTGCTCAAAATACTAATATGGTGAAAGCACTGGATCACCATATAGTACACCTTGACTAGGCGGGCTTGGGCAGACGGGTGGTGATGCGATTCACATCCCGCACCATCCCTTCATCTACCTTTGCCCGGTCTGGCCATAGTGCACTTCTCAGTCAGGCAAATCCCAGTCAATCAATCAATCTTAATCAATCTTAATCAATCTTAATCAATTTTAATCAATCTTAATCAATCTTAATCAATCTTAATCAATCTTAATCAATCTTAATCAATCTTAATCAATCTTAATCAATCTCGATCAATCTCGATTAATCTCAATTAATCTCAATCGGTCTTAATCAATCTTAATCAATCTTAATTAATCTCAATCAATCTCAATCAATTTAAATCAATTTTGATCAATCTGTCGCTCCCTCAATCTGTCACTCACACACTCAAACAACCAATCAATCTATCTATCAATCAATCAATCAGAAACACTCATAATCGATAAACCCGTTAATCACGCAATCATTCAATCATTCAATCAATTAATCAACCAACCTGACAAACAAGCAACCAATCACAATCAATCAATCAATCTATCACGTATTCACGCAATCAAGTCAGACACCATCAACTAATCACTTAATCAGTAGGATACACGCAGACAGTCAATCAGTTAACAATGTAAACAGGCCCACACTACAAATCTTAACAGATGGTCTGTCGTTATATTTCCTAATTCAAGAGGGGTTAACTTATAGAGCTGAAATGGAAGGAATATGGTTAGTAGCAATGATTAATGACATGTTAATATTTAATACCTAAGAACAATCAATACAGAAATAACAATATAAATATTATAACTTACTCACAGCAATACAGGAATACAGTACTACACAGGAATACACAGAAATACACAGTATGTCACCCCATCTCCGTTTTGTAAGCCCAGAAGACCCACCCATCCCACTGAGCTAGAGAAGAACACCTTTTGGAAATTCCGGAACGAGTCTGTAAATAGACCCAATTGGCAGCTTCCCACTATTTGTAAAAAAAATCTTGATTGTGGGAGCATCAAATCTCAGCAGAATCAACGTAGACCCGTATCCAGACATACAGGTGGCCTGCTTCCCTGGCGCATCTATTAAGGACATAAGAACTGTCATTAATAGATACACAGGGTCAGTCCATCCTGAGAAACTGATCCTTAATATAGGTATCAATGACCGGAACAGTCCACTCTCAGACACTGAGACTCAACTGAGATTGATGTTCAGCATGATAAGAAAAAAAATCCCTAAAACTATGATTTATTTCAGCCAATTAAACCTTTCAGCTACCTCGACCCCCAACCAGAAGGAAATTCTTGAGGCAATTAATCAAATTGGAGAGTCCCCTAGGTCCAATGTTACTGTCATACGACGCCTGCCAATCGCAGATTTCAGTGTGTGTCGTGACAATATACAGTGGACTGAGGGGACTGCTAACACTATCTATAGCAATTGGCTAAATTTCCTTAATTTAAACTAGATTCGGGTCAAGGTAGCTGCCACCCAGAAATTGGACTAGGCAGTAACATTGTCAACCTAGCTGGTTCTCAGTTAAGCGAAACCGAAAAATCGCTGCATAATTTTGGATTAACCTTTGTACCAACTCCGAAACCCAAAATTGGTTTGGATGCAGATTTAGAAAATGGCCTTATTGAAACTGTTGAATTTGGTCACCGCATCAAATTGGCAGATTTTTTTCGAAACTCGAATAGCAACATTCCACCATTCATTGAGAAAACAGGCTGGGCACCAAATTTGAAACTGGTTGACCCAGCAATCGGTGAAAGTATAAAACTGTACTCAGAGCGTATTAAAAATACAACATTTCCAAATGATCAGCAAAATTTGTCTTATGAGCTGCGCCATGCCCTACAAGGGTTATCTAAAAATAATGAAATTGTTATTAAACCTGTGGATAAAGGATCAGCTACTGTAATAATGGATAAAAATAACTATATCAAAGAAGCACATAGACAGCTCAGTAATCCGAAACATTACCAAAAGCTAAAGGAACCACTTTGGCAAAATAACTGTAGCAAATTTAACGAAATTCTCCAAAAAATGGTTGATAACAAGAAGATAACTGAAAAGCAATTTAAATATCTCTTTGCAAAAGATGATTCGAAACCACGTACATTTTATCTTCTTCCTAAAATCCATAAGTCTATTGACTCGTGGACCGACCTAATGACTCCACCAGGGCGAATCATTATTTCAGATTGTGGTTCGGAATCATATAGGATTAGTGAATTTATCGACTACAATCTTCAGCCAATTGCAAACAGACATTTTAGCTATCTGAAAAACACTGAAGACTTTCTAGGCCAGGTCTCTAAGATCTCGGTCCCTCCAAATTCATTCTTAATTACGATGGACGTCGATGTTATGTACACAAACATTGATATCGAAAAGGGTATATTTAATTCGTAGAGCATTTGCCGACTATCCTGACACCAACAGGCCCGACAGAGAAGTAATAGCTCTATTAGGGCTTAGTCTGAAGGGCAATGACTTTGAATTTGCTGGTGAAATTTTCCAACAAATTTGTGGCTGCGCAATGGGTAAGCGTTTCAGCCCAGGTTTCGCTAACCTTTACATGGCAGAGTGGGAAAAGGAAGCACTCAAAAGGTGTCCAAATCAGCCTCTCATTTACCGCAGGTACCTGGATGACATTTTCATGATCTGGCAACATAGTAAGGAAGCATTTACCGAATTCCTGGCCATTCTGAATAATCATGATCCGAATATCGAGCTAAAAGCTGAAATTGATGAGATGTCCGTAGATTTCCTGGATGTAACTTTATACAAAGGTATAAAGTATGAAACAACTGGTTACTTAGACTACAAAGTTTATTTCAAGCCAACAGACTCGCATCAACTACTGCACAAGAAATCATTCCATCCACCGCATACTTTCAAGGGACTTGTAAAATCACAAATAATCCGTTTTCATCGAAATTCGAGGGATAAGAAAAACTTTGAATCATCATGTACGACCTTATTTAAAGCCCTCAAACTGCAAATCGCAAATCATCCGTTTTCATAGAAATTCGAGTGATAAAAAGAACTTTGAATCTGCATGCTCACTCTTATTCAAACCCCTCAAAACGAGAGGCTATTCATCTAGATTTTTGCGTAAAATTAAGTCTGACACTTTAAAAGATTTGGAAACTATCCCTGATAATGCTGCAAATCTCATGCCACCCAAAATTCGCCACAATCGTCCAACTACAGGCGCAGGCGAATCTCGGAAATGTGGAAAGAAGAGGTGTAAATTATAGACATACTTCTTCCAAATCAAAAAACATTTATGAGCTTTCAGAACAAAAACAAATTTCAAATTCAATCCAATTTAGACTGCGATTCCGGAAACGTCATATATCTAATATCTTGTAAATTATGCCAAAAGCAGTATGTCGGTGAAACTAAAAATCCTTTAAGATGGCGAGCAACTAGACACCTTTGCGATATTTGACATGAAGAAGACACACATGTCGCCGACCACTTTAACCTCCCTGGTCACTCAGTCGCTAGAGACTTTGAAATTATACCCATTGAACAACCACCTCTCTCTAGTACCGCTGAAGAAACTGATAAACAAAGAAAACTTAGAGAATCATTTTGGATTAAAGAATTAGATACAAAATGGCCGAAGGGCATAAATGTGGACCCAGGTCTCGCTGATCAACGTGAAATTATCCCATTCATCCTGACATATAATCGAAAAAATGTTGCAATTTCCGAAATTTTGAAAGATGAATATCATAAATTACAGGATAATTTGAAACAACCTCTCAACCTGCGTCCAATAATAGCATTCAAGAAAAATCCAAATCTGCGTAATATTTTAGTGAAATCGAAATTAACTGGACAACCACCATCATCTTAAAGTTGTCCAATATTTTTAAGGCCATATCGCCTCGATAAAACCAAAATAACAAATCTCAGGCAATAAAATAAATTAAAAATATTTTCAATTTATTTTGAAAATTCTGAGCCAGCGCGTTAACCATATCACTACTTACTAGCCAGTGCCAGTTCAATTATTTTATTGACTTACTAACCCACTAATTATGTGCACCTGTCTACACCGTCGGGCAAATCTGTCATTCCACTCATCCAATAATATTATCTGTCTTCGCAAAATTTTGCCCTTGTGGATTGACAGTTGGATGGATGGTTGGAGGGATGAATGGATGGATGAATTCTTCCTCCATTCCTCCCTAGCCTCCCTACTCCCTCGCTACCCCCTTCCTCCTACCCCCTCCCTCCTCCCCCTCCTTCCTTTCTTCCATCCTTTCCTCGTTCCTTCGTTCTCTCCATTCTTCTCTCCTTCCTTCCCCTGATTCTTTCTCATCACCCCCTTCCTTCCCTCCTTCCTTCGTCCCTCCCCCCTCCTTCCTTCCTTCGTTCCTTCCTTCCTTCCTTCCTCCCCTCCTTCCCTCCCTCCTTCCTTCCTTCCTTCCCTCCCTCCTTTCCTTCCTCCCTCCCTCCTTCCTTCCTTCCTTCCTTCCTTCCTTCCTCCCTCCGTCCTTCCTTCCTTCTTTCTCTCATTCCTTATTTCCTTCCTTCCTTTTCTCATCCCTATCGTCCTTCTCTCATTCCTTTCGTCCGTCTCTCACTCCTTTCTTCCTTCTCATTTATTCCATTTCGTCCTTCCCATTTATTCCTTCCTTCACTTCTCTAATTCTTGCCTCCCTCATTCATTCCTTCACTTTTCTCATTCTTTCTCTCATCCCTTCTTTCTCGCATTCCTTTTCTTCCTCTCATCTCTTCTTTCTCTAATTCCTCCCCTCTCTCACTCCTTCTTTCTTTCTCATCCGCCTCCTTCCTTCTTTCCATCATTCCTTTCTTCTTTCCCTCACTCCCTCCTTTTCTCATTCCATCATTCCAGCTTTTCCTTTCTACAATTTTTCCATCACCCCCAGCCCCCACCCACCCTCCGTCGCCCCACCCCACTGTATTTTAGCCATTTATTTAGTCTCCCACTTTCCACCCATCTATCCAATTCCTTCGATTTACAGAGTAATTTTGAAATTAGATTTACTAGATGTTTTGTTGCTGTGACCAACAACAAAATACATTCAGCAACACAAAACTCAAAATACTTTAAAAGAAACTTTCAGTAAATTAAGATTGAAAGAATCTCTTATTCAAATTGCCTAAATAATTCTCTGTTTGAATTTTAAATTCTAAAGGAATAAATCAAACTTTGAAAACCAAGCCTATTGGACTCCTTTGAAGAATAGAAAAACAACTCACTGAATTAATGGTCGATGTTTGATCCTTTGATCGATGACCTCTCAAACTAGTGAGTGATGCCAAAACCTCACTCACAAAGCCTAATGCTCAATCAGTAGCAAAGGGCTTTACACAATTGAATCTAAAATTTATGGCTGTCTTAATCCTCAATGAAAGCAAGTTTTCCAACTTCAAAACATTTGAGTAACAATCAAAGACACGCCTCTAAGAGTTAGCCAAACTAATAAATAGACAGAAATTTTGATGGAAGGACAGATTTGTTGTAAAGGCTCTGAAGAAGGTTATTCTTAACCGAAACCGGTCAGCCAAGCACGACGGTAACAAATTGTGAGTTATAGATATATTAATTATTATTTTTGTATTGCTTGTATGTTTAAATATTAAATGCTACTAATCTTCAATTTCAGCTGTGATTATATTGTTTAAGCTTGTAAAATCCGATAGGCTTGTAGAGTTGTAGTTTTGTAGGCTTGCAGATTTAATTATTCATCATTTCAACATTTAGATTTTAGATCCTCCCAGTCATTAACCTTAGGCAATTAGCGATAGGTTAGAGTCTGATTATCTCCCTTGGTTCAGGTTTTAGCTATTAGAACAGCCCTTTAAAACAATCCGTGGTTGTAGTTCGATTGCCTCCCTTGTTTAGATTTGTTGGCCTGTTCGGTTGTTGTTAAATTAGCTGGTTAATTGGATCATTTGTTGTTGTATACTATCACCATGGCCAGAACGAGCAAGGGTAAGCGACGGAATGGCATGCACGAGAACAGCATTCCGTCGCCCCCCCCCCCAGGCTCGACTGGTCAAGTGTTATTATATGATTATTCAATGCTTCCATCACATTGGTGTGCTGACCAGTAATTTGAATGATAACACCTTGCCAAGTGGCCTGAGCAGGAAGGTAGATGAACTATGCCGCTTCGTGAAACCCGCTTTACCAAATGTAGAAATAGCTAACGACATCAGGAGGGTTAATTTTGATTGGGCAAATTCCCTGATAAAAGCCATGATTGACCATTATAATTTTAGCTTAGGAACAGTCATGTCAGAAATCTTAGTAGCCCAGGCCGCGCCTAACCTTAATTTAGGTAAGGCGAAATCAACGGCTATCAAATGGGCTAAAGCAAATTATGGCCAAAAACTCCACGTCAAATCAATAGAGGCCTTTTATCAGTTCATAAGACCATTTGACCCACATTTCCAGAAAAATAAGCAAACTAGTATGCCCATTGCCAGCCCACCAAGGGTCCCAGCCTCCGATGATTGTGTAATTGTACCACCATCCCAGGTAAAGAAACGAACTAGGTCACCAACTGATAGCCCCCCACCAGTGAAGAGAATAGACACCAAATTATCTCCAGTTTTCCCTCTAGTCTCTGCCCCGAGTACATCCAATGAGTCTAACAGCCCTACGGATACACCTCAAGCTCCTCTTCTAGATTTGCCGCCACCTATGAATCCGTCTACAATTCCTCTGCCAGGTACACTACCTCCACCACCTCCTCTGTCACCACAGGAATTTCCTCCGCTCCCACAAAGAGCTGGTGACCGTAAAACAAGACGCATAATCAACACCAATAGAACTCCTGCGACCAAATTGCCACGACCTCGATTTTCACCCACCCCTTGTAGAACTAGCGTGACGTCTCAACCTCCTAGAACACCTTTAGAACAGAACAAATTTTGGAAATTTCGACATGAGGTTGAGCACAAAAATGAGTGGCGTCTCCCGACTTTAGATAAGAAGATTTTGGTCATTGGTGCATCAAATTTGAGTAGAATCAATGTCGAACCTCATCCTGATATGCAAATCGCCTGCTTTCCAGGCGCTAAATTAGTACATGCTAGGACCATTGTTAATAAATATAATGAATCCTACAAACCTGAGCAGATAATAGTCAATTTTGGAATAAATGACAAGGATGAGTCGATGGGTCAATCGACCCAACGTGCACATCTTCTCTTTAGCACACTTAGGTCCAAGTTCCCCGAATCCAAGATCCACTTCGCCAAGCTCAACTACTGTCAGCGTCTTTCAGCCTACCAGAAGAGGAACATCCAGTCGATTAACTCCTGTGTCGAAAACATGAGAGTGAAGGTTTCCATCATCCCCAGCCTCCCCGTTTCTGAATTTCAGGTTGTCCAAGATAAAATTCACTGGAGCGAGAAAACTGCCAACACCATGTATTATAGCTGGTTAACTTTTCTTAATTTAAACTAACTGAGGGTCAAGGTACTAACCACCCAGGTATCGGGCTGGGTAGTGATGTTGTTAATCTCACTGGCTCGGCTTTATCTGAATCAGAGAAATTATTACTCAGTCGTGGCCTAACATTTGTACCAACGCCGATGCCGAAAATCGGTCTAGATGCACTTTTAGATAATGGATCAATAGAAGTTCTTGAATTCGCCCACCGTGTCAAATTAGCTGACTTTTTTCGAAACTCGAAAAATAATATTCTGCCATTTGTCGAAAAAACTGGTTGGGCACCAGAGTCTAAATTAGTCGACCCAGCGATCTCTGATAGTATAAAAATTATCAAAGAACGTGTTGAAAATGTTGAATTTCCAAAAAATCATAAAAATTTGTCATGTGAGGAGCGTAAAGCCTTAACTGGATTACGTAAAAACAATGACATTGTCATTAAACCTGCTGACAAAGGGTCTGCTACTGTAATTATGCTTAAAAACAACTACATCCGTGAAGCGCACCGTCAACTCAGTAATCCAAAGCATTACCAAAAACTAGATGAACCACTCTGGCAGAGCAACTGCGACCATTTTAATGAAACTCTCAAAAAAATGGTTGACAACAAGAGTATAACTCAAAAGCAGTTTAAATACCTAACTGCAAAACGTGACTCAAAACCACGCACATTTTATCTGCTACCCAAAATTCATAAGCCTGTTGATTCTTGGTCAGATCCTTTGATACCACCAGGACGACCTATAATATCGGATTGTGGTTCTGAATCCTATAGAATCAGCGAAATCATTGATTATCACCTACAACCAATTGCGAATAGACATTTCAGCTTCTTGAAAAATACTGAAGACTTTCTATCGCAGGTCTCTGAGATCTCGATACCACCGAATTCACTTTTGATTACACTCGACGTCGATGCTATGTATACAAACATTGACATCGAAAAGGGTTTAAATTCTGTCCGTAGAGCATTTGAAAAATACCCTGATAACAACAGGCCCACCAGCGAAATATTAACTCTCTTAGAGCTAAGTTTAAGGGCAATGATTTTAAATTTGCGGGTGAAATATACCAACAGATTTGCGGCTGCGCCATGGGGAAGCGTTTCAGCCCAAGTTTTGCCAACATCTATGTAGCAGAGTGGGAGGAAGATACGCTTAGCAAATGTCCGAAACAGCCACTTTTTTATCGCCGCTACCTCGATGATATTTTCATTATTTGGGATCATACAAAGGAAGCTTTTGATGAATTTTTTGATATTTTGAACAATCATGACCCGAATATCAAGCTAAAAGCCAACATTGAGCAGATGTCCGTAGACTTTTTAGATGTAACTCTATACAAAGGTGTAAAGTATGACACAACTGGACACCTCGATTACAAAGTATATTTTAAACCAACAGATTCGCATCAGTTGTTGCATAAGAAATCTTTCCATCCGCCTCATACATTTAAGGGAATTGTAAAATCGCAAATCATCCGTTTTCATAGAAATTCGAGTGATAAAAAGAACTTTGAATCTGCATGCTCACTCTTATTCAAAGCCCTCAAAACGAGAGGCTATTCATCTAGATTTTTGCGTAAAATTAAGTCTGACACTTTACAAGATTTGGAAACTATCCCTGATAATGCTGCAAATCTCATGCCTACCAAAATTCGCCACAATCGTCCAACTACAGGCGCAGGCGAATCTCGGAAATGTGGAAAGAAGAGGTGTAAATTATAGACATACTTCTTCCTAATCAAAAAACATTTATGAGCTTTCAGAACAAAAACAAATTTCAAATTCAATCCAATTTAGACTGCGATTCCGGAAACGTCATATATCTAATATCTTGTAAATTATGCCAAAAGCAGTATGTCGGTGAAACTAAAAATCCTTTAAGATGGCGAGCAACTAGACACCTTTGCGATATTTGACATGAAGAAGACACACATGTCGCCGACCACTTTAACCTCCCTGGTCACTCAGTCGCTAGAGACTTTGAAATTATACCCATTGAACAACCACCTCTCTCTAGTACCGCTGAAGAAACTGATAAACAAAGAAAACTTAGAGAATCATTTTGGATTAAAGAATTAGATACAAAATGGCCGAAGGGCATAAATGTGGACCCAGGTCTCGCTGATCAACGTGAAATTATCCCATTCATCCTGACATATAATCGAAAAAATGTTGCAATTTCCGAAATTTTGAAAGATGAATATCATAAATTACAGGATAATTTGAAACAACCTCTCAACCTGCGTCCAATAATAGCATTCAAGAAAAATCCAAATCTGCGTAATATTTTAGTGAAATCGAAATTAACTGGACAACCACCATCATCTTAAAGTAGTCCAATATTTTTAAGGCCATATCGCCTCGATAAAACCAAAATAACAAATCTCAGGCAATAAAATAAATTAAAAATATTTTCAATTTATTTTGAAAATTCTGAGCCAGCGCGTTAACCATATCACTACTTACTAGCCAGTGCCAGTTCAATTATTTTGTTGACTTACTAACCCACTAATTATGTGCACCTGTCTATACCGTCGGGCAAATCTGTCATTCCACTCATCCAATAATATTATCTGTCTTCGCAAAATTTTGCCCTTGTGGATTGACAGTTGGATGGATGGTTGGAGGGAGGAATGGATGGATGAATTCTTCCTCCATTCCTCCCTAGCCTCCCTACTCCCTCGCCACCCCCTTCCCTCATACCCCCTCCCTCCTCCCCCTCCTTCCTTTCTCCATCCTTTCCTCATTCCTTCGTTCTCTCCATTCTTCTCTCCTTCCTTCCCCTGATTCTTTCTCATCACCCCCTTCCTCCCCTCCTTCCTTCCTTCCCTCCCCCCTCCTTCCTTCCTTCCTTCCTCCCCTCCTTCCCTCCCTCCCTCCTGCCTTCCTTCCTTCCTTCCTTCCTTCCTTCCTTCCGTACCTCCCTCCCTCCTTTCCTTCCTCCCTCCCTTCCTTCCTTCCTTCCTCCCTCCGTCCTTCCTTCCTTCTTTCTCTCATTCCTTATTTCCTTCCTTCCTTTTCTCATCCCTATCGTCCTTCTCTCATTCCTTTCGTCCGTCTCTCACTCCTTTCTTCCTTCTCATGTATTCCATTTCGTCCTTCCCATTTATTCCTTCCTTCACTTCTCTAATTCTTGCCTCCCTCATTCATTCCTTCACTTTTCTCATTCTTTCTCTCATCCCTTCTTTCTCGCATTCGTTTTCTTCCTCTCATCTCTTCTTTCTCTAATTCCTCCCCTCTCTCACTCCTTCTTTCTTTCTCATCCGCCTCCTTCCTTCTTTCCATCATTCCTTCCTTCTTTCCCTCACTCCCTCCTTCTCTCATTCCATCATTCCAGCTTTTCCTTTCTACACCACACACGCACACACACACACACACACACAAACACACACACACGCACGCACACACATACACCCACCCGCACGCACGCACGCACGCACGCGCGCCCACACACACACACACACACACACACAGCCACGCATGCACGTACGCACGCACACATACACCCACCCACACGCACGCACGCTCGCACACATATGCACACGTTCCCTGGAGCTAACGCTTACACTGCTTTAGGGTTACGTAATTGCCCTGAGGTTCACTGCTAGGCCGTAGCTACTATGAAGTATGGCGGAACATCCCAGTGCAGAGGAGCACACCATAAAGAGGCGACGTCTATGGGTGGTGACAGCGCAAGACGATCGGCGTCGCTAGATTAGGAGCGACAACGAAAGCAATGTTCCCAGTAAACACAGTAGTTCTAAACACTGAAAGGTGGCACTAGATACGTGCAGGTTTCAAATTGATATTCATAGAGTCCAGGGGTCGATCGATCCCAACACGCGCAAAGCATGGCTAGAGAGGGGCTGGACATAGCGAAAATTGGACGCGTCCATTTTGTACCACAAAGACACAGCCTTTAAGTGTTTAATACGTATTTTCCTCCTAGTCTTTTTTAACTATAATACAACCTGGTCAGAAGATTAATGGGATTTTTCTAAAAATCTTACAAATTCTGACCAAAATATTTCATAGCAAATTCTCCCCTACTATTTGGAAGGTATAAGAAGCGCTCCCTCCCTCCACACCCCCCCCCCCCCCCACTTCCAACCGCCCCACCCCCAACCACCGTCCCTCCATGCCTCCCGCTTCCGCCCATCTGCTCTCTCCATCCATTCGTCCCTCTCGCGCTATCTCTCTCTCTCTCTCTCACTCTCTCTTTCTCTCTCTCTCTCTCTCGCTCTCATTTCCTCTCCTCCATTCATTCGTCCGTCCGTCCGTCCGTACGTCTCTCGCTCCATCCATCCTTCCCTCCTCTCTCTCTCTCTCTCCCTCTCTCCCTCTGTCTCCCTCTCTCTCTCCCTTTCCCTCCCTCGCTCTCCCTCGCTCTCCCTCTCTACCTCTCTCCCTCTCTCCCTCTCTCCCTCTCCCTCTCTCTCCCTCTCTCCCTCTCTCCCTCTCTCCCTTTCTCTCTCCCTCTCACTCTCTCTCCCTCTCTCCTTCTCTCCCTCTCCACCTCTCCCTCTCTCCCTCCCTCCCTCTCGCTCGCTCTCTCTCTCGCTCTCTCTCTCTCTCTCTCTCCTCCCCTCTCTCTCTCTCCCTATCTCCCTCTGTCTCCCTCTCTCGCCCTCTCTCTCCCTCTCTCTCCCTCTCTCCCTCTCTCTCCCTCTCTCCCTCTCTCTCCCTCTCTCCCTCTCTCCCCCTCTCCCTTTCTCTCTCTCTCTCCCTCTCTCCCTCTCTCCCTCTCCCTCCATCTCTCTCTCTCTCCCTCCATCTCTCTCCTTCTCTCCCTCTCCACCTCTCCCTCTCTCCCTCCCTCCCTCTCGCTCGCTCTCTCTCTCTCTCTCCCTACCTCCCTCCCCTCTCTCTCTCGCTCTCTCTCTCGCACTCTTCTCTCTCTCTCTCCTCTCTCCCTCTCTCAGATGTTGTTATACAATTTGATTAATTAGTTATATTCAAATTTTGTGTACATAATTTTGTATTTTTTGCTGTAACTTAGATATTCAACAGGAAGTTGGAAGTAATGGTGTTGAAAATTGTGCCCTAATCCATTTGTACACATGTTACAATTACATATGTCTAAAGAAATGGTAGTTTGTTGACACGTATTATATATTTTAAGGCACATAAAGAAGTACAAATGATACTAATTTCATCAAAAACAAATATATGTATGTTTGGCATATGATACGTCGCAACTCGGAATAATAGAAAGCATTTAAAACGTATTCACAAAAGTTCTGTTTTATGTTTTTTACTATCCACGTATAGGGACAAAAATAGTCAAGATAATAATACATACATGAATACCATTTAATCCATGTTGCATCAAGTTATTCCTTTCACGACGAAGCCCACCAAAACCGGCCTCTGTAGTGCTTTTGGGAAATGTCCATTTGCAAGCCAAGAGAAAACTATTTTTTTTAATTTACCATTGTAATGACTGGCTCGATAACGGAGCCAGTCATTCCAGTGGTAAATTTTAAAAAATAGTCTTCTCTTGGTCTGCAAATGGAAATTCAATAAGTAAATATTTTAATTTTTTGAACAAATTTAGTGCTAAACCTTTCATGGAAAGGCCTGCCAGAAAACGGCAGCTGCAGTGGTATTGGAGAATATCGATTTGTACGCCGAGAGAAGGCTATTCTCGAAAGTGTCCCAC
>CM067367.1:26494415-26514415 GCA_034401795.1 Chaetoderma sp. LZ-2023a
AATACAAACAATAATCCAGCTATTGTGGCTTCATTCTTTATCGATTACATCAAGGAAATACAAGGTATTACATAAGCCATGCATAACTAGATTCATGGCATTCGCCACCAGACCCAAAATAATAACAATAACAAATTCCAATGAATATTTAATATTTAATATTTTAACATTCTTGGATTTGTTCGAGCTCTTTATTAATGTTACAGATTTTCTCCACATTCACATTTTTATTAATTTATAATCTGTCTATCCAATAGCTGTCGATACTTTCCTGCTGTCTTCTTTAACCAATTTGTTCGGGTTTAATTTCCAGATAATCCCCTAGTTCTTTTTGATCGATGATCGTTCTGGCCTTGCCAGCCACATACACCTTAGTATACATGTTGACATTATATTATAGGTGCAAGAGTAAGCGTTTCAAGTTCAACACATCACACACGATTGGGTTACATAATATGATATAAACAATTACAATGTAGCACTGCATAACATTCAAGCGGAAACAAAACATGATAAAGAGACATTGCCGATCAATGCAACGAACCATCAATTATTTTGTTAATTTTTGTGGGAGTAAGCATCCACACGAAGAAACAGGTTCAAGAATTGGCGGGAGAAGACACAGAACAGAACAATACTTGATTAAACTACTGCTAGATCTGAACTAACTTTATTTACATAGGCGGTATACAATCAAGGCGGTAGATCCCGCCCCCAAGATTTAATGACTGTTTTACTGCGATTGGCATCCTCTCACAATGTACATGCGCTGGTGTCGCTGCCGACGTCGCTGCTATCTACACTAAGATTTATATCATCCCCAACAATTTCTTTCTCATTATTGAATATTTACAGGGGTTCCAAGATGTGTTCAAATGGACGCGGGTACCGAGAATGTCACCATAGAGGAGATACAAAAAGCATTTCGTTGGTACCATAGCGATGATATGTGCGGGATAAAAGCGTGAGGAAAGGATCATCCCATTCCAACCAGGTAAAATTAAATCACGCCTTTTTCTTAGAATACCACATAGCAGTGTACCACCAAGATTTACTCAAATTCGTAGCCAATTGCTATAGATAGTGTTAGCAGTCCGCTCAGTCCAATGTATATTGTCACGACACACACTGAAATCTGCGATTGGCAGGCGTGGTATGACAGTAACATTGTACCTAGGGGACTCGATTAATTGCCTCAAGAATTTCCTTCTGGGTGGGGGTCGAGGTAGCTGAAAAGTTTAATTGGCTGAAATAAATCATAGTTTTAGGGAATTTTTTTCTTATCATGCTGAACATCAATCTCAGTCGAGTCTCAGTGTCTGAGAGTGGACTGTTCCGTCATTGATACCTATATTAAGGATCAGTTTCTCAGGAGGGACTGACCCTGTGTATCGATTAATGACAGTTCTTATGTCATTAATAGATGAGCCAGGGAAGCAGGCCACCTGTATGTCTGGATGCGGGTCTACATTGATTCTGCTGAGATTTGATGCTCCCACAATCAAGATTTTTTTATAAATAGTGGGAAGCTGCCAATTGGGTCTATTTACAGACTCGTTCCGGAATTTACAAAAGGTGTTCTTCTCTAGCTCAGTGGGACGGGTGGGTCTTCTGGGCTTACAAAACGGAGATGGGGTGAAACGAGGCTGTGGAATCTTTGCTACAGGTGGCTTTTCACGTGATGATTTTCCACCAGCTACACGCTGTGGTAGTGATGGAAAATCATCAGGTGAAAATGGCGCCATAGGGGATGATGGGGATTCGGGTAGTGGTATCAAGGATGGGTCTACTGGCGAAATGACACTAACAACGGGTTCAGAGCGTTTTCTGCGTGATGACCTTCCACCAGCTACAGCGCTGTGGTAGAGGTGCAAGATCATCACGTGGAAACGGTGACATATGGGGGTGGTGGTGGCGATTCAGGGAGAGGGATCAAGAGCGGGTTAACAGGTGAATAATTACAAGGGAACGGTCTGTCATTTAGACGTTTAAGGGGTGGTGAAACCTCGGTCTGGCCATAGTGCACTTCTCAGTCAGGCAAATCCCGGTCAATCAATCAATCTTAATCAATCTCAATCAATCTCGATCAATCTCGATCAATCTCGATTAATCTCAATTAATCTCAATCAGTCTTAATCAGTCTTAATCAATCTTAATCAATCTTAATTAATCTTAATTAATCTCAATCAATCTCAATCAATTTAAATCGATTTTAATCAATCTGTCGCTCCCTCAATCTGTCACTCACACACTCAAATAACCAATCAATCCATCTATCAATCAATCAATCAGAAACACTCATAATCGATAATCCCATTAATCACGCAATAATTCAATCATTCAATCAATTAATCAACCAACCTGACAAAAAACAACCAATCACAATCAATCAATCAATCAATCACGTATTCACGCAATCAAGTCAGACACCATCAACTAATCACTTAATCAGTAGGATACACTCAGACAGTCAATCAGTTAACAATGTAAACAGGCGCACACTTTACAAATCTTGACAGATGGTGTGTCTTTAAATTTCCTAATTCAAGAGGGGTTAACTTACAGAGCTGAAATGGAAGGAATATGGTTAGTAGCAATGATTAATGACATGTTAATATTTAATACCCAAGAACAATCAATACAGAAATAACAATATAAATATTATAACTTACTCACAGCAATACAGGAATACAGTACTACACAGGAATACACAGAAATACACAGTAATGAAATGTTTCACATCGTCAGAGGGCTGGACGCGTTTCGTGTTGATACACTTCTTCAGCAGCCTATTAGACAGATCTACCAGTCCAACAGTTTGATCTACTATTTATTGGGCAAGTGAATGATTTTGAGACATAATCATTTTCTTTAAAGTTACTAAGTTGTTTGCTTTGAGGCACATGCCGCTAATAAGGTGTTATACTTCATTGTAATAATGTATTGTTGACTAATTGAGCTCTGGATAAATGAGTTGGTTTCACTGTGGAAAGGTGTCAAAGATTGAGCTACTTTCAATGGCTTAGCGGCGGACTGCTCAATGGTTCAAAGATAACTAGTAATCTGACTTTGATGTGAACCATGAGGTCATTTGAAAGGCACTTAAGTGACCTTTTCAAAGTATAATAAATAATGTGGAATGCAAAGAAAACATTTAAAAGAAATAAGTGATTGATGGCCTTGTTTGAAAATCTTTGATCTGAATGAGGAATTTTGATTTAAAATGTTTTTGCTTTGTAATATAATTACTCAAGTGTCAACAGTTTCCATGGGCATTGGTTTCAAAGAGTATCATTGCTTTGAGAATAACGTCATTTTCTGTGAGTAATTTTCTCACTAAAACTAATAAATGAACAAACAAATTGGATGATTGAATGATACAAAGATAGAAGGAAAGAAGGATGGGCATAGCTAACCAATCACCAAACGAACCACCCAACCAAGCACCCATCCAACCAACCAACCAATCAACCACCCAACCATCCACCCACCCAACAAGTCACGCAACCAATCAACCAGCCAACCAAACCCCCAAACATTTCCGATTGTATGTGAGAGTAAATGGGATAATCTTTCTTTGATCTAAGAGGCCTGGGTCAGAATGTATGCCCCTAGGCCATTGTGTTTCTAATTGTTTAATCCAGAACGATTCTCTTAGTTTTCTTTGTTTATCAGTTTCCTCTGTTGTGTCTGAAAGAGGTAGCTGTTCGACAGGCATAATTTTAAAGTCACGAGGGACGATTAAAATGTTCAGCCACATGTGTGTCTTCCTCTAGTCTAATATCTGAGAGGTGTCTAGTTGCACGCCATCTTAGTGGATTTTTAGTTTCGCCGACATACTGTTTTTGACACAATTTGCATGAAATTAAATAAATGACATTTTTAGAATCACAATCTAAAATTGACTGAATTTGAAATTTGCTTTTGTTTTGAAAGCTTGTGAATGTACTCTGGGAAGGAAGAAAACTATCCAATTTACACCTTTTCTTTTCGCATTTCTTTTAATTTCAAAAGACTCTGTGATGGCCTGAAGACGCTTGGTGTATTATATAATATTCGAGCGCATGGAGATAAATTAAAGGAACCTTTTTGCCACTGCCACACGCTTCTTACGGCAAGCATTGTGGACACCCTGTTCATACCTGAGCTTGCACAAGATGGAAATAACAGAAGGTTTGATGAGGAGGTTGTCCTCACAAACTGGAGAGATTTTTTGCTAGATGTTGAAGGTATATACATATATTGAACATTCACGCACGCATACACGCACGCGCTCACGGCGTGCTCACACGCACACACACACACGCACGCACGCACGCACGTACGCACACACGCACGCACGCACGCATGTACATAATTGAACAAATGAATGGACGCACAAATGCACTCAAACGCTCGCACATCACAACACACGCTGATAAATTACTAATAATGCTATAGGCTGTCAGTGAAACTAAATATGTTCACTTATTAAGATTATATGTGAATTGGGTGATGATCGTTTTACAACCAGGTTTTTTTATATTTAGGTGGAACTGAACCTATTACTCTAGATGGCATTTTGGTGTTTGCTACAGGGGCGGATAGAGCTCCACCTTTGGGCTTTGAACCGAGGCCAGTCTTACGGTTTCACACCACCTCCCGAGAGCAGCCTGAAGACATGGCAAACTTTCCATTTGCCAACACATGCGCCAATATCTTAAGCTTACCGCTTCTCACAGACTTTGAATTGTTTAAACGAAATATGGCTTCTGCAATGACCCTGATTTTTTTCACAGAAACTTGATTTTCTAAGCAAGAGCCACATTCTCCAGTTAAGTAGTCTGTAGTAGTAATTTCCCATCAGCGGAGACAATAGGTTCAAATAATATGTCGATGACAATCTAAATCTAGAATGGCATCTACGCTTATAGTTGATTAAAGTGCTCACAAAGTGGAAAATAGTCCACACTTTATTTACGAAATATGCTATTTCATGATTTATGAGAACTTTATATATGCCTATAAATAATTTCCACATTTTAGTCCAGCACATAATACTTATTAATATCATTAATCTGTAACGTGTACCATAATGGATAATATTAGTACCGCTCGTTAGTGGAGTATTAAACAATGATGATAAAAACATGTTACTACAAGCACGAGTTCACGCACGCACGCACACAAAACAAAATACAGCAGACTGACTATAAAATTGTTACAAAACTTGCATAGGTTATGCTAAGTGATTATCACAATATCCACAATTGCTTATTATAGTGATCTTTATTTTAACGAACAGAACCCCTATTTATTTGCTAATTATTTTAACATCACCAGAAAGTTAATGTATAATGGGACATTCCATTTTAATGGTTATTAGTCATGCACCTTGCTCCATATTTCGGTTCATATTTTATGGCTTGTAACCAATCCTGCGAGAAGCCATGTGCATAATTGAAAAGCTTCGTCGGCATTTTGAGGTACTTGTTTGCCAGCTTGATTCATCATTTGCCATGCCACTTTGCAAAATTCTACTGAACAACATTTTTCCAAGGGAGGTTTAGTTGTCAGATGTTGAGCGCCTACCACGTCATCTATTGCCACAGGAAACATATAGTCGCGGGTGCCTATAAGTGAAAACATAACAAACTTAGAAATACAAAATGTATAAATCCACTTTTAGCTATGGCCCGCCCATCGCGAGTTAAGCTCCGCCAACTCTTTTCCCGGGTTGGGATCGGTTGGACCTTGAATTCCCCGAATCCCAATATCAAGGTAACCATACAGGTAAGCTGTTGGATATTTTGAAACTAATGTGACTGGGTGAGATTGCTGCCTGCCTCTTTTAGGTTTTGTAGGCTGAAAGAAAAGGCAAGCCTGACTCATATCGAGAGGCGGACGAGGATGGCCATTTCTCCATTGGGCAAGGGCATTTTTGGTTTTGGAGAACTGTTTGATAAAACATAGAAGTCAACAAATCATCCTTTCAGAGGGAGGAGATGAGTCGAGACTTACAGATTATATCATCGCCAAGCCCTGATGTACCATCATGATCTGTATGTTTCAATTCTTATTACAATTGACTGATTATCAACGTTTTCGACTAATCATCTATCTGGACTAAGCCGGTGTAATATTTTTTTGATCAAGTGCGATCTGTACCGATTCTACTGTGCCAGTTTGCAGCCATTTTTCCTGACTGATCTGACCTTGTCTTACGTTAGCCAATATTGTGACGTCAGTTTGCCACTATGGGTTCTGGGTAATGGTCTATACATAAGAATTATTGTTTCGCCATATTTAAATTAATAATATTTGTATTTATAATATTATTATCAAGGTATTTCGTCTTATATGTATATTCATTCATGTATGTATGTATGTATGTATGTATGTATTTTTATTTTATTGAAGCACTGGGAACGTGCGGGTTCAATTTCCAATTTTTCAATTAGTTTAATTTGTTGATCACCATCTCCCGGTCGGGGGATCGAACCACCATTCTGCAACTCCGCATAGCTTCAGCAACCAGGCATCTTTCCACTGGACCACTGCACCAAGACTAAAAGTGAAGGATTGGCAGACCAGTTTTCACATGTCTGATATACTGACACACTGACAATTCATATGGGACTATCTGTGGATGCACCGACCACAATTCAATCCTAGGCTTTTACGCCTATTGTACTCTGACTCCAGCACGGCTCTGGCAGTATATGTATTTTTATTTTATTGACGCACTGGCAACGTGCGGCTTCAATTTCCATGTGCTAACTTAGCCAACAGTGATGCACCAATTAGTTTAATTTGTTGATCACCATCTCCCGGTCAGGGGATCGAACGGCCATTCTGCAACTCCGCATAGCATCAGCAACCAGGCATCTTTCCACTGGACCACCGCCCCAAGACTAAAAGTCAAGGATTGGCCGACCAGTTTTCACATGTTTGATATACTGACACACTGACGATTCATATGGGACTATCTGTGGATGCACCCGCCACAATTCAATCCTAGGCTTTCACGCCTATTGTACTCTGACTCCAGCACGGCTCTGGCAGTATATGTATTTTTATTTTATTGATGCACTGGCAACGTGCGGCTTCAATTTCCATGTGCTAACCTAGCCGACAGTGATGCACCCATTAGTTTAATTTGTTGATCACCATCTCCCGGTCGGGGGATCGAAACGCCATTCTGCAACTCCGCATAGCATCAGCAATCAGGCATCTTTCCACTGGACCACCGCACCAAGACTAAAAGTCAAGGATTGGCTGACCAGCTTTCACATCTCTGATATACTGACACACTGACGATTCATATGGGACTATCTGTGGATGCACCCGCCACAATTCAATCCTAGGCTTTTACGCCTATTGTACTCTGACTCCAGCACGGCTCTGGCAGTATATGTATTTTTATTTTATTGACGCACTGGCAACGTGCGGCTTCAATTTCCATGTGCTAACTTAGCCGACAGTGATGCACCCATTAGTTTAATTTGTTGATCACAATCTCCCGGTCGGGGGATCGAACCGCCATTCTGCAACTCCGCATAGCATCAGCAACCAGGTATCTTTCCACTAGACCACCGCACCAAGACTAAAAGTCAAGGATTGGCCGACCAGTTTTCACATGTCTGATATACTGACACACTGACGATTCATATGGGATAATCTATGGATGCACCCGCCACAATTCAATCCTAGGCTTTTACGCCTATTGTACTCTGACTCCAGCACGGCTCTTGCAGTATATGTATTTTTATTTTATTGACGCACTGGCAATGGGCGGCTTCAATTTCTATGGGCTAACTTAGCCGACAGTGATGCACCCATTAGTTTAATTTGTTGATCACCATCTCCCGGTCGGGGGATCGAACCACCATTCTGCAACTCCGCATAGCATCAGCAACCAGGCATCTTTCCACTGGACCACCGCACCAAGACTAAAAGTCAAGGATTGGCCGACCAGTTTTCACATGTCTGATATACTGACACACTGACGATTCATATGGGACTATCTGTGGATGCACCCGCCACAATTCAATCCTAGGCTTTTACGCATATTGTACTCTGACTCCAGCACGGCTCTGGCAGTGTATGTATTTTTATTTTATTGACGCACTGGCAACGTGCGGCTTCAATTTCCATGTGCTAACTTAGCCGACAGTGATGCACCCATTAGTTTAATTTGTTGATCACCATCTCCCGGTCCAGAGGATCGAACCGCCATTCTGCAACTCTGCATAGCATCAGCAACCAGGTATCTTTCCACTAGACCACTGCACCAAGACTAAAAGTCAAGGATTGGCCAACCAGCTTTCACATGTCTGATATACTGACACACTGACGATTCATATGGGACTATCTGTGGATGCATCTGTCACAATCAATCCCAGGCTTTTACGCCTATTGTACTCTGACTCCAGCACAGCTCTGGCAGTATATGTATTTTTATTTTATTGACGCACTGGCAACGTGCGGCTGAAATTTCCATGTGCTAACTTAGCCGACAGTGCTGCACCCGTTAGTTTAATTTGTTGAACACCATCTCCCGGTCGGGGGATCGAAACGCCATTCTGCAACTCCGCATAGCATCAGCAACCAGGCATCTTTCCACTGGACCACCGCACCAAGAGTAGTAAGTCAAGGATTGGCCGACCAGCTTTCACATGTCTGATATACTGACACACTGACGATTCATATGGGACTATCTGTGGATGCATCTGTCACAATCAATCCTAGGCTTTTACGCCTATTGTACTCTGACTCCAGCACGGCTCTGGCAGTATATGTATTTTTATTTTATTGACGCACTGGCAACGTGTGGCTTCAATTTCCATGTGCTAACTTAGCCGACAGTGCTGCACCTGTTAGTTTAATTTGTTGATCACCATCTCCCGGTTGGGGGATCGAACCGCCATTCTGCAACTCCGCATAGCATCAGCAACCAGGCATATTTCCACTGGACCATCGCACTAAGACAACTAAGTCAAGGATTGGCCGACCAGCTTTCACATGTCTGATATACTGACACACTGACGATTCATATGGGACTATCTGTGGATGCATCTGTCACAATAAATCCTAGGCTTTTACGCCTATTGTACTCTGACTCCAGCACGGCTCTGGCAGTATATGTATTTTTCTTTTATTGGCGCACTGGCAACGTGCGTCTTCAATTTCCATGTGCTAACTTAGCCGACAGTGCTGCACCCGTTAGTTTAATTTGTTGATCACCATCTCCCGGTCGGGGGATCGAACCGCCATTCTGCGACTCCGCATAGCATCAGCAACCAGGCATCTTTCCACTGGACCACCGCACCAAGACTAGTAAGTCAAGGAGTGGCCGAACAGCTTTCACATGTCTGATATACTGACACACTGACGATTCTTATGGGACTATCTGTGGATGCATCTGTCACAATCAATCCTAGGCTTTTACGCCTATTGTACTCTGACTCCAGCACGGCTCTGGCAGTATATGTATTTTTATTTTATTGACGCACTGGCAACGTGCGGCTTCAATTTCCAAGTGCTAACTTAGCCGATAGTGCTGCACCGGTTAGTTTAATTTGTTGATCACCATCTCCCGGTCGGGGGATCGAACCGCCATTCTGCAACTCCGCATAGCATCAGCAACCAGGCATCTTTCCACTGGACCACCGCACCAAGACTAGTAAGTCAAGGATTGGCCGACCAGCTTTCACATGTCTGATATACTGACACACTGACGATTCATATGGGACTATCTGTGGATGCACTGTCACAATCAATCCTAGGCTTTTACGCCTATTGTACTCTGACTCCAGCACGGCTCTGGCAGTATATGTATTTTTATTTTATTGACGCACTGGCAACGTGCGGCTTCAATTTCCATGTATAACTTAGCCGACAGTGCTGCACCCGTTAATTTAATTTGTTGATCACCATCTCCCGGTCGGGGGGATCGAACCGCCATTCTGCAACTCCGCATAGCATCAGCAACCAGGCATCTTTCCACTGGACCACCGTACCAAGACTAGTAAGTCAAGGATTGGCCGACCAGCTTTCACATGTCTGATATACTGACACACTGACGATTCATATGGGACTATCTGTGGATGCATCTGTCACAATCAATCCTAGGCTTTTACGCCTATTGTACTCTGACTCCAGCACGGCTCTGGCAGTATATGTATTTTTATTTTATTGACGCACTGGCAACGTGCGGCTTCAATTTCCAAGTGCTAACTTAGCCGATAGTGCTGCACCGGTTAGTTTAATTTGTTGATCACCATCTCCCGGTCGGGGGATCGAACCGCCATTCTGCAACTCCGCATAGCATCAGCAACCAGGCATCTTTCCACTGGACCACCGCCCCAAGACTAGTAAGGCAAGGATTGGCCGACCAGCTTTCACATGTCTGATATACTGACACACTGACGATTCATATGGGACTATCTGTGGATGCACTGTCACAATCAATCCTAGGCTTTTACGCCTATTGTACTCTGACTCCAGCACGGCTCTGGCAGTATATGTATTTTTATTTTATTGACGCACTGGCAACGTGCGGCTTCAATTTCCATGTATAACTTAGCAGACAGTGCTGCACCCGTTAATTTAATTTGTTGATCACCATCTCCCGGTCGGGGGGATCGAACCGCCATTCTGCAACTCCGCATAGCATCAGCAACCAGGCATCTTTCCACTGGACCACCGTACCAAGACTGGTAAGTCAAGGATTGGCCGACCAGCTTTCACATGTCTGATATACTGACACACTGACGATTCATATGGGACTATCTGTGGATGCATCTGTCAGAATCAATCCTCGGCTTTTACGCCTATTGTACTCTGACTCCAGCACGGCTCTGGCAGTGGTACGCCTATTGTACTCTGACTCCAGCACGGCTCTGGCAGTATATGTATTTTTATTTTATTGACGCACTGGCAACGTGCGGTTTCAATTTCCATGTGCTAAATTAGCCGACAGTGCTGCACCCGTTAGTTTAATTTGTTGATCACCATCTCCCGGTCGGGGGATCGAACCGCCATTCTGCAACTCCGCATAGCATCAGCAACCAGGCATCTTTCCACTGGACAACCGCACCGCTTGATTCATCATTTGCCATGCCAGTTTGCAAAATTCTACTGAGCAGCATTTTTCCAAGGGAGGTTTAGTTGTCAGATGTTGAGCGCCTATCACGTCATCTATTGCCACAGGAAACATATAGTCGCGGGTGCCTATAAGTTAAAACATAACAAACTTAGAAATACAAAATGTATAAATCCACTTTTAGCTATGTCCCGCCCATCGCGAGTTAAGATCCGCCAACACTTTGCCTGGTTTGGGATCGATCGGACCTTGAATTCCATGAATCCCAATATCAAGGTAACTATACAGGTAAGCTGTTGGATATTTTGAAACTAATTCGACTGGGTGAGATTGCTGCCTGCCTCTTTTAGGTTTTCTAGGCTGAAAGAAAAGGCAAGCCTGACTCATATCGAGAGGCGGTCGAGGAAGGCCATTTCTCCATTGGAGACATTGGAAACAAATGCGAGGGCATTTTTGGTTTTGGAGAACTGTTTGATAAAACATAGAAGTCAACAAATCATCCTTTCAGAGGGAGGAGATGAGTCGAGACTTACAGATTATATCATCGCCAAGCCCTGATGTACCATCATGATCTGTCTGTTTCAATTCTTATTACAATTGACTGATTATCAACGTTTTCGACTAATCATCTATCTGGACTAAGCCGGTGTAATATTTTTTTGATCAAGTGCGATCTGTACCGATTCTACTGTGCCAGTTTGCAGCTATTTTTCCTGTCTGATCTGACCTTGTCTTACGTTAGCCAATATTGTGACGTCAGTTTGCCACTATGGGTTCTGGGTAATGGTCTATACATAAGAATTTTTTGTTTCGCCATATTTAAATTAATAATATTTGTATTTATAATATTATTATCAAGGTATTTCGTCTTATATGTATATTCATTCATGTATGTATGTATGTATGTAATTTTATTTTATTGACGCACTGGCAACGTGCGGCTTCAATTTCCATGTGCTAACTTAGCCGACAGTGATGCACCCATTAGTTTAATTTGTTGCTCACCATCTCCCTGTCGGGGGATCGAACCGCCATTCTGCAACTCCGCATAGCATCAGCAACCAGGCATCTTTCCACTGGACCACCGCACCAAGACTAAAAAGTCAAGGATGGCTGACCAGTTTTCACATGTCTGATATACTGACACACTGACGATTCATATGGGACTATCTGTGGATGCACTCGCCACAATTCAATCCTAGGCGTTTACGCCTACTGTACTCTGACTCCAGACATGTATGTATGTATGTATGAAGGTATGTATGTATTTTTATTTTATCGACGCACTGGCAACGTGCGGCTTCAATTTCCATGTGCTAACTTAGCCGACAGTGCTGCACCCGTTAGTTTAATTTGTTGATCACCATCTCCCGGTCGGGGGATCGAACCGCCATTCTGCAACTCTGCATAGCATCAGCAACCAGGCATCTTTCCACTGGACCACCGCACCAAGTCTAGTAAGTCAAGGATTGGCCGACCAGCTTTCACATGTCTGATATACTGACACACTGACGATTCATATGGGACTATCTGTGGATGCATCTGTCACAATCAATCCTAGGCTTTTACGCCTATTGTACTCTGACTCCAGCACGGCTCTGGCAGTATATGTATTTTTATTTTATTGATGCACTGGCAACGTGCGGCTTCAATTTCCATGTGCTAACTTAGCCGACAGTGCTGCACCCGTTAGTTTAATTTGTTGAACACCATCTCCCGGTTGGGGGATCGACCCGCCATTCTGCAACTCCGCATAGCATCAGCAACCAGGCATCTTTCCACTGGACCACCGCACCAAGACTAGTAAGTCAAGGATTGGCCGACCAGCTTTCACATGTCTGATATACTGACACACTGACGATTCATATGGGACTACCTGTGGATGCATCTGTCACAATCAATCCTAGGCTTTCACGCCTATTGTACTCTGACTCCAGCACGGCTCTGGCAGTATATGTATTTTTATTTTATTGACCCACTGGTAACGTGCGGCTTCAATTTCCATGTGCTAACTTAGCCGACAGTGCTGCACCCGTTAGTTTAATTTGTTGATCACCATCTCCCGGTCGGGTGATCGAACCGCCATTCTGCAACTCCGCATAGCATCAGCAACCAGGCATCTTTCCACTGGACCACCGCACCGCTTGATTCATCATTTGCCATGCCACTTTGCAAAATTCTACTGAGCAACATTTTTCCAAGGGAGGTTTAGTTGTCAGATGTTGAGCGCCTATCACGTCATCTATTGCCACAGGAAACATATAGTCGCGGGTGCCTATAAGTGAAAACATAACAAACTTAGAAATACAAAATGTATAAATCCACTTTTAGCTATGTCCCGCCCATCGCGAGTTAAGCTCCGCCAACACTTTGCCTGGTTTGGGATCGATCGGACCTTGAATTCCACGAATCCCAATATCAAGGTAACTATACAGGTAAGCTGTTGGATATTTTGAAACTAATTCGACTGGGTGAGATTGCTGCCTGCCTCTTTTAGGTTTTGTAGGCTGAAAGAAAAGGCAAGCCTGACTCATATCGAGAGGCGGTCGAGGAAGGCCATTTCTCCATTGGAGACATTGGAAACAAATGCGAGGGCATTTTTGGTTTTGGAGAACTGTTTGATAAAACATAGAAGTCAACAAATCATCCTTTCAGAGGGAGGAGATGAGTCGAGACTTACAGATTATATCATCGCCAAGCCCTGATGTACCATCATGATCTGTCTGTTTCAATTCTTATTACAATTGACTGATTATCAACGTTTTCGACATCTATCTGGACTAAGCCGGTGTAATATTTTTTTGATCAAGTGCGATCTGTACCGATTCTACTGTGCCAGTTTGCAACTATTTTTCCTGTCTGATCTGACCTTGTCTTACGTTAGCCAATATTGTGACGTCAGTTTGCCACTATGGGTTGTGGGTAATGGTCTATACATAAGAATTATTGTTTCGCCATATTTAAATTAATAATATTTGTATTTATAATATTATTCTCAATGTATTTCGTCTTATATGTATATTCATTCATGTATGTATGTATGTATGTATGTATTTTTATTTTATTGACGCACTGGCAACGTGCGGCTTCAATTTCCATGTGCTAACTTAGCCGACAGTGATGCACTCATTAGTTTAATTTGTTGATCACCATCTCCCTGTCGGGGGATCGAACCGCCATTCTGCAACTCCGAATAGCATCAGCAACCAGGCATCTTTCCACTGGACCACCGCACCAAGACTAGTAAGTCAAGGATTGGCCGACCAGCTTTCACATGTCTGATATACTGACACACTGACGATTCATATGGGACTATCTGTGGATGCATCTGTCACAATCAATCCTAGGCTTTTACGCCTATTGTACTCTGACTCCAGACATGTATGTATATGATATTGTCAAACGCACTGGCTCAGAATTTTCAAAATTGAAAAATTGAAAAAATTCTTGTTTATTTTATTCCTTGAGATTGTCATTTTGTTTTAGAGACGCCATATGGCCTAATTGTCACACAATGATAAATCACTGAGTGGTATTTTGAAAACCTATTTCAGTTTGGCTTTTACTAAGATGTCACGTAGATTCGAATTTTTCTTAAATGCAATTACTGGGCGCTTGTTGAAAGGTTGTCTGAGATTGTCCTGTAAGTTGTGATATTCCTCTTTTAGGATTTTGGCAATTTCAACATTTTTCCGATTGTATGTGAGAGTAAATGGGATAATCTCTCTTTGATCTAAGAGGCCTGGGTCAGAATTTATGCCCCTAGGCCATTGTGTTTCTAATTGTTTAATCCAGAATGATTCTCTTAGTTTTCTTTGTTTATCAGTTTCCGCTGTTGTGTCTGAAAGAGGTAGCTGTTCGATAGGCATAATTTCAAAGTCACGAGGGACTGAATGATCAGGAAGATTAAAATGTTCAGCCACATGTGTGTCTTCCTCTAGTCTAATATCTGAGAGGTGTCTAGTTGCACGCCATCTTAGTGGATTTTTAGTTTCGCCGACATACTGCTTTTTACACAATTTGCATGAAATTAAATAAATGACATTTTTAGAATCACAATCTAAAATTGACTGAATTTGAAATTTGCTTTTGTTTTGAAAGCTTGTGAATGTACTCTGGGAAGGAAGAAAACCATCCAATTTACACCTTTTCTTTTCGCATTTCCGAGATCCTCCTTCACCTACAATCGGACGATTATGACAAATTTTGGTAGGCCGAGAATTTCTGGCATTATCCGGAATGAGTTCCAAATTACGCAAAGTTTCAGACTTTGTTTTATGTAGGAACCGAGAAGAGTACCCTCTCGGTCTGAGAGCTTTGAATAAGGTCGAACATGCTGATTCAAAGTTTTTCCTATCACTCGAATTTCTATGAAAGCGGATTATTTGTGATTTTACAAGTCCCTTGAAAGTATGCGGTGGATGGAATGATTTCTTGTGCAGTAGTTGATGGGAGTCGGTTGGCTTAAAATAAACTTTGTAGTCTAAGTAACCAGTTGTTTCATACTTTATACCTTTGTATAAGGTTACATCCAGGAAATCTACGGACATCTCATCAATTTCAGCTTTTAGTTGGATATTCGGATCATGATTCTTCAGAATGGCTAAAAATTCATTAAATGCTTCTTTAGTATGTTGCCAGATCATGAAAATGTCATCCAGGTACCTGCGGTAAATGAGTGGCTGATTTGGACACCTTTTGAGTGCTTCCTTTTCCCACTCAGCCATGTAAAGGTTAGCAAAACCTGGGCTGAAACGCTTACCCATTGCGCAGCCACAAATTTGTTGGAAAATTTTACCAGCAAATTCAAAGTCATTGCCTTACAGACTCAGCTCCAATAGAGCTATTACTTTTCTGTCGGGCCTGTTGGTGTTGGGGTAGTCGGCAAATGCTCTACGAATTGAATTATGACCCTTTTCGATATCAATGTTTGTGTACATAGCATCGACGTCCATCGTAATTAAGAATGCATTTGGAGGGACCGAGATCTTAGAGACCTGGGCTAGAAAGTCTTCAGTGTTTTTCAGATAGCTAAAATGTCTGTTTGCAATTGGCTGAAGATGGTAGTCGATAAATTCACTAATCCTATATGATTCCGAACCACAATCTGAAATAATGGGTCGCCCTGGTGGAGTCATTGGGTCGGTCCACGAGTCAATAGACTTATGGATTTTAGGAAGAAGATAAAATGTACGTGGTTTCGAATCATCTTTTGCAAAGAGATATTTAAATTGCTTTTCAGTTATCTTCTTGTTATTAACCATTATTTGGAGAATTTCATTAAATTTGCTACAGTTATTTTGCCAAAGTGGTTCCTTTAGCTTTTGGTAATGTTTCGGATTACTAAGCTGTCTATGTGCTTCCTTGATATAGTTATTTTTATCCATTATTACAGTAGCTGATCCTTTATCCGCAGGTTTAATAACAATTTCATTATTTTTAGATAACCCTTGTAGGGCATGGCGCTGCTCATAAGATAAATTTTGCTGATCATTTGGAAATGTTGTATTTTTAATACGCTCTGAGTACAGTTTTATACTTTCACCGATTGCTGGGTCAACCAGTTTCAAATTTGGTGACCAGCCTGTTTTCTCAATGAATGGTGGAATGTTGCTATTCGAGTTTCGAAAAAAATCTGCCAATTTGATGCGGTGACCAAATTCAGCAGTTTCAATAAAGGTTTAATTTGCTGAAATAAATCATAGTTTTAGGGAATTCTTTTCTTATCATGCTGAACATCAATCTCAGTTGAGTCTCAGTGTCTGAGAGTGGACTGTTCCGGTCATTGATACCTATATTAAGGATCAGTTTCTCAGGATGGACTGACCCTGTGTATCTATTAATGACAGTTTTTATGTCATTAATAGATGCGCCAGGGAAGCAGGCCACCTGTATGTCTGGATGCGGGTCTATGTTGATTCGGCTGAGATTTGATGCTCCCACAATCAAGATTTTTTTACAAATAGTGGGAAGCTGCCAATTGGGTCTATTTACAGACTCGTTCCGGAATTTCCAAAAGGTGTTCTTCTCTAGCTCAGTGGGACGGGTGGGTCTTCTGGGCTTACAAAACGGAGATGGGGTGAAATGAGGTTGTGGAATCTTTGCTACAGGTGGCTTTTCACGTGATGATTTTCCACCAGCTACGCGCTGTGGTAGTGATGGAAAATCATCAGGTGAAAATGGCGCCATAGGGGATGATGGGGATTCGGGTAGTGGAATCAAGGATGGGTCTACTGGCGAAATGACACTAACAACGGGTTCAGAGCGTTTTCTGCGTGATGATCTTCCACCAGCTACGCGCTGTGGTAGAGGTGCAAGATCATCACGTGGAAACGGTGACATAGGGGGTGGTGGTGGCGATTCAGGGAGAGGGATCAAGAGCGGGTTAACAGGCGAATAATTACAAGGGGACGGTCTGTCATTTAGACGTTAAAGGGTGGTGAAACCTCAGTGGGCGATCTTACTCTCTTCCTAGCCTGGGAAGGTGGAGCCACACATGTCTGTTCGACTGTTGGTTTACGTTTCGGCGTAACATTTCTTGTGCCAACAGTCGAACGGAAATGTGGGTCAATAGGCCTAATGAAATCATAAAATGCTGCAATAGCGCTTCCACTGAGCTTTCTACCATGGTTGATCTTGGCCCAGCGGATGGCAATGGACTTAGCCAGGCCGAGGTCAAGGTTGGGATGGTCTTGGGCGGAGAGGATCTGGGACCTTAAACACCCTAGCTGACAGTTTTAATAACCAATCAGCGTTCTCACCATTGATTTTGCCCACTCAGAGTTCACCGACCAAATGTCAAAGAGGATATCATCATTTGGCATGGCCGGCTTCAGGAACTTACTTAGATCCCTTACCTTCTGGCCTAAGCCATTAGGCAAAGTATCCAACCTGGGGTGGTTGTTCAAAATACTAATATGGTGAAAACACTGGATCACCATATAGTACACCTTGACTAGGCGGGCTTGGGCAGACGGGTGGTGATGCGATTCACATCCCGCACCATCCCCTCGTCTACCTTTGCCCGGTCTGGTCATAGTGTACTTCTTAGTCAGGAAAATCCCAGTCAATCAATCAATCTTAATTAATCTTAATTAATCTTAATCAATCTCGATCAATCTCGATTAATCTCAATCAGTCTTAATAAATCTTAATTAATCTTAATTAATCTCAATTAATCTCAATCAATTTCAATCAATTTCAATCAATTTTAATCAATCTGTCGCTCGCTCAACCTGTCACTCACACACTCAAACAACCAATCAATCTATCTATCTATCAATCAATCAGAAACACTCATAATCGATAAACCCGTTAATCACGCAATCATTCAATCATTCAATCAATTAATCAACCAACCTGACAAACACGCAACTAATCACAATCAATCAATCAATCACGTATTCACGCAATCAGGTCAGACACCATCAACTAATCACTTAATCAGTAGGATACACTCAGACAGTCAATCAGTTAACAATGTAAACAGGCCCACACTACAAATCTTGACAGATGGGCTGTCTTTATATTTCCTAATTCAAGAGGGGTTAACTTACAGAGCTGAAATGGAAGGAATATGGTTAGTAGCAATGATTAATGACATGTTAATATTTAATACCTAAAAACAATCAATACAGGAATAACAATATAAATATTATAACTTACTCACAGCAATACAGGAATACAGTACTATCCAGGAATACACAGAAATACACAGGAATACACAGTAATGAAATTTTTCACATCGTCAGAGGGCTGGACGCGTTTCGTGTTGATACACTTCTTCAGCAGCCTATTAGACAAATCTACCAGTCCAACAGTTTGCCCTACTATTTATTGGGCAAGTGAATGTTCTTGAGACTTAATCATTTTCTTTAAAGTTACTAAGTTGTTTGCTTTGAGGTACACGCCGCTAATAAGGTGTTATAATTCATTGTACTAATGTATTGTTGACTAATTGAGCTCTGGATAAACAAGTTGGTTTCAATTTGGAAAGGTGTTAAAGATTGAGCTACTTTCAATGGCTTAGCGGCGGACTGCCCACTGGTTCAAAGAGAACTAATAATCTGACTTTGATGTGAACCCTGAGATCATTTGAAAGGCGCTTAAGTGACCTTTTCAAAGTATAATAAATAATTTGGAATGCAAAGGAAACATTTCAAAGTAATACGTGACTGATGGCCTTGTTTGAAAATCTTTGATCTGAATGAGTAATTTTGATTTTAAATGTTTTTGCTTTGTAACATAATTACTCAAATGTCAACAGTTTCCATAGGTATTGGTTTCAAAGATTATCATTGTGTTGAGAAATAAAGTCATTTTCTGTGTGTAATTTTCTCTGTAAAACAGATTAATGAACAAACAAATCGCATGATTGAATGATACAAGGATAGAAGGAAAGAATGGACATAGCTAACCAATTACCAAACCAATCAACCACCCACACAACGAACCACCCAACCAACCACCCAACCAACCAACCACCCAATCAACCACCCAACCATCCAACCACCCAACCACCCAACCATCCACCCACCCAACAAATCACGCAACCAATCAACCAGCCAACCAAAACCCCAACCAACCACCCAACCAACCACCCATCCACCCAAACAAGTAACCAACCATCCAATCCACCACCCAATCAACCAACCAACCCACCATGATGGAAGAATGGAGGGAAAGCTGGGAGGAAGGGTATGGGGAGGAAATATGGGAGGAATGGGAGCTTTGAAGGAAGGATGGGATGATAGAAGGAAGGAAAGATGAAAGGGATGAAGGCCAGAAGGGAGGAAGATATGGAGAGGGAGGAATGAATGAATGAAGGGATGGAGAGGGAGGAATGAATGAATAAAGGGATGGAGAGGGAGGGAGGAAGGAGGGAGGGAGGAAGGAAGGAGGAAGTAGGGCGGAA
>CM067367.1:26519415-26543415 GCA_034401795.1 Chaetoderma sp. LZ-2023a
TTGGACGGATCCAAAATAAAAACAAGAGCACAAGATTTCATGATGAGTAGCAGAAGCTGACCAAATTTGGAGGTGAACGGATGAAAACTGTAGGAGGGGATGCGGTCCAAAATTTTTGAGGAAGAATAAGAAAGAAATAAATAAAGAAAGAAACAAGAAGAAAGATCCTGAGTGATTTCAATAATCTGCGATTGTATCGCATATTATTAATAATAATAATAATAATAATAATAATAATAATAATAATAATAATAATAATAACAATAATAATAATAACTAGAGAACATTTACTGAAGTAACTGTAAATCTGCGATGTCTGGCCATGAACAAATAGTATAAGGCCTCTTCTAATAAAGAGATGAAATAATTTGTAAAAGAATTATTTTTTTTCAACCACGAGTTCATTTCTGCCAAAAAAAAATTTGGTAATTTTGACCCCAAAAACTTCGCCTGGCCGTCATTTTAAAAAAAAAAAAAAATTCTCGAAAAAAAATTTTCAAAATTTTTTTATTTTAATTGTCAATCCTGAGCTCATTTCTGCAAAAAACGAAAACTGGTATTTTTGCCCAAAATTTTTTCATGGGGCCATTTTGAAAAAAAAAGTTTTTTCAAAAATAATCATCAGTGGCAACATCCAACCCAAGTATGGGAGTGCTCCGATCAAAACTCTAGGTGTAGTAGCACTTCAAACATTCATTTGAAATCCCCATACATTTCCTATGGGAGTTTTTGCCATGCATTGTGGGGTCAAAGGTCTGGCGGCCATTTTGAAAAAAAATTATTTTTCAAAAACAAATGGCAAGTAGTAACATCCTCAGCAAGTATGGTAGTGATCCGTTCAAAACTCTGGCTGGAGTCCCACTTCAAAGATCAATTTTGAACATCCCCATACATTTCCTATGGGACTTTTTGCCCACTCAAGGGCAGATAACTCAACAACTAGTGGGCGGAGCCAAAATAAAAGTAATAGCCATCGATTGTGGCATGGGCCCTTGAGGTTGACCAAGTTTGGAGTTGATCGGATGAAAACTCTAGGAGGAGATGCGGTCTAAACTTTTTAGGCAGAATAAGTATAATAATAACTAGAGAACATTTACTGAAGTAACTGTAAATCTGCGATGACTGGGTATTAAGGAGTATTGGACATTGAACATGTCTGATGCTGATCTGATAAAAAGTTTGCGTTGTCACAGTTCCAAGATCCATAGTTGAAATTCCCATACTTTTACACAGGGTATGGAAAAGCTGATTTCTTGAAAACCGATAGCCTAGACCCTAAAGTATAAAATAATGTGTCCTGATTTGCTGAAGTAAAATTTTTACCAAAATCAAGGAAAATGCCATTAAATCTCAAATAAAGGATAGATTAATGAATTAACGGTAAAGGGGAGGCAATTCATGCAGAAAGCTCATAAATTTTTTTGTCATAAATTACCTCCTTTTACCTGTTGAAGATGATGAAGTGCAGGTAACTTATGCCAAACATGAAAACTGGCAAGCTTTACTCATGAATGACCTTGACCCCAATGGTGATATTAACATTTTTATTGGAAACTTTTTAGATCTCTTAATGTTCTAGAATCTGGCCAGGTTTGAAGAGAATCGGAAGAAAACTATAAGAGATAACGCTGTTCCAATATTGCTCCCATAGCTTTACTATGGGGATATGCGGCAACGAAAAGCTGATTTTCTTGAAAACTGTTGGTCGGATCAACTTTAAATTTGATACCAAATCAAGTCAATATGAGAGATAGAAGTTCACCAAATTTCAAGTCGATCGGAGCAGAAGTCATTTTGGCGACCATTTTGAAAAAAAAAATTTGAAAAATATTATTTTTTTCAACCACGAGTTCATTTCTGCCAAAAAAAATTTTTGGTAATTTGGACCCCAAAAAGTTCGCCTGGCCGTCATTTTTCCCAAAAAATTATTTTCGAAAAAATTTTTTCAAAATATTTTTTCAAAATTTTTTATTTTAATTGTCATCCTGAGCTCATTTCTGCAAAAAACGAAAACTGGTATTTTTGCCCAAAATTTTTTCATGGCGGCCATTTTGAAAAAAATATTTTTTTCAAAAATAATCATCAGTGCCAACATCCTACCCAAGTATGGGAGTGCTCCGATCAAAACTCTAGGTGTAGTAGCACTTCAAACATTCATTTGAAATCCCCATACATTTCCTATGGGAGTTTTTGCCATGCATTGTGGGGTCAAAGGTCTGGCGGCCATTTTGAAAAAAAATAATTTTTCAAGAACAAATGGCCAGTTGTAACATCCTCAGCAAGTATGGTAGTGATCCGTTCAAAACTCTGGCTGTAGTACCACTTTAAAGATCAATTTTGAACATCCCCATACATTTCCTATGGGAGTTTTTGCCCATTCAAGGGCAGATAACTCAACAACTAGTGGGCGGAGCCAAAATAAAAGTAATAGCCATCGATTGTGGCATGGGCCCTTGAGGTTGACCAAGTTTGGAGTTGATCGGATGAAAACTCTAGGAGGAGATACGGTCTAAACTTTTTAGGCAGAATAAGTATAATAATAATAATAATAATAAGAAAGATCCTGAGTAAAAATAACAATCTGCGATTGCATCGCAGATTAATAACTAGAGAACATTTACTGAAGTAACTGTAAATCTGCGATGACTGGGTATTAAGGAGTATTGGACATTGAACATGTCTGATGCTGATCTGATAAAAAGTTTGCGTTGTCACAGTTCCAAGATCCATAGTTGAAATTCCCATACTTTTACACAGGGTATGGAAAAGCTGATTTCTTGAAAACCGATAGCCTAGACCCTAAAGTATAAAATAATGTGTCCTGATTTGCTGAAGTAAAATTTTTACCAAAATCAAGGAAAATGCCATTAAATCTCAAATAAAGGATAGATTAATGAATTAACGGTAAAGGGGAGGCAATTCATGCAGAAAGCTCATAAATTTTTTTGTCATAAATTACCTCCTTTTACCTGTTGAAGATGATGAAGTGCAGGTAACTTATGCCAAACATGAAAACTGGCAAGCTTTACTCATGAATGACCTTGACCCCAATGGTGATATTAACATTTTTATTGGAAACTTTTTAGATCTCTTAATGTTCTAGAATCTGGCCAGGTTTGAAGAGAATCGGAAGAAAACTATAAGAGATAACGCTGTTCCAATATTGCTCCCATAGCTTTACTATGGGGATATGCGGCAACGAAAAGCTGATTTTCTTGAAAACTGTTGGTCGGATCAACTTTAAATTTGATACCAAATCAAGTCAATATGAGAGATAGAAGTTCACCAAATTTCAAGTCGATCGGAGCAGAAGTCATTTTGGCGACCATTTTGAAAAAAAAAATTTGAAAAATATTATTTTTTTCAACCACGAGTTCATTTCTGCCAAAAAAAATTTTTGGTAATTTGGACCCCAAAAAGTTCGCCTGGCCGTCATTTTTCCCAAAAAATTATTTTCGAAAAAATTTTTTCAAAATATTTTTTCAAAATTTTTTATTTTAATTGTCATCCTGAGCTCATTTCTGCAAAAAACGAAAACTGGTATTTTTGCCCAAAATTTTTTCATGGCGGCCATTTTGAAAAAAATATTTTTTTCAAAAATAATCATCAGTGCCAACATCCTACCCAAGTATGGGAGTGCTCCGATCAAAACTCTAGGTGTAGTAGCACTTCAAACATTCATTTGAAATCCCCATACATTTCCTATGGGAGTTTTTGCCATGCATTGTGGGGTCAAAGGTCTGGCGGCCATTTTGAAAAAAAATAATTTTTCAAGAACAAATGGCCAGTTGTAACATCCTCAGCAAGTATGGTAGTGATCCGTTCAAAACTCTGGCTGTAGTACCACTTTAAAGATCAATTTTGAACATCCCCATACATTTCCTATGGGAGTTTTTGCCCATTCAAGGGCAGATAACTCAACAACTGGTGGGCGGAGCCAAAATAAAAGTAATAGCCATCGATTGTGGCATGGGCCCTTGAGGTTGACCAAGTTTGGAGTTGATCGGATGAAAACTCTAGGAGGAGATACGGTCTAAACTTTTTAGGCAGAATAAGTATAATAATAATAATAATAATAATAAGAAAGATCCTGAGTAAAAATAACAATCTGCGATCGCATCGCAGATTAATAACTAGAGAACATTTACTGAAGTAACTGTAAATCTGCGATGACTGGGTATTAAGGAGTATTGGACATTGAACATGTCTGATGCTGATCTGATAAAAAGTTTGCGTTGTCACAGTTCAAAGATCCATAGTTGAAATTCCCATACTTTTACACAGGGTATGGAAAAGCTGATTTCTTGAAAACCGATAGCCTAGACCCTAAAGTATAAAATAATGTGTCCTGATTTGCTGAAGTAAAATTTTTACCAAAATCAAGGAAAATGCCATTAAATCTCAAATAAAGGATAGATTAATGAATTAACGGTAAAGGGGAGGCAATTCATGCAGAAAGCTGATACATTTTTTGGTCATGAATTACCTCCCTTTACCTGTTGAAGATGATGAAGTGCAGGTAACTTATGCCAAACATGAAAACTGGCAAGCTTTACTCATGAATGACCTTGACCCCAATGGCGATATCAACATTTTTATTGGAAACTTTTTAGATCTCTTAATGTTCTAGAATCTGGCCAGGTTTGAAGAGAATCGGAAGAAAACTATAAGCGATAACGCTGTTCCAATATTGCTCCCATAGCTTTACTATGGGGATATGCGGCAACGAAAAGTTGATTTTCTCGAAAACTGTGGGTCGGAGCAACTTTAAATTTGATACCAAATCAAGTCAATATGAGAGATAGAAGTTCAGCAAATTTCAAGTCGATCGGAGCAGAAGTCATTTTGGCGGCCATTTTGAAAAAAAAATTTGAAAAAGATTTTTTTTTTCAACCGCGAGTTCATTTCTGCCAAAAAAAAATTTTGGTAATTTTGACCCCAAAAAGTTCGCCTGGCCGTCATTTTTAAAAAAAAAAAATTTTCGAAAAAATTTTTTCAAAATATTTTTTCAAAAATTTTTTATTTTAATTGTCATCCTGAGCTCATTTCTGCAAAAAACGAAAACTGGTATTTTTGCCCAAAATTTTTTCATGGCGGCCATTTTTAAAAAAATATTTTTTTCAAAAATAATCATCAGTGCCAACATCCTACCCAAGTATGGGAGTGCTCCGATCAAAACTCTAGGTGTAGTAGCACTTCAAACATTCATTTGAAATCCCCATACATTTCCTATGGGAGTTTTTGCCATGCATTGTGGGGTCAAAGGTCTGGCGGCCATTTTGAAAAAAAATTATTTTTCAAAAACAAATGGCCAGTTGTAACATCCTCAGCAAGTATGGTAGTGATCCGATCAAAACTCTGGCTGTAGTCCCACTTCAAAGATCAATTTTGAACATCCCCATACATTTCCTATGGGACTTTTTGCCCACTCAAGGGCAGATAACTCAACAACTAGTGGGCGGAGCCAAAATAAAAGTAATAGCCATCGATTGTGGCATGGGCCCTTGAGGTTGACCAAGTTGGGAGTTGATCGGATGAAAACTCTAGGAGGAGATGCGGTCTAAACTTTTTAGGCAGAATAAGTATAATAATAATAATAACTAGATCTTTTCCATGAACAGATATACGGCTTCCAAGAATACCTGCACTCGAACTAGACATTCTTTTCTTGTACTTCATGTACAATCTAGTTATCTGGTGAAACTCTGTTTTTCTAGAACTTCTTTAGATAATATTTCTTGCCTTTCTGATCAATCGCCTAGGTGGTTTTGGAGAAGATCTATATATACAATAGTGGTCACAAAATCAGCTAGATGATTGGTCATTCAGCAGTAAACAGGTTAATCAGGGATTTCTTTGGACACTAAATCTGGTAACATGGAACCAGTTTGACTGTTCTATACCTGGTGCTTCGGGAGAAGTAACTAGCAGGACAAGAGGTATTAGAAGATAGCAATATCTTGCATTTTTAAGTTACCCAAGGAACCGGCTGCTGCAGGACCTGGTCTGCGCAGGACTAACTATTCTGTGAAGAAACAATATCCAAGCCATGTACATATATAGAATTAGATTGCCCATTTGACTCCTGCTCACTGCCCGCAGATTGACTCAAGAACAAAATAATGTGTTGTACTGTAGTCTACTAACTACAAGCTTCAAAATGATATGTGACATGACCACATTTGATAAAATTTATTTTCTGCCCACCATTTCCCCCACCCCTTTGGCTGATATCAAAATTCCAATGGGTCATGCATGTTGAATCATAAATTTCTATGTGAAATGGTCTAGGAGGAGTTGTGTTTTAATTGATTGGTGCCCACTTTTGACCCTGCCCCAATACCCTCGTTTGACCCAAGATCAAAATAATTCCATGTACTGTAGTCTACTCATCATTGGCTTCAAAATGATATGTGACATGACCACCTTTGGATAAATTTTATTTTTTACTCCACATTTCCCATCACTTGGGGTCATACCAAAATTCCACATGACCTATCAGAAGATAGAAAATAGCTGACCTGTACTGTATATTAATTGTACATCACAGGATATGATGGACAACCGGATAGTCACATTTTGAAATTTGACAATCAACATGTGAATTCGAAACACCGGTGGTACTACCCATTGGGCAAGCATAGCTTGGAGACTGAACCATAAAGCTTCTCTGCCCAGGAGTAACGTGAAGTCATTTAATGACAACTGGCAAATGGTCCAAACATAATTAAAGTTCATAATCTGAAAAAAGAAGAAACATTAAAAAAACCAATCAGTATAATATATATTTAGATGTCAAATGCTCTAGGAGTTCTATGACAATCGATTTGTGCCTACTTTTGACCCCGCCCTATACCCTCAGTTTGACGCAAGATCAAAATAATTCCTTGTATTGCTGTCTACTCATCGTTGGCTTGAAAATGATATGTGACATGACCACCTTTGGATAAATTAAATTTTTTACCCACAATCCCCACACCCTGGGTTTCATGATGTAATTTAAAAAGTGTCATGCAAATCACTGGCCAGATGTGCAATCATCTCCAAAGTTTCAAGTTTCTATCTGAAGAGGTCTAGGAGGAGTTGCATTACAATTGATTGGTGCCCACTTTTGAAATTTTGACCCCGCCTCCCACCCTCAGTTTGACCCAAGATCAAAATAATTCCTTGTACTGTAGACTACTTACCATTGGCTTGAAAATGATATGCAACATGACCTTTGGGGTCATGCCAAAATTCCAAAAGTGTCATGCAAATCCCTGTCCATATGTGCAATGATACCAACAGTTTCAAACTTCTATGTGAAATGGTCTAGGAGGAGTTGTGTAGCAATCGATTGGTGCCCACTTTTGATCCCCACTACCCTCAGTTAGACCCAAGATCGAAATAATTCATTGTTCTGTAATCTACTCATCATTGGCTTCAAAATGATATGTGACATGACCATGTTTGGATAAATTAAATTTTTGACTCACAGTCCCCACCCCCTGCGGTCATGACAAAATTTCAAAAGTGCCATGCACATTCCTCGCAATATGTGTAATCATACCGAAGGTTTAAAGGTCTCTGTGAAATGGTCTAGGATGAGTTGCGTTACAATCGATTGGTGCCCACTTGTGACCCCGCCCCCTACCCTAAGTTGGACCCAAGATAAAAATAATTCCTTGTATTGTGTAGTCTATTCATCATTGGCTTGACAATGATATGTGACATGACCACCTTTGCATAAATTACATTTTTTACCCACAGTCCCCACCCCTTGGCGTCATGACAAACTTTCAAAAGTGCCATGCACATCCATGGCCATATGTGTAATCATACCAGAAGTTTCAAGTTTCTGCGTGAAATGGGCTAGGAGGAGTTGCGATGGTAGCTCTTTTAAATAGACTGTTAAGATTGCCTTTCTGTTCCAATTTTTAAGTTTGTTCAAGAAAATTTAAATTTTCTCATGGAAAATATCCATTTCTAGACCAAGAGAAGACTATTTTGAAAATTTACCACTGGAGTGACTGGCTCAGTTATCGAGCTAATCATTCCAGTTGTAAACTTTCATAAATAGTCTTCTCTTAGTTTGCAAATGGACATTTCGCAAGACCATTTCAGATGCACTAAAGAAGGGGTAAAGGGTGAAATCTAAAGTTGTCACCAACTGATGTAGCTAATTGAGACAGGAACTACTTTTACTGTCACGCTTCTAGTATTGAAACACACCACGCATTTGTCAACTTAAGAAAACTGAATAGATAAGATTCTGAAACTGGTTGGAGGGCTTGGGTAGGGATATATGACGGCTGTGGCCACAGTTTCCAGTCAAATTTCTTTCAATACATTCATCAACTTACGCAATACTTCTAGTATTATCAGGAAAATAAGATTTTAGCACTTTAGGGTTCAAAGTGTTAAAAGCTAAATCACTAATCCGCTCTATTAAGAGAAGAGTATAATAGCGCATTTAAGCGTGCAAGATCACTCAAGCCTGTTTATAATGGGCACTGTATGGTCCATCAAAAAGTGGTTGTTAAAGACAGATAGTCAGTTAATACAACTTATTCGCTATACTATGCAGAGTTTTTGGACCAAAAGATGGTGGTTGCTTACGGATTCTCGTCATACCACCACCCCTTTTAAAGAATAACCATCTTTTGGCGCCAGAGCACGTGTTCGTCTTTGGGTAATAAATATCTTCCTGGTTATAAGCCTGAATTTCCATCTGATGGAGCTTTATCATGAAAGCTATATAAAATCATCATTACTAGATTGACCTTCTTTCCGCTGATGCCTAAATATTTAAGATATTATTGTGTGCTCTGACATCATTGTTGTTGAATTTTTTGTAATGTGTTTGAGTGAAAGTTGTTCCTCCCGCAGCAATGACCTTCAGTCAAATTATTTTTAAAGAAACAACTCAGTCTACCAAACCATGTTGCTAAATAAACTTGGATATTCGGCTGCAAGGAACAGGAGTGTGAAATCTAAAGTTGTCACCATAAATCTGCTCGACGGCGGAAACTCCTCTGAAATTAGACCTTTGCTATATATGATGTAGTAATTTCGGAAGTTCATATCTCGGCCGTTTATTGACAGATCTTCTTCTTCTAGTCGTTCTCTGATCATACCGCCAGTCCTAAGTGACTATCGACATGATCATAAGCGTTAAGTGCGTGGATCCATGGTTTATTAGTTTGCGCCGTGCGGCCTGGAACCTCCGTCTTCAGCACTCGAGGTTTCTGTCAGGGTTACCTCACCCTTACCTCCTTTAGTCGCCTCTTAAGACACGCAGAGGATACGGAAGGTGTATTCTAAGCCCCACCTACAGGGCAAGTGGACAGATTATCTTCTAGTTTTCAAACACTCGTTCATCTATGCCCACGCTGATATGACAAAGGTCATAGCATTCCGGGATCCATGGCTCAAAAGAAGCCGATAGAAGAGGAATAGTAATTATAATAATAATAAAAGAGAATAATCAGAACAATTTCTAGAAGGACCCCAAGTAAAAGTTAGCATTCTGCAGTATAAAGGTTAATACCAATCTATTATTTTAGCAGTAGAAGGGTTAATAGGCAGGAACAACTTTCAGTCAAATTGTTTTGAAAAATAGTCAGCATGTATCCTTAGCATCTACAATAAGTGCAAGTTTTATATTGGCATTCATAAGTTCATGGGTTAATCGGCTCCATGGTCAACTGCTGTTAATTGACAATTAAATCCCTATCACATTAATCTGTTTTCCTGTTCTCTGATGAAATTCCGTTTCTATAACTGCTTTAGGTAATATTTCTTGTCTCTCGGATCAGTCACCTAGGTGGCTTAGGAGAATATCTATATACAGACACAAAACTGGTCACAAAAATCATGTAGATGATTGGCCATTCAGCAATAAATAGGTAAATCAGGGATTGACCATACAGCCATAAACAGATCTAGAAGTGCATGACAATTTTTTATCTTTCCAATATGCTCAATGGAAACTGGAAATTAGTACAAAATCAATCAAGGGCTAACATTCTGCAGTACACAGGTAAATACAACAACTATAATATTTCACCAGTAGAAGGGTTAATAGGCAGGAACAACTTCCAGTCAGATTGTTAAAATATTCTGTAGGTATCCTTAGCATCTACAATAAGCGATAGGTTTATATTGGCATTCATAGGTTGATGGGTTAATTGGCCCCCATCGTCAACATCTATTAAATGACAATTAAATCCCCTATCACATTAATATGTTTGCCTAGAGCATTTACAGTAGCAAATCCAGTTCATTACTCATAATAGCTATTGAGCCACCTTTAGTTAGCTTGAGTTGCATTCGTGAGTGGCCATGATTGGAACTCTTAAATATATCATCCTCGTATGTTTCGAACGTAGGCCTATTAAAGATAACATTTGAATCACAATTTCTATCATTTATGTTATAGGTCACGGTCGTATTTTTCGCTAAAAAAGTGAGGTAAACCTTAATTGTTTAGCTGAATTACTCTGGCCAGATTGATCGCCCTTGTTATCAAGATAGTTCTGATAGGTCTCCCATAACTTATCCAATGGTGTGCTGTGCATATAAATCATGGAAGTTAGTTTGCTAATGTTATGATTTCCCTGTTTTGGGAAGATAATAGTAGGTTAATTAATTACATTAAAATGTTTCTAAAGGTGGTCTGTTACGACCTGTCATACCTGTGGTTTAAGATGCCACAGGTTTCACACTAACCACAAATAGCAATGTTTTTAGAAGCATCACCAATAAGACTCAAGTGGTCCACCTTAGATAGGCATTCTAATGCAGTAGGCTAATTAAGTGCGTAGATATATGGTCCTATACTGTAATAGCAATGGGTTTGAGAACCACCACTCAAGCGGTTCACTTACAGAGCTGGTCATAGAACGTAATTGAGCGCTAATCACTGAGAACCACCGTCATCATACATCAGCATCTCTGTTTTAACGAAAATGGTTACTGTCTCTAAGAGCAGTGTTCTAAGAATCGCCATCAATAAAATTCATGTGGTGCACTTCCATAATATTCAATATTTTCCTGTATTTTTTTTTTATAAGTATCACATTCAACTGCACTATGCAAGCGTATTGATAATTAAATAATTAATAGAAATAGCAACGCAAAACTCGAGTGTTTTAGTATTTCATAATCTATGAACCTGAAACTTGTATAAATTAGCGGAAATTAAGGAAAGGATCACTATGTTCCAGCATTAATAATGTTTCAACGGCCACTAGCAACAGCTTTCTGTTGCATGGGTGGAATCGTATTAATAATTCTGGAACTAGTAACAATTGTAACACATATCTCAGATGTCTTAGTATGTGTAAGCCGCTGATTACGACCCTTGCAACAGAAACCTCTTGCTACTGGTCGTTGCAAAGCTATTAAGGCTGAAACATAGTGATTTATCCCAATATTCCCAGAATTTATGCAAGTTTCGCGTTCAAATGTCGCTATGCGTTATGTAACTGTTTAATTTTTCATCAACTAGCAGCAATAGCAGCACGCAACAGATATCGTTTAGTATTTCATAGCTTTATAACATGACCGTTGCAACAAAAACAGACGTATTAGGGCTGGAACATAATGATATATTCTATATCATCACATAGTTGATCTATCACCCCCGTCCGTTCAACTACCTGCCCCCTTCACCTCCCCCCCCCTCTCCCCTCCACCTCCCTCCCACTCGTTTCAACTCTATATATGCATGGTGGTTATCAATAAAACTCAAGTGGTCTACCTTAGATAGGTAGTCATATGCATTAGGCTAAATAATCGCATAGATGGGTGGTCCTATACAGGAATAGCAATGCGTTTTTAGAGTCACAACTCAAGTGGTCCCCTTAGATAGCTAAACAGAGCCTGATTGGCTCGGGGCATTGGCGGCCATATTGATGACGTCATAAATGACAAAATAATCTTCTCCTCTGGAACTTCTGAAGCGATCTGGCTAAGATTTGGGGAATATAATTAGTCTATGGCGGCAAGTAAAATTTGTTCGCAAAAACCTGATTGCCGTTACTGCCTTCAATAACAATGTTTTCATTGACGAAACTTGCCCAATAAAGGTGTAAATGTCAGCATATAATATAGTACTTTTTCCACAACATTTGTAATAGCTATCCACATACAAAGCACGCACGCACAGCAAGTGTGTGTTCAGGGGTGGGGTGGGGGTCGGAGGAGGGGTTGTGACATCTGTGTGGACACAATGCAAATAATTTGTCCGCCATACAATGCAAAATAAATAGCATTGTATTCACTCAAAGGCCAATTTCCTATTGTGTAATAAATCTATCTATCTAGCTAATTCTTTAACACTTAAGCTGGCCAAAACGGCTTCTGCCATCTCCCTCTCCTCCGCTTCTCCCTTCCCTCAATCCCTCCCTCGCTCCCGCCATCCTCTCCCGCCCGCCCTCCATGCCAGCCCTCTCTGTATTATAGTATAATGTGATCCTGTTGTATGATGGACACCAGATGGAATGGTGCCGAGTGCAAAATGCATGCAGCAACATCAGCTAATACGTTAATATATGTGTATGATCTCGCAACGTTAAAATGAACAGCCTTGCGTATTTAAAATGTCATGATATTTGCCCCACCCTTTAAACAGCACAGATTGGACCTCTAAAATAATGCCGGTGTTTTGGGGTAAGTTTTTGCAACATAATTCAGCAACGGAATGATCATAGGTACATAATTAATTACTATCATTGACTATATAAATTCCAATCTACGGCGCAATTGGGACAAAATCGTACCATCGGCTTTGAGTTCTCTCACTAATATAGATTGTCCAAGCATGGCGCAATATCAGCCTCAGCGCTTAGGCTACAACCCGGCCAAATTGGGCATGGCCCTGAATAGACATAGAACAAGGACAATTATTTAAAACTTAATTTAGGCCACACCTCTTGCACGGGACGTGACCTAACTCTCAAACAAGGAAAAGTTGGAGACATCGCCCAATCTATAAAACTAACATCGCAATTACTTTGTGATTTGTTACGCGGTTTAGGCTAATCCTGGTTTAAACATCCTTGTTGAATTCCGGCCAATGTGACTGAATTGATAGCAACAATTTAGCAACTCATTCCAGCAACATAATTGTCAAAACAAACTCCATAATGGCTATTTTATTTTGACGCAGAATAGAGTGGTTTCATTACATGTAACAAAATAGCATTATATACGGGGGTGGGTGGGTGGTGAGCGAATGGGCGGCGAAGCAACAACTAGTTATATACGCTGATAGAAATGTAAACAAACTCGGACAATCATCACATTAAATATTTCAGTTCCCTACAGATAAATACTCATGACTGAAAGTTGCTGCTACCCTAAATAGCAACCGGTTTCAACAAACATAATATGATAATTGCCAAGCAGGCTACAAGATTTCTCACAAAAAGCCAGTCTTGTTTCAATACATACACGCAGTGATGTATCACTGCATAATTTCACTAGTTTCTTCAGCCCTGCTAGAAGGAAACTGGTTAATTTTGCATTTGGAGTTTTATTGATATCACTCCGATTATCTATTTAACCCTGCTCAATGCATTCTAACGTTCTGGAAATGCCCTGGCTCATTATTTAAAAACAATTTGACTGAACGTAATTGTTTCCTTAGGTAGCAGCAACGTTCAGTCAACGTGTTTTCAAAACATTAAGTTGGTTCTCCGCACAACTATCTTCAGAAATAAATGCGCTTTTAAATCTATCATTGGATAAATAATTATGTTGAGATCAGTGTGAAATTGAAATGTTAGCCTTTTTATGCAGGGTAATTATCACCTCCCCCACCCCCACTGTGGTTTGTGAGCCGCAACCCCTATCATTGGTCTAGTTCATTCTTTTCATGACGCTAAAGCATTTCATGATTGTTTGTCCAAATGAATAAACAGTGTAACAGTCTATTTCATTCTATTTTCAGAACAGTCATCAAAGAAACCTAAAACAATTTGGCTGACTTTAAAAAAACAATTTGGCTGCATGTTGTTGATACCCTAGTCAACAATAATTTTCAGTATATTTCTGTTCGGAATCGACATTATAATCCTGTCAATAATGATCTCATTAGGAGCTTAAGGATTTGTCAGTAAAGGTGGGTTAATACAGGGCAGTTGAAAAAGAGAAATGATTTTGGAGACCAAGGACTTTGGAGGCCATGAACTTTAAAATAATGATGTTACTGTACATAGATTGATCTTAATGCACTGCATATGCAGCAATAGACATCAGTGATATTTAACTCAGATAAGCCCTCTGACACAGTTCGTCAAAGACTGCCTGGTGTGCGCTTTCTTTCAAAGTGCTATCACAGGAAGAGAGGGACATTAAATTATTCAAGTCCTGTGTTCTACAAATAACTTAAGGTACTCTATAATGTAATATCGTTCCAAATGAATCTTTAAAATACTGAATATGTCCCGTAGCCTGATGGACCAGTTAGCGAGCGTTGTTGCTTATTTATTACAGGCATAAAAACATAGAGGTATCAATTTCTAGCAATGCCCCTCCGATTTCTAACTAGGCTAGACAGGATTATAATGTCCATCAAGTGTACAAATTGTAAGCCCTATGTCCTTAACATTTAACCCTTTAATGACTAAATCTTGTCAAAAAAATAAACATTTTCTTGTTGAATGTCTTATTGCAGGCCAAGAAAATTGTATTTTGAAATTTTGCAACTGGAATGACTGGCTCGCTTACCGAGCCAGCCATTCCAGTGGTAAATTTTCAGAAATAGTTTTCACTTGGCCTACTAATCGACATTTCTCAAGACCCCTGCAGAGGCCGGTTTGGCCGGCTTCATCATAAGAGGGTTAAGGCCCTATGTTTTTAACATTATGTTGAATATTTTGAAACTATTTCACTGGGCGTTGTTGCAGCCACAACACACAGTCAAATTAGTTTCAAAATATTCAACATGTTACATGAAATTCAGGGATCAATGTGTACAAATTGTATACAAATGTTCTCTGGTGAAATTCACTTTTTAGTAACTGCTCTAGATAATAATACTTGTCATTCGGATCAATCACTTAGGTGGCTTTGGAGAAGATTTATATACAGACACAAAACTAGTCACAAAATTCAGCTAGATGATTGGCCATTCAGCAGTAAATAGGTTAATCAGGGATTGGCCATTCAGCAGTAAAAAATATACGAAGTCTGTGACAATTTACCTTTCCAATATTTCTTAATGGATACTGGAAAATTAGTACAAAATCAATGAAATAAAAGTTAACATTGCAGTATAAGGGTTAATACAAAATCTAATATTTCACCAGTAGGAGGTTTAATGGGCAGGAACAATTTCCTGTCAAATTGTTTTGAAAAATATTCATCAGCTATCCTTAGCATCTACATTAAGTGCAAGTTTTATATTGACATTAATACATTCATGGGTTAATCGGGCAGATAGTCAACTGGTATTAAATGGCAATTAAATCCCCATTATATTAATCTGTTTGCCTAGAGCATTTACAGTAGCAAATGCCATTTATTACCCCAGAGATATAAAATGAAAATCAAATGTCACATTAATCATTTTTATTAGAGCCTATAGCAAACTGTCTTCTACTACATAATAAAGAGGAGCATTAAAATCTAAATAGTTCCGCCCTTTACAGATGGGTCTCGTTCGTTTTAAAACACACCATGCAGATGGTCAACTAACATATGTATAGGAATTTTCTCCATCCAAATCCATCAAATAAAAAAGTTCAAAATGCTCGCATTTGATTGGTCCATGGTGGCGATACTGTTTTACCAATCAGGTTTTTGCGAACAAATTTTACTTGCCGCCATAGACTAATTATATTCCCCAAATCTTAGCCAGATCGCTTCAGAAGTTCCAGAGGAGAAGATTATTTTGTCATTTATGACGTCATCAATATGGCCGCCAATGCCCCGAGCCAATCAGGCTCTGTTTAGCTATTTTGATTCAGGGGGTGATCTCAACCATATATTCTGAGTTTTGATTCAATTTGCTTGCAGGTTTCGGAGTTTTGGTTCAATTTACTTGCTGGAAATGGCTGGCGGCGGAATAATAATAATAATAATAATAATAATAATAATAATAACTAGATCTGTTCCATGAACAGATATACGGCTTCCAAGAATACCTGCACTTGAACTAGACATTCTTTTCTTGTACTTCATGTACAATCTAGTTATCTGGTGAAATTCCGTTTTACTTCTTTAGATAATATTTCTTGTCTTTCTGATCAATCGCCTAGGTGGTTTTGGAGAAGATCTATATACACAAAACTGGTCACAAAATCAGCTAGATGATTGGTCATTCAGCAGTAAACAGGTTAATCAGGGATTTCTTTGGGCACTAAATCTGATAACATGGAACCAGTTTGACTGTTCTATACCTGGTGCTACGGGAGAAGTAACTAGCAGGACAAGAGGTATTAGAAGATAGCAATATCTCGCATTTTTAAGTTACCCAAGGAACCGGCTGCTGCAGGACCCGGTCTGCGCAGGACTACCTATTCTGTGAAGAAACAATATCTAAGCCATGTACATATATAGAATTAGATTGCCCATTTGACTCCTGCTCACTGCCCGCAGATTGACTCAAGAACAAAATAATGTGGTGTACTGTAGTCTACTAACCACAAGCTTCAAAATGATATGTGACATGACCACATTTGATAAAATTTATTTTCTGCCCACCATTTCCCCCACCCCTTCAGCTGATATCAAAATTTCAATGTGTCATGCACATCCCTGGCCATATGTTGAATCATACATTTCTATGTGAAATGGTCTAGGAGGAGTTGTGTTACAATTGATTGGTGCCCAATTTTTACCCTGCCCCATACCCTCAGTTTGACCCAAGATCAAAATAATTCCTTGTACTGTAGTCTACTCATCATTGGCTTCAAAATTATATGTGACATGACCACCTTTGGAAAGATTTTATTTTTTACTCCAGATTTTCCATCACTGGGGTCATACCAAAATTCCACAAGAGCTATCAGAAGATAGCAAATAGCTTACCTGTATTGTATATTAATTGTACATCACAGGATATGATGGACCACCGGATAGTCACATTTTGAAATTTGACAATCAACATGTGAATTCAAAACACCGGTGGTACTACCCATTGGGAAAGCATAGCTTGGAGACTGAACCATAAAGCTTATCTGCCCAGGAGTAACGTGAAGTGATTTAATGACAACTGGCAAATGGTCCAAACATAAGCAAAGTTCATAGTCTGAAAAAAGAAGAAACATTAAAAAAAACAATCAGCATAATACATATTTAGATGTCAAATGCTCTAGGGGTTGAATGACAATTGATTTGTACCCACCTTTGACCCCGCCCTATACCCCCAGTTTGACGCAAGATCAAAATAATTCCTTGTATTGTTGTCTACTCATCGTTGGCTTGAACATGATATGTGACATGACCACCTTTGGATACATTAAATGTTTTACCCACAGTCCCCACACCCTGGGGTTCATGATAAAATTTAAAAAGTGTCATGCAAATCACTGGCCAGATGTGCAATCATCTCCAAAGTTTCAAGTTTCTATCTGAAGTCGTCTAGGAGAGTTGCATTACAATTGATTGGTGCCCACTTTTGAAATTTTGACCCCGCCTCCCACCCTCAGTTTGACCCAAGATCAAAATAATTCCTTGTACTGTAGACTACTTACCATTGGCTTGAAAATGATATGCAACATGACCTTTGGAAAAATTTAAATTTTGACACACATTTCCCACCCCCAGGGCCCTGCCCCTGGGGTCATGGCAAAATTCCAAAAGTGCCATGCAAATCCCTGTCCATATGTGCAATGATACCAAAAGTTTCAAGCTTCTATGTGAAATGATCTAGGAGGAGTTGTGTAACAATCGATTGGTGCGCACTTTTGATCCCCACTACCCTCAGTTAGACCCAGGATCGAAATAATTCCTTGTACTGTAGTCTACTTATCATTGGCTTCAAAATGATATGTGACATGACCATGTTTGGATAAATTAAATTTTTGACCCACAGTCCCCACCCCCTGCGGTCATGACAAAATTTCAAAAGTGCCATGCACATTCCTCGCAATATGTGTAATCATACGGAAAGCTTAAAGGTCTCTGTGAAATGGTCTAGGACGAGTTGCGTTACAATCGATTGGTGCCCACTTGTGTCCCCGCCCCCTACCCTAAGTTGGACCCAAGATAAAAATAATTCCTTGTATTGTAGTATATTCATCATTGGCTCGACAATGATATGTGACATGACCACCTTTGCATAAATTTTTACCCACAGTCCCCACCCCCTTGGCGTCGTGACAAAATTTCAAAAGTGCCATGCACATCCATGGCCATATGTGTAATCATACCAGAAGTTTCAAGTTTCTGCGTGAAATGGGCTAGGACGAGTTGCGATGGTAGCTCTTTTAAATAGACTGTTAAGATTGTCTTTCTGTTGCAATTTTTTAATTTGTTCAAGAAAATTTAAATTTTCTCATGGAAAATATCCATTTCTAGACCAAGAGAAGACTATTTTGAAAATTTACCACTGGAGTGACTGGCTCGGTTATCGAGCTAATCATTCCAGTTGTAAATTTTCATAAATAGTCTTCTCTTAGTTTGCAAATTGACATTTCGCAAGACCATTTCAGATGCACTAAAGAAGGGGTAAAGGGTGAAATCTAAAGTTGTCACCAACTGATGTAGCTAATTGAGACAGGAACCACTTTTACTGTCACGCTTCTAGTATTGAAACACACCACGCATTTGTCAACTCAAGAAAACTGAATAGATAAGATTCTGAAACTGGTTGGAGGGCTTGGGTAGGGATATATAACGGCTGTGGCCACAGTTTCCAGTCAAATTTCTTTCAATACATTCATCAACTTACGCAATACTTCTAGTATTATCAGGAAAATAAGATTTTAGCACTTTAGGGTTCAAAGTGTTAAAAGCTAAATCACTAATCCGCTCTATTAAGAGAAGAGTATAACAGCGCATTTAAGCGTTCAAGATCACTCAAGCCTGTTTATAATGGGCACTGTATGGTCCATCAAAAAGTGGTTGTTAAAGACAGATAGCCAGTTAATACAACTTATTCGCTATACTATGCAGAGTTTTTGGACCAAAAGATGTTGGTTGCTTACGGCTTCTCGTCATACCACCACCCCATTTAAAGAATAACCATCTTTTGGCGCCAGAGCACGTGTTCGTCTTTGGGTAATAAATATCTTCCTGGTTATAAGCCTGAATTTCCATCTGATGGAGCTTTATCATGAAAGCTATATAAAATCATCATTACTAGATTGACATTTTTTCCGCTGATGCAGGGCAAGTGCTCAGATTATCTTCTAGTTTTCAAACACTCGTTCATCTATGCCCATGCTGATATGACAAAGGTCATAGCATTCCGGGATCCATGGCTCAAAAGAAGCCGATAGAAGAGGAATAGTAATTATAATAATAATAAAAGAGAATAATCAGAACAATTTCTAGAAGGATTCCAAGTAAAAGTTAGCATTCTGCAGTATAAAGGTTCATACAATCTATTATTTTACCAGTAGAAGGGTTAATAGGCAGGAACAACCTTCAGTCAAATTGTTTTGAAAAATAGTCAGCATGTATCCTTAGCATCTACAATAAGTGCAAGTTTTATATTGGCATTCATAAGTTCATGGGTTAATCGGCTCCATGGTCAACTGCTGTTAATTGACAATTAAATCCCTATCACATTAATCTGTTTTCCTGTTCTCTGATGAAATTCCGTTTCTATAACTGCTTTCGGTAATATTTCTTGTCTCTCGGATCAGTCACCTAGGTGGCTTAGGAGAATATCTATATACAGACACAAAACTGGTCACAAAAATCATGTAGATGATTGGGCATTCAGCAGTAAATAGGTAAATCAGGGATTGACCATACAGCCATAAACAGATCTAGAAGTGCATGACAATTTTTTATCTTTCCAATATGCTCAATGGAAACTGGAAATTAGTACAAAATCAATCAAGGGCTAACATTCTGCAGTATACAGGTAAATACAACAACTATAATATTTCACCAGTAGAAGGGTTAATAGGCAGGAACAACTTCCAGTCAGATTGTTAAAATATTCTGTGGGTATCCTTAGCATCTACAATAAGCGATAGGTTTATATTGGCATTCATAGGTTGATGGGTTAATTGGCCCCCATGGTCAACATGTATTAAATGACAATTAAATCCCTATCACATTAATATGTTTGCCTAGAGCATTTACAGTAGCAAATCCAGTTCATTACTCCCACACACACCCCACCCCCACCCCCACCCCACGGGAAACAGATATGGAATGACAATTAAATGTCACATTAAATCATTTTTATTAGACCCTCCACCAAATTGCTTGCTGTTACATAATAAAGAGGAAAATTAAGATCTAAATATCTTGGCTGTTAACTAATGGATGTGCTTTATTTTCTCAGACCCTCTGTGGATACTAAATCTGGTAACATGGAACCAGTTTGGTTGCTCTAGACCCAGTGGTTCAGGATAACCACCCAGCAGAAAAGTGGGTAAATAATCCAAGATGGCTGCCAAACCAATCATCGGCCATTTTGAAAAGTAACAAATTCGAAGTCAAGGTCCCAAATAACATAAGTATAGAGATTCATCTGTATTAGCGAGAGAACTCAAAGCCGATGGTATGATTTTGTCCAAATTGCGCCGTAGATTGGAATTTATATAGTCAATGATAGTATTTAATTATGTACCTATGATCATTCCGTTGCTGAATTATGTTGCAAAAACTTAGCACAAAACACCGGCATTATATTTAGAGGTCCAATTTGGTAGTTTGTTCATTTTTGAAGCTAGTCAATTTGGGTTGTTTTTGGCTCTTGATCATGAAAGGGTCTGTATTGCAAACTACTTGTACACTGCCGTTAATAAAGAAGTGTGCGCCTGTACCGCAATTCTGGCTAACGCAAGGTGCACATAAAATTAACCCACCAATTTCGATTGTCCCCTACACATTTTGTGGCTGTTCTTTAAATTATAGTGTTTCAATGTTTCTTGTTGATGATGATGTTGCGGAATGTTGTTGCTCTCGGGCACAGCAGCAGCATCATAGCAACTGGAAATTCAGAAGCATTGGTCACGCTGTTTAATGGGTGGGACAAATTGGGTATTTTTGAAATCTGCAATCAAATGTTATGACATTTTAAATACGCAAGGCTGTTCATTTTGACGTTGCAATATCATACACATATATCAATGTATTAGCTGATGTTGGTGCATGCATTTTGCACTCGGTACCATTCCATCTTGTGTCATCATACAATAGGATCACATTATAATATAATACAGCGAGAGAGAGAGAGAGAGAGAGAGAGAGAGAGAGAGAGAGAGAGAGAGAGAGAGAGAGAGAGGACGGCATTGAGGGAAGGCGGGAGAGGATGGCAGGAGGGAGGGAGGGATTGAGGGAAGGGAGAAGGGTAGGAGCAGAAGACGGAGGGGAGAGAGGGTGGAGAGACAGAGAGGACAATGTTTCAAAAATAGTCTTCTTTCGATATGCATACGGACATTTTCCAAGACTACCACAGAAGCCGTTTTGGTCAGCGTAAGCGTTAAAGAGTTAGCTAGATAGATAGAGTTATTACACAATAGGCAATTGACCTTTGAGTGAATACAATGCTATTTATTATGCATTGCATGGCGGACAAATTATTTGCATTGTGACACACAGATGTCGCAACCCCCTCCACTCCTTGAACACACACTTGCAGTGCGCGCATGCTTTGTATGTGGATAACTATTACAAATGTGGTGGAAAAAGTACTATAATATATGCTGACATTTACTCCTTTATTGACCAAGTTTAGTCAATGAAAACATTGTTATTGAAGGCAGCAACAGCGTTCACTAAAACATAGATGTTGATGTATGTTGATGGTGGTTTTTTAAGTATTAGCGGTCAATTGCCGTATAGGATCACGTGCCCTTTATTAAGGGTTGTTTTAAAAACATAGCTATTGGTGATTGTTTCTTAACTATTAGCGGTAAAATTATTGCATATGACCACCTATCTAAGGAGACCACTTGAGTTGTGACTCTAAAAACACATTGCTATTCCTGTATAGGACCACCCATCTAAGCGATTATTTAGCCTAATGCATAGGAATACCTATCTAAGGTAGACCACTTGAGCTTTATTGATAACCACCATGCATATATACGGTTGAAACGAGTGAGAGGGAGAGAGAGGAGAGGCAGGAGAGAGGGGGGAGGTGGAGCGGGGCGGGGGGGGGGGGGGTAGTTGAAGGGCCGAGAGAGATAGAGTTGCATCAACAATGTGATGATATGTAATATATCATTATGTTCCAGCCCTAATACGTCTACAATGGCTAACCGCAGCATGTGTTTGTTGCAACGGTCATGTTATAAAGCTATGAAATACTAAACGATATCTGTTGCGTGTTGCTATTGCTGCTAGTTGATGAAAAATTAATACAGTTACATAACGCATAGTGACATTTGAACGCGAAACGTGCATAAATTCTGGGAATATTGGGATAAATCACTATGTTTCAGCCGTAATAACTTTGCAACGACCAGTAGCAAGAGGTTTCTGTGCAAGGGTCGTGTTCAGAGGTTTACACATACTAAGACATCTGAGATATGTGTTACAATTGTTACTAGTTCAAGAATTATTAATACGATTACATAGCGTGCTTGGAACCTGAAACTTGTATAAATTAGCGGAAATTAAGGAAAGGATCACTATGTTCCAGTATTAATAATATTTCAACGGCCACTAGCAACAACTTTCTGTTGCATGGGTGGTGTTCATAGATTATGAAATACTAAAACACTCGAGTTTTGCGTTGCTATTTCTATTAATTATTTAATTATTAATACGCTTGCATAGTGCAGTTGAATGTGATACTTGTAAAAAAAAAAATACAGGAAAATATTGAATATTATGGAAGTGCACCACATGAATTTTATTGATGGCGATTCTCAAAAACACTGCTCTTAGAGACAGTAACCATTTTCGTTAAGACAGAGATGATGATGTATGATGACGGTGGTTCTCAGTGATTAGCGCTCAATTACGTTCTATGACCAGCTCTGTAAGTGAACCGCTTGAGTGGTGGTTCTCAAACCCATTGCTATTACAGTATAGGACCATACATCTACGCACTTAATTAGCCTACTGCATTAGAATGCCTATCTAAGGTGGACCACTTGAGTCTTATTGGTGATGCTTCTAAAAACATTGCTATTTGTGGTTATTGTGAAACCTGTGGCATCTTAAACCACAGGTATGACAGGTCGTAACAGACCACCTTTAGAAACATTTTAATGTAATTAATTAACCTACTATTATCTTCCCAAAACAGGGAAATCATAACATTAGCAAACTAACTTCCATGATTTATATGCACAGCACACCATTGGATAAGTTATGGGAGACCTATCAGAACTATCTTGATAACAAGGGCGATCAATCTGGCCAGAGTAATTCAGCTAAACAATTAAGGTTTACCTTACTTTTTAGCGAAAAATACGACCGTGACCTATAACATAAATGATAGAAATTGTGATTAAAATGTTATCTTTAATAGGCCTACGTTCGAAACATACGAGGATGATATATTTAAGGGTTCCAATCATGGCCACTCACGAATGCAACTCAAGCTAACTAAAGGTGGCTCAATAGCTATTATGAGTAATGAACTGGATTTGCTACTGTAAATGCTATAGGCAAACATATTAATGTGATAGGGATTTAATTGTCATTTAATACATGTTGACCATGGGGGCCAATTAACCCATCAACCTATGAATGCCAATATAAACCTATCGCTTATTGTAGATGCTAAGGATACCCACAGAATATTTTAACAATCTGACTGGAAGTTGTTCCTGCCTATTAACCCTTCTACTGGTGAAATATTATAGTTGTTGTATGTACCTGTGTACTGCAGAATGTTAGCCCTTGATTGATTTTGTACTAATTTCCAGT